>JAVYIG010001392.1:0-344841 GCA_035222895.1 Strongylocentrotus droebachiensis | reverse complement strand
CATTTGAAATTTATGATAGATGTATTTGATTTCTTTCTTTCTATACTGCAGGCCTAATCATCATAATGGCGAGTATTTTTACTACCACTTATCGATTCCTGCAACTTGGGCTACTGCTTCTGCTTGGTTTAGCACCCTCAGCGTCTGCTCTTAGTACATCCAATTTCACCGTCAGTGACGTCACAACCATAAGTGCGACATTCAGCTGGCTCATCGTCGGGCTCGACAAGGAAAACCAAACAGATTTACTCCGCAATTATATCACATTGAGCCACACTCTCAATTTCGCAGCCGGTACTAGTTGCCTGAACGTCGACGCGACCTCGATTACGTTTGATAACATCCAGCCGTACACGACGTACACCGCTTGCGTGGAAGTCATCCGACTAGAGAATGCCGATGACGAATGCAACGATGATTCCGTCGTCGTATCGCAAGATAAGGATCAGTGCGCGTCTTTGACGACGGAATTCGCGATGTGGAGTCTGTCCAACATCGCCGCCTTAGGCTGCGCAGGAGGGATCGTGCTCGTGTTCGTGCTCTCCTTTGCAGTCAATGCCGCACTTCGGAAACCTACCCTGAACGAAACCGTGGACAAGACGAAGATGAGAGATTGGTCGAGGAAGAAGAGGACCGAGAGCGTACGCGACTTTTTGGCATATGTCGACCTTGAACGCGAACCTTGAACAGCTAAAGTGACTAAAAAAAAGTGTGTTTTACTTTTAAAATGTTCGTTATGGCGTGTTTTTTTCTTCCTTCGGTATGTCCCCGTTTTAAAACACACTGACAAATGACAATCCAGAGGACCTTCAATCACATTAAAGGGGATGTAGCATGACGAGACTCGGGTATCGACGCGACTGCAGTATTCACGTGCGTTATGGTGGTCCATGGAGCAATATACGCGAAACCGAAGCGTGAGGAGAACTTCGGTCTGTTTCGCTAACGCTAGCGCTGACCCAGTTAATTAAGTCCATTCGTTTACGTGCGGTTGTCCAAAAGAAGTCGTAGATGGCGTTATCCAGTAATTTGACATGTTACAACCCCTTTAAAGGTATTACAAAGTTTCTGTAAGGGGTCATAAATTTGGTTCAAATGAACATATTAAAAGCCTATGCGATTTTACAATATTCAATGATCGTTGTCGCGGTGAAATCGAGTCTAGAGTAATGAAATTGTAAATAATAAACTTGTTATGTTGTATAGCGCCCTCTCAAGACTGATATTAATTTAGCTCTAAAACAATGTTTCTTGACTACAATCGACCGATTTGCTATTCCCGTTTTGAAATTATATATCAGAACTGCATATTCAGAGATTGTCATGATCGCAGCTACCATGGAATGGCCTTAGGCGCTATTTTGAATATTTGAAATTTACCGGGACCACCGGTAAATTGTTGATTATTCAATTTCTCGAAAGCTGAGGTGGTTTAGGGGCTAAATTTTCTAGTGCTTTTAACACATCCACAGGGGCATCCAAATATAACAACATTTTTAATAATTACTATCAATCCAATTTTCAAAATTTCCCGAAACTTTGCATTACCTTTAATCTTGATTGATTGATTGTAAATATCCCAGATCCAAGGAAATGAAGTCCTGCAATTCATGTAGCTTTGAATGAGAATTGAGGCGTGTAATTTGCTGTGAAGAGAATTGAACAAAAGAAATTTAAGCTATGTATCTGTCGTTTTCTTTTTTATTTTGGTGCAAAACCAAATATGTCTTGCAGATGTACTTTTGTATAAACTGAATAACGCCTTGGAGGCTATATATAATTGTGTGTGAATAAAATCCATTGCCGTTTACTGATTGCCTGAGTTTTTATAATTCGCATTTCATTTTGCATTTAATCTAAAGAATTTCGATTGTACAGTCAAACCTACACTGTAAAAAAATAACAGTCGAAATAACTCAATTTTATTGAGGAAAAGAATTGCCTTATTTTTATTAAGTAAATATTACCTACGGCATCTTAAGTAGAATTTACTTATTTTGCTGAATAAATTTTTACTCAGTTAAATCGGGTTACATTAACGTAAATAATTTAAGTATTGTAATCATTTTAGATAATTAAAAAAAAAAGCTATGATAGGATTACATATTGCACGATTTGGTACCCATCTAATCTAACAAGTAACATCCACTAATCATTCACTACTTCTATTTAAGATTAATCACTAATCACTAACACTACTTCTATTTAAGATTAAGATTCGACACATATTGAAAGGCTCCAAATGTTATATATACTTGATCGTAGCATCTTAAAAGGAAAATTGGTTGACAATTTCCTGAAATATCAAGTTTTGATTTGTTTTGAACTGGGTAACAATTAAAAATTGTCTTGTCTTTGCTTAGCCATGTTAAATTAATTAGTAAATGTTTTAAAGTCCTTAAATTTCCATTCAACCACAAAAAAGAATTGTTTTATTTAAAAAAGAGTTTAATTTGGTCTTAATGAATATTCATAAATTATGTAAATATTTCTATTACGCACTGCATCGGTCCTTACTTTAAAAAGATAAGAATAATCAACATAAATTGTTTGAGTAATACGTATAATTTCTGATTTTGAGTTAAAATTACTAAATTAATACAAGCTGAAATTACTTAAAGTTCTTATGTATTTGATTTTACTTAAATATTCCACGTATGTTCTACTAAATTGAAAGTTTGAGTTAGCAAGACTTAAATTTAGTGCGTAAGTGGCAAAACTAATGTTTTCAAGTAAATTCTACATGGAAGATATACGTAAAAATTACCAATGAACAAATTATTTTTTACAGTGAACGGTAGTGACCACCTGTCTACAAAGAACACATTTTTTGTTTCCCTTGGAAATGGTTTCTCATTGAAACATGCACTGAAGGAACCTGTCTACAAACACCAACTGTCTACAAAGTCCACATTTTGTGTGCTATAGACATGTTTGATTGTATTTGCATTTGAATAAAGGGTTTTATTAGAGCAGAGGGGAAAGTAATAAGATGGTGACCGTTGGTGGACAGTGTAAAAGCTAAAGGAAGATTACTTGTGGGGAGTCGAAGAAAGGAGACAAAGAAAGAGGAGGGGATTTGAAGAGTAAGTGTGTCTGCGAAGGAAAACAAAATCAAACGGGCTTATTCCTTCCCCCCCCCCCCCCCCCCACCCCCCTCTCCAACCCCTCCCCTCTGTCTCTCTCTGTCTCTCTCTCTCTCCCTATCTCACTCTCTCTCTCTCTCTCAGCATACTTTTTTTTACAACGTCTTATGCATGTACCTCCTAAATGATAGGCATAATTATCATACATGAAAATCAAGAACTTGTTTTGCCAACTCTTCAAAGCATTTTTGAAATATGTAGGTTTTCATCACAAATGGGACGACCAAAAAAAAGTGTTTACTCGCTCAGTTTAACCCCGCCCCCTCCCCCTCGACCCTCTCTATTCTCTCCCTTTATTTATTTCCTCTCTTTCTGTCTGTCTTTCTATATCTCTCTTTCTCTCCCTTCTACACCTCACAACTCTCTCTCTCTCTCTCTCTCTCCATCCCTCTCTATCTCTCTATCTCTCTCTCTCTCTATCTATATATTTATATATATCTCGCCTTCCAACTGACACGCTCGGAGTACTTGACCATAATAATAATATGCACTTTCGTCACGCCGCACACAAGGGCACACAAGACTGGTGTGTATTCAGAGAGCCCAACCTTCTATTGTATTCCACTCAAAAGAGTGGCACATTCTTCCACTCCAATTAGCATAACAGTGTGACGTCATGATTCATCGGCGGAGATTTTGGTACATTTAATTCTGCTGTCAAAAAGACAGATATAAAGTTCCTCGTACGTGTATTATTCTACTGTACGTATGGACTAGTAATAGTATCGCCATAGTTTGTAAGCTTCGGACATTGGATGGTTATATGTTTCCTCTTGTACTGGCAGTGAGTGGTAAGCATAATCACTAATCACAATATTTGTATTACTTTTTTTATAGCAGATCAATGCTTTACCTTGATTTGTAAATCATGAAGTTGCGAATACGATTGTCAAATTTGAAGGAGAATGTCATTCGTGACGGAATGATGATGAAAGTATTTCACGTTCTATTTACAATAATATTGTCACCATGATATTACTTGTTTTTGGTATAACCAGGCTTATATCAGCTTGCTTGCTTGGTATACCCCCTCCCCCTTTTCCCCTCCCCCTCCACCGATGTTGTGCGGTTTATGCCACTGGCTGGTTTGGATAGAGCGTTAATAATTGACTTTTTACGATGTTAGTGACCTAATTTATCTCCCGAGTTACAATCCCGTCATTTATTTAATAAAACTGATGGAGAGAAAAGAGGACATATTTATGGTGCATATGCGAATGTAGAGTGAAAGACGAAAACCTTCAGATATGCCTCTCTTCAATTTCTTCGATTTTGTACTGCCAATCATCTCTTTGTCTTGCTTTCATTATGCGCTTTCAATTATCAAATCATATTCTTTCCCTCGATGTTATAGTTATAAGCCTTTAATATCATAATTAGATTATACACGTTTACTTACTTATATGTTAGTTATTATTTGCCCCCATCCCACGTGTGGCACGTGTATTCCTATCGCAATGGTGTTCCCCGTGGCAATGTGCTAGTTCCTTGCGAAATGACAAAGGAAGCTAAAGCAGTAACAGTAGAGACAGATAGAGGGTGAAAGTGAAAGGGTTACAAGTTCAAGTGTCTGATTAGTGTAAAACTTTGTACAATTTTTCCATCTTTGTAAGAGTACCTCTCTTCGAAATTTAGAACTAAATTGGCATATTATTCTCCTCGATAGTACTAGTAGTAAATTTAGTAGACCTATTTCTTTTGCAAGTATAATTATATCAAGTTTGTATTGTATATCTACCAAATAACCATGGTAGATAATGTATTGTCATCTTTCGGAATCTGTTCCGCCTCCGCCCCCTTCTCTCTCTCTCTCTCTCTCTCTCTCTCCCCTCTCTCTCTCTCTCTCTCTCTCTCTCTCTCTCTCCCCCTCTCTCTCTCTCTCTCTCTCAATCTCTTTCTCTCTCTCTCTCTATGTTTTTCTTTCTGCTCTTCCTCTCTCTCCTTCTCTGTAATTTTACTTTACTCGTGACGTGTATCACTCCCAAAGTACAACAAAAACTATTAATTTATTATAGGTAGCCCCCCCCCCCCCCCCTCCCCAACTCTCCAACTCTCCCTTTTTTCTTTCTCACAGGTAACCCCATTCACAAAGTACCAACGTACCAAAAAGCCTACTTAGTATACATAGTTACTGGCGATTGCAAAATGCTAAATAGCACCATTATATGCCATTATAGTCGTTATATACTGTAGATACAAAGATAGCCTACAAACCTAAAATGAAGTTTATGACCCATATCACTTTAGTATATTATTAGTATTCAAATATGGTAATGACAACAGGATGAATGTTAACGACACAATGGTGATATATCACTTTAATGAACGACCATTGCGATAGGGAGAGAGAGAGAGAGAGAGAGAGAGAGAGAGAAAGAGTGTGTGTGTGAGAAAAAGAGAGAGAGAGAGAGAGAGAGAGAGGGGGGGAGGTGTAAAGTATCAAATACATAACACAATAATTATCAATATTATTAGATGCATTACAAAATCATTGTACATGTAGAGCCCACTTTGATCCGAAGAAAATATATACAGTATATATTCAAAAAATCTTTCAACACAGCCACTTACCTACAACATTATTTTATAATTTTTTTGTTTGATATCTATAATTTCCTGTACCCATTAAGCTTGTAAACACTTAGTCTATATATTCATTATATTATACACGTAATTATTTTAGATAGTATACAGTATACCCAGTGTAAACATTATATATACACTGTATGAATAAATATAACGATATGCATTAGGGTAACATACACATTTACATGTACATATCTAGTGTGAATTAACCATTGGTGGTAGTATTACAAATATTGTCACCGCTATGTAGTCATGCATTTTATTTATTTTAGGGATGACCTTTCATTGTTCAGGAATTTAGGCCGAAAAATATGACATCAACAGACGGTATATCATGTCTAAAAAAATGTTTCCTTAATGCGTTCCAATTGCATAGCGGGTGTCTAGCATAAACATTGAGGCTTTTTTTTTGAGCAAAACTACCACTTTGACCCCCAGTGACAAATCCAAATGATTGTTCAGAGACATTCAAGTAGAAATGTTGTACATATCTCTCAAATGGTTCTGATTATTCAACCCCAAGTTGGTAATATGTAGGCCATCGGCTATCGGAGGTTGACCCCAAGAGATTTTAACGAGGAATGTCCTGTAATTTTATGTACAATTCCATATTTTATTCGTAGGCGCGGAAATCAGAAACCGCGGTGTAAGTTACACCACGTGCTTGTTGTTGTTGGAGATGGGTACTCAGGTCAACGCGCCCCTCCCCCTCATAAAAGATGATCTTTACAACGTCTTTAAAGGTTGATTACATGGCTTAAGGTGGATTTATTCGATCCCCTATCGTTGATATTTTGATATGTTATCCACTAGCTGGCCAGCAATATTCCAGGTTCATGACCTAGACCTAAAAATCATGAAAATATCTTGTGCCCTTGAAATTGAAAGCGTGTAATCAAAATACAGCCGAGAGTAGTGGCGTGGTGTGGATCCCGGAATGGGGGGGGGGGGGTGTCATAAAGGTGGAGGTACCCGACCTACCAGATAGGTGAAATGCCAGGAAAGATAAGAAGGCTGTCGTGTAGTAAGGGCAAGGAGTGGGGGCGGAGAGTTTGTATTTGTACGTTGCATTTCCTTGTCTTCCGCGCCCTCTCTCCCTCTCTCTCTCTCCCTCTTTCTCCCTCTCCCTCTCTCTTTCTATATATCTCTCTCTCTCTCAATCTCACGCTCTCTTTGTGTTGCTCCCACTCTCTATCTGTCTCTCTCGACCCCCCCCCCCCCCCCCTCCTCCCTTGTTTATATCTCACCCACTTACTATATCCATCCCTCTGTCTTTGTCTTGTTATCTATCTCTTTCGTTATTTTCATTCGATTCGGTGGCAGGTGCCCCTTGCATCCCCCATTTTCTACGCCACTCTGCCGTACACACAGTGGTAGGAGGAAGCGATCGAGTATTTTCAGTAATACCGTCTGCTTTAGAATTCCCGTTTGCCCCTGTATTGTGCGTAGAAACATCATGGATTCGGGTCACTGTATAAATAGTGGAGTTTTCGTAAATGTATGCTTATCTGCTTTATTTCGGGAATTCTTGTTGCATTGAACTGTTTCGGGATATATATATCAAGAATTGAGTGGACTTTTGTGTTTAACTGGCATTTAACCATGAATATGGACAATATATTTTTGTTGATGTCTTGTGTGGTGAAAGCAATACAATCTTGCCTGTGACTGTGTTCACTGGACACAAGGCTTAGAATCTTGGTTTTGGGGTCCATATTTCGGTGAGTTCTTAATCGATTGATATATGTTATTAATGATTTATAATATCAATCAGATAATTGTATAAAAAACAAATGATTTGATACCCTGTTCACCGTTTGGAAAGCATTGTCTTTTTGTGGAAGCATGCCTTTTAAGATGTCTCTTTCAATTGACACTATTTCTGGTAATATGCGCATATCTTTTAAAGAACAATAATAGTAATTTGCTTTCATTTTCGCAATTTATCAGCAATCCCTTCTGAAAGTATGTCGTTAAGATGTCCTTTTCTATTGATATTATTTCTGGTAATAAACAGATATTCTTTTTAGATGGTGATTTGATTCCCTTTTTACCTTTTTTTTAAAGCAATCTCTTGCTGTCAAGGTATGGAAATTAATATGTCTTTATTTTCGAGTGATATTGGTAATTTACTAGCGAACAAGAGTAACAGTAGTTAGCGAAGTTGGCAATATTTTTGTTTTTATAAAAAATCCGTTCAAAATGAAAATTCCCTTCAGTTTTCCAGCTGAGCTAATATGGCGATATGAATTATGGAAAACCAATTTCGCATGCCCCCTGCATATGTCCTACGAGAGAAAAGGGAAGAAATATTATTGAGACCTAATTCAATAAAGGATCTTGTCGTATACGTCATATTGTTTTCCAAATCATCACTTCCTTGTCTCTTTCCTATACCTACTGGTACTAAATAATTACGGGTATGACTGTTATTTAAAATTGTATGTACGATCACTTCTGAAGAAATATGTAGGTATTCTTTCCAAGTAGTTTTGTCCATAGTATCTATTCCATTTCGTGTAGAATATTTTGTTAACCCCCCCCCCCCCCCTTCCTTTGCAAATATATTAATGCTATTCACCTATTCCTTCGAATCTGTTTTACTCCCATCGCAATTCCTTATTCTTCAATCTCAATACATGCAATTTTCTTGATATTGATTTAATTTCAGTAACACATGCCTTAAGCATATGCAAGAAAGATACGTTGAAGAGTAATAATACAATGAGTACAATGGGTAAACGTTTTAATGCGTGGTGTTGTTTGTGTTGATAGGCGTTTATCATTCAGAAGTAAATATTTACGCATTAACGAATAGCCTAATGTCAAGGCTAAGTATATATGATATTAATTTATTTCTATCACTAATTTCAAGTGCTTATGGGGGAGGGTCATGTCCTCTACTGTTGGCTGTCAATGTTTTTATTTTGTTTTTAAACTATATGAGCCTAAAAATAAATGTTATGGATTAGAGTCACTGCCCCCCAAAAATATGTATTTCGCTTAGAAATTAGGCTATCCTCTTCATGCCTCGGGTGTCTTGCTCCATACGTCATAACGTTATACATCGCTTCCGCTTTCGAGCTCAGAGCGTCCCATGGGCGTGTGATACTCATCTTGTTGAAATTTTTGAAGTTTCCTTTCTGGAATTTGATGGAACTGTGCGGTTATTAATATCTAGGCTAATAATATGGGGGCGGTTTATCGTTGAGGCATATACGACTGTCAAAAAGAGTCAGGGAGCTATGAGTGTAGGGCTATATTGGACCACACTGCACTCTTCCCGGTGAATTCGAAGAGAGGGGGTATTTATAGAGGAAACTTCCTTTTGCTTTTGACCCCCCCCCCCCCCCCTTCGCCCATACATAACTAAGGATGGTACTACCTCATAGTTACAATCCATTAAAATATATGAGGGATTTTTTTGCAATTTAGGTCTGATGAGCACTAATGTCATCTGTTTCACAACGCCTCTCATCCCCCCCCCCTTCTCTCTCTCTCTCTCTCTCTCTCTCTCTCTCTCTCTATCTTTGCCTCCCCTCTCTCCCTCCCCCTCTCTCTCTCTCTCTCCTTTCTCCCTCTCCTCTCTCTCTGTATCTACCTCTCTCTCTCTCTGGTCATGGATTCGATTAGAATACAGGTCTCTTCGTGCAACCACTGCAAAATATAAGTAGATGCCAGACGATTCTTTGTTGTTGTTGGTCCACACGGTGTTAAGTGTTACACTGTGTTTCTGACCATGCTTAAATATCTCCAAACATAATTATGAATAGGGATAATGCCGTCGTTGAAATGAATAGATTCGCCCAAAACTGACCATGCAAACGCAGATGATTGTTGGACCAAGAAGAGAGTTGGACTAAAGACATGCCACAGGCCTCTGGCCCGATAACTATTTAATAGGATTTGCTAATGTCTCTCAACACATTGTCTACTTTCGGTTAGTCACTGCTAGCTGATATGAAAGTTATTTCTTATTTAAACCTAAAGTTCGTAATATTCTGCAATAACTTTAGCAAAATATTTTATTAAAAGTATGTTTTGTCTCTATTTCCTTCAACAGTGAGTGATGGCCTCCATGCGGTAGAATGATGGCATCCAGCGGCAAGATGGCGAGATGTATCCTTTTCTTTCTTCTCGTTATTCTGGAGAGTTCTTTCCGGGCTGCTTCACAGTCTGTCTTCATTGACATTGCGAACATCACCCACAACTCTGCCTTTCTGTCCTGGAACATCCCCGTTGAGGGCGCCACAGTTCAGGGATTCCAGATCAGCGTTGACTGTCGTCTCTGCGTGCCTTTCGACGTTTCCGCAAACACGGCCAGTACTCAACTTACAGAACTTAAAGACAATACGCGATTCCAAGCTTGCGTGACTCCATTCACAGAGGCCGGTCTGTTGGGTTCGGAGTGCACTTCATTCAGAACTTACTTGTCGCCTCGGACGGTGGGGGCGCTGTGCGTTGGTCTTTTCCTCGTTGTGTCTTTCTTCGTGTTGCTCGCGATGGATTTATTATGCAGGAGGCACCAGATTGAGGTGGAAGACGCAAAGCGAGATGAATTACTCGAGCAAGGCTGGCAGACGTTTAAGAGGAGCAGCACAGGAAGGGTCGGGAAGAAAATATCCAGGGCGTCCGCTGCTCCCAGCATGGCGCACGCTCAATCAGAAGATGATGGCTTTCAGAATGTCGGTGACGTCACTTTTGAAGAGGACTTGCCCGAATGAACTTACACGATCTCGAAAATGATTTTCAAAATCTGAATGAGCCCCGGATGTATCAGCCGCACAGCTAGTGCCTCTTCACTATACTTCGCATAACATTGATCATGCAGCGAAGACTATTAAAGAGGTCGAGGCATTTTTAATGAACCATCCTCTGTTTTCAAGCATATTTTCTATTCCTGGAGACATGGTAATGACAATTAAATAACGGTCTTTTCTGTCACTGATTACAACTGATTGTTTGTGGATGCAAGTGTTGTACATGAACATGGATTCGTCTGCAATATTTGAACTTACTGATGCACGCGTCACTCATGTAGCAAAAGATGCAACAAGGATCAACCTGAAATCCGCAAGCAATTTTATCGTTTTGCAGGTCACGATATTATGTAGCTACAGATGTTGTCAGTGGTGTTCAGATGATGTGCCAAATTAAAAAAACGAAGAAAAGTGAGAATTCATGAACTTTTGTAATATCAGATTATATATTATGTATAATCTTTGTAACTCCTCATACTCGGAGATACGTTGCTTCTGTATTGGGATTATTATACAATTCGTATTTCAAAATCATGGCGACATTGCATGATGGTGGACTATGCAACGCTTCAAAAATGTCATTAGGTAATGGTGAGAAGGAAAAAAATGCGCAATTTTACCCGTATCTTCGGGGGCACCTTTCCTCTGCATCAGCTTTAGCAAGACCTGTTCATCCCGTATAATGTCAATCGTCTACATGCAGGGCTGCTCAAACCGGAGAATACCTTCCAAAAATCTTTATGAAGGAAGATGAGCCAGTAGATTTAATGAATTTAAATTCATTCATTCTTTCAAGATCGTTAAAGTAATCCTTTAAGCACGCATTCACATAGAGAACCTTATTTTTTGTCTTGCAAATAATGTCCCCAATGGACGGTATTACCTGTTTTATATTTTGTGACACCCTTCTGTTTTCAAGTTAATTAGTGGGTACGGTATTTTGTTGAAGTCACAATACAATTTGAAGTAAGCCATAATGCTCATTCTTTTTCAATTAAACTAATTACATGATGCTGCAAATAAGTCGAACCTTCTTAATCTCTTTTGTATTCTGTCATGTTTTGTACATTATTGTAGAACGTTGTTGGGAACTTCAAAATCTGAAATATGAGAGGACGGCTCCACCATGTTGTGTGATAATGCATGGGCGAAGTTTTTGGGATGGACAGAGAGATACAGAGATTGTGAATTTGTGATTAAAGATGACGGAGAGAGAGAGAGAGAGAGAGAGAGAGGGAGAGAGGAGGGAGATGATTGATAAAGCTGTTAATCATATTCTACTAATCAACCATGATTTATATTTTAACACAACTTTCCCTCTCACTCTCTCACTCGCTCTCACACACTATTTTTGTTCTTCTCTCTCTATCTATACATCGCTGTCTCTCTCTTTCTATCTTGTTCTCTCTCTCTCTCTCTCTCTCTCTCTCTACCCTTGGCCCTCCAATACTTTTTGGATTTATTTTTTGGATATTAATGTTCCTCTCTCGTGTTTCTCTGAATTTTTCATTCATTTGCCTCTCTTTGTCTCTGTCTCTGTCTGTCTCTATGTCTGTCTCTCTCTTCCCCTCTCTCTCTCTCTCTCTCTCTCTATCTCTCATCATTCATCGCAGTGGACCACTTACCACTTTATTACACAATAATTCATTTAATTCAAAACGAGTTCCGACTGCCCATCAATATAGTCTCCCAATGTGTACAAATAATGCTTTGAATATCTCACAACTTAATATACGAAAAGAAAAATTGTAATGGTTTAGAAAATATGAATTTTATTCTTCCATGATTTAAAAAAAAATACTCATAAAGTATTCATATTTTCTCTTCATGTCTATGATCACTATTTGTACTGCTAGTTTCACTCAGTGTACATAGAGATTGACCATCAAAACATGATTACCACTTCATAATTATAATTACTACATACATGAAATCACCTACAATCACCAACATCAATGAATTAAATTTGCATCAATGGAAGGAAAAATTATCTGGACGAATTTCTTTCTTGCCCGTTTTCCATTTTGCAGCATCAAGTTATTTTTCAAACTGTAGTACGTCTCTATAAATGCTCAATTTACCACGGATAAAGCCAGGTAAATACATATAGTACTTTTATACTGAATATCGTTGAAAATAAAATACAAAAATATATAAGCACAATCGTTAACAACCATTTTCTGAAATATATACTACATGTATCTTACAGCATCTACTAAAAAAAGCTTAAAGGGGGTGTAGCGTGACGAGACTACGTGTCTTTCCCGTGGCCTGACTCGGGGCCTATATCGGGTATGGACGACGCGACTGCATCACGTGCGTGCAACATACACGAAACCGAAGCGTGAGGAGAACTTCGGTCTGTTTTGCGAACGCTAGTGTGCGCTGACCGTTAATCAAGTCCATTCGTTTACGTGCAGTTGTACAAAAGAAGTCGTAGATGGCGTTAACCAGTATTTGCCATGCTACACCCCCTTTAGATCTATACGCTATATCTACTTAGTCGATTGTTTCGGACAAAACTAACGACATTATGTCTTACGATGCGATCCTATATTTAGGTGTGGAATCAGTCTGTTTTTACATCGAAATCAAAAGAAATATAAGAGATATCAACGGCAGAATGACGGATGTGCAACGCGCAAGGACCGTAGGGTGCGCACTCCCGGTGCACATCGGTGGTTCTTCGGTCGCGCGTGTGCACGCGTTATTCCCGCTGTCCGAATAGCAGGCTGCGAAGCGCACGACGTGCGGGATGTAACTCTGCTCGTGCGTACCGTGGAACAGATGGGACCACGGGCCGTGCGCGTAAATGGCTACGTCAGCACCTCCGTGGGTTTCCGAGTTTGCTGGGACCGTTGCATCTTGAATAAACCCTTCCGAATCTGCAGAATCAAAAAGGAAAAAAACAAAAACAAATAGAAAATCTCTCTAAAATAATAATATTGTCCTCCACCCCTCAAGTGGTACCCCTTTTAGTATACATCTACTGCTCATTTTCTCAAACTGAAACACTCAGGATTGACCGTCGCCCCCTTCCATATCTAACCCAATCAATCAAGATGTGAAGCGTCTACAGCCGCCTCTTGTTTTTGAAAATCTCGAATGCCTGTTGCACAAGATGCGTCTTTCGATTGCGTTGTGACCTGCGTTAATCAATCAAATTTAGATAATTTGCCCATAATAAGGCTAATAATGCCACTCATTGTTTGTACTATTCATTTTGCAATCATTATTCACACCGTGTCATCCTCGCACGGCGCGTCGAAATCGGCGCCATCCACTGACGCAGCCCTGCGTCAGATAGATGACGCCTCGTGTTCAACGGACATAAGATACCCATAGCTATTTGACTCAGAGATAGTTGCGACAGCGGAAGTCGCTTCTGATTGGTCGAATATTTCATGGAGCACCAAGTATTTCCTCCGATAGGGATTGTGTATGAGAGGGAGTTATTTGGAGTTCCATGATTTAAGATATTTAGTTACGTAATTTATATTTAAGATACAGCGCTTGCATACGCATATAATTATGCGCGTATCACAACCATCTCTCTTAATATGCTTTGAACGCACCATAGTCTGAAGTGTAGTGGTTGGGTCGTGCCCCTGTGTTGATATAGCTATCAGCAAGAGCGATGCCACCTGGTCCATTGGCATAAGACAGCGTCAGGTACGGCTTGTCATCGGAGCCGTTGTTCCGATCATCATAACCTAAATGAGCAGTGATGAAAAGAAAAACAAACAAAAAAAAAAAATTGGTTGGTTGGTTAGTTGGTCGATCAACCGTGATTGATTGGTTGATTTATCCATCGATTCATTCTTTAGCAGCTTTCGCACAAAAAACAATTATTTACACCGGTCCATTATTTTGGAAGAACATAGATCCATCTCTAAAACAAAGTACCAGTCTATGTACATGTAAAAAAAATAAAAAATAAATAAACACATATGCATGAATGTATGTGCCGTCGCCGGTCAGATGCATTGTTGACATTGCTGAAACGTCGTTATACAACATGAATCTCGGTTTGTTTGACTCTCGACTCGATCCCTTCTTTCCTCATTCTTCTGATCTAACCTCCTTTTTCTAGAGCTTTTGCAATCATTCATTTTCCTTTTCTATCTTTCTTTCTTTTTCCTTCTACTATTTTCCTCAATTTTGTCCTCTCTTTTATTTTTCATTTTTTACCCCAACATTCATAATTTCTTTGCTACATATTTTATAATTTATTGATTTTTGTATGTATACTTTTTTTCAAGACATATTGTAAAACAGCCTCTGAAGAACTAATACTTCAACAAGCTGTTCTTCTAGTTAGTTCCTCTTTTCTCGTGCTATTGCTATTATATTAGTCGTTTCATTGAATATTTGTTGTCATATACTTATCGATTGTATTATGTTTTGCATGAGAAATAAAATCATTTGAATTTGAAGTTAGGAAGTAACGCCTACCAAATATCGGGTTTCCTCGACTCGCGTACCCGCCTATAACGAAGGCATGCCCGTGATCGGCGGTCACCAAGATCAGGGTGTCGTCGCTGTCTGTCATCTCGACAGCCTTGGCGACAGCGTCATGGAAGGCGATGGTGTCGGTCAGTGCCTTGTGGGCGACTCCCTCATGATGACCATGGTCGATACGTCCACCTATAATTGAAGAAAACAAATAGAGCAAATATCAGGATGGATGTATAGCATTGTAAGTGTTGTAGCTTCAGAAGAATTGTCGTTGTCGAGTGGTCTAGTGGTCTAATCACTCGGCTGCATGGATTGCAAAGGTCATGGGTTCGATCGCAAGCACGGCAATTATGTTCTTGAGCAAGGCATTTTATTGCCCCTAGTGGTTAATATCTCTGACAGGTAAAAAAAAAAAAAAAAAAAAAAAAAAAAAAAGAAAGATTAGTACGCGATTATCTTGCTTTTGGGTAGGTTCTTTTAAGGGGGCACATTTTTAGGGTTGCCTTTTGATGGCATGCCATTTGGGCTTCGAAAGGAAACATGTGTCGTTTGACCCCCGCCCTTAAATCAGAATTTGCTTATTTATAGCCCGCCCCCTCCCCACCCCTACTGACCTCAATCCGCCTTTAAAAGTATATATATGTAAATTAAAATAAGTAAATAAATAAATTAATGAATTAATAAATTTCAACCCCTCCCCGAAAAAGGGGTATTACTGCGTCGGACTTTGAAGCAAAAGAACCTGTCGTGATGGAACGTGCCTCTTAAATGAGGGGCGCCCCCAGTTTGTCAATTTCTTTAAGGGAGCCTTAAGTTGTCGGAAGGTCCTCGGGGCCGAAGGACGGCAGTCTCTGAGACCTCTGGTTTTGTTGGTCTCCGGTCTCATGAAACGTCGGTCAACTGGATCGAGATGCTCAAATATGAACTTACTTTCCACCATGAGAAAGAAGCCATCTTCATCACTGCTCAACATGTTGATCGCTAGCTCCGTCATCTCGGCAATGGAGGGCTCTCCAGCGGTATCGTTCAGTCTGTCCACCTCGTACTTCATGTGGCTTGGTTCAAACAGACCTGTTTTAAATAACGGATAACATAAATTTTTCCATTTTCTATTTCCAAAAAAACGAAGCTTTTACAGTGGTCGACGTTAAACGTAATCAACTCAAAAGCAAACATGGAACATCAGATTGGTCCCTTGTTATTCTTTTTTAATTACGTCGGTATGTGATTTAATTATTGACACTCTATGATTAACTGCTAAAGGCTCCTTTTAGATTTGACACAAAAACCGCATTTTTTTAAAAAAACATTTAAATGAATGGCAACTGCGTTCAACAAAGATCCTACCTCAAAGATCATATCTGAAAAAGGCTTAAAGGTTGTTACGTTTCGTTTCCTTGGTCGGAAATCTACCAGGAGGGGAGAACCTCCGCCCCCTCCCCCCCCCCCCCCCTCAAGTCCCTCCTTTAAATACGTTAGTGAGTATTTAATTCGACACACACCTAATAGGTACTCGGTTGATGAAAGATCAACTTGATCTAAAGCGGTTTTGTTCCACACGTACTGGGCAGACGACCCTTTTACCGATAGCCATTGTTCGATCAGATCGAGTCCGTCTGTGCGATAGCCCGTCGTGTTCTCGTCACCATACTCTGGATCAAGGGTGGTGTTTGGAAGAAAATTAACACGACCGCCACCAAGAATGAGCTAGTAGGAAAAGACGCGAGAAAAAAAACGATAATAATGAGAATGACGATGATGTTAAGAATTATGATATTAACAATAATAATAATATAGTCCGTCTGTCAAACAGCATGTCGTGTTCTCGCAATCATACTTTGGGTCAAGGGTGGTGTTGGGAAGAAAATTACCCCCGACCGCCCCCGAGAATGAGCTAGCAGAAAAAAACATGTCGATAATAACATCAGCACAATACAATAGATATCTATGAATCATCATCACGGAACTTTTGATGTACTTTTGTCAAGGGGGGGGGGGTCATCTTTAGTCCGAATATTAACTATAAAGTGACAGCGAAGCGACCGGACAATTTATCTTTTATGTTTTTTTTTTATCATGGAAGCAGCCACTAACGATTGATTATATATACAAATATATTTATTATCGTTGCAATGTAATTTCGCCATTGATGTGTATTAGATCTACGAACTACCTCGCTGCCTGACTGCATCCCCCCTAACCCATATCCACGGAATATAACAATTGAACTCTTAAATGTTTTCTTGTTTATGTCAAGTGGTTGGCGGCGGCTTCGGCCCGGTGGATGCACCCCCTCCCTTTTTTTTGGAATTAAGGGCTGTCTGTTTGAAACATTATCATCAATCTACTCACATTAATGAAGTTGTTCTCTTCTACGAGTTGCCTCGCGATGTCGATACACCCGTCGTCAGCCTCCTCATCGGGCACACGGTCGTTGTTCTCCCAGTCTCTCTCCGGTGAGTGAGCATAGGCGGCCGCTGGAGTCGCATGGGTTACGCGAGCAGTGCTGATGAGACCGGTGGCTTTACCTTTGAAAGATATTGCGAAGATATAGGATATGTTAACATAAGGCAATTAGAATATATAACTGTTATCTTTGTTTCTAATGATTTGTTTGCGCTGTTTGCGATGACCTGGTCGAGTGGATATGTCACCGGACTGTGGGTCACAAGGTCCGTGGTTCAAGTCCCGCCGCGGCGCTGTTGTCCCTTGGCAAGACATTGATCTACATTTGCCACTCTCCACCCAGGTGTTAAATGGGTACCCGGTAGGATGCGAAAGTTATATTGTGATTAGACGAGCAAGTGTGCGCTTCTAAAAATGACGCCTGGCTGGAATGTAACAGGTAGTGGAGAATGTGCATACATTGTGTGCAGGTAAACCTGAATCCGATGACCGTGGTAACAATACATACCTGTAAAGCGCTTTGAGAGGGCCTGTGGTCCTGCAAAGCGCTATATTAGAACGATCTATTATTATCATTATTCATTGTGAAAATTGAAAAGTTTCATATGCGCGAGACGTTATTTTGATTTCTACCAGTTGTCATTTCACGACACCATCATAATTACAGGTTAGTCGACATCCTATTGGGACTCGTATACTGAAAATATTGAATTTAAAACTAGTTTTAATGGGATGTCAGAAATATTGTGCTTATGACTTTTTCGTGATACAAATCATGTAGTACCTGCTCGGTTCGCCTCAACAAGAACAGAGTCCACCTCGGTCCCTGCAACAGACGCACAGCTACCTCTTTCGGCCCCGTCGTCAATTCCAAGAGTTCCGGCTTTAGCCTTCACGCCGCATAGGAATGCCGTCGCCGTCCCGGCCGAGTCCGCAACTTGTTGATCCGTGTTGTACGTCTGGACGAAGAAACACAAAAATGAGAATTAAGTGTACAACTTTGAATTAGGGGGATTAGGACACTTATATTAGTTTCAGAAAGATGTAGGCGAATCAGTCTTGGTCCCCTCAAGCCTCAAGCTTCCTCATAAGATGATTTAGGTTTGGTAGCATAAACAAAATCCCGATTATGTTTTTTCTTCGGCGGGTATGATATCAGGAATTCCGCCCGCCCCTATTAGGCATATAAATAGTTGTAATAATATATTTTACCAAATTTGTATTAATTATCATTATTCCCGATGAATGGGGGACGGCTTGAAGGTGCGGAGTGTCGTGGAATAGTGGTTCAATCATTTGACGCTCAATCCAAGGGTTGACGGTTCGAATCTCAGGCTAGCCTATAATCTAGGCGGAGTGCCGAGCTTTTTTCTTTGCTGCTAGACTAACCCTAAGCAGAACGTCTGATACGGCGAGACTACGAACCGTGAGTCGCGAAGCGGCTCGCGACTTTACGTTTTACACTGTAGTTCCGTCATTTTCACGATAAGTGAGTAAAACCGGGCTGCAGCAAAGACTAGTACTTCATGAACAGCGCGCCTGATCTGAACTTGCCAATTTCATTAATGGTTGATTTATGTCATAATTAAGCATATATGCTAATACAACATGTAGTTACTGATCTGTCAGAAAAAAAAATGTATTAATATCAAATGCTTAAAATATTAAATGATAACATTCGTTGGCTATTCAGAATTATTCAGGGATTGTGCATGTACACATTTTAAAATATAATTAGGATATATTATGAAACAAAGAAAATAGAGTTGTCTTTAATTTTGATAATTCGGTTTTATAAACAAATTGGTTCGATCGATTTGTGCAGAAGTAAACAGCAAATCTGAGAGACAATTCGTAACTTCCCCCACGCAGCTTGGATTACAGGCGCACGCCACAACGCCCAGTTGTACATGTAGTCTTTGCTGCAGCCCGGTTTTACTCACTTATCGTAAAAATGACGGAACTACAGTGTAAAACGTAAAGTCGCAAGCGGCTCACCGCCTATAACCACTGGTCTAGCTTTAGTCGTTGTTTTTTTTATTATCGACCATGAATCGTGGCAGTTTTTCGTACGAAAAACTGCCACGGATTCATGGTCGATAATAAAAAAACAACGACTAAAGCTAGACCAGTGATTATAGGCGGTGCGCGGCTCACGGTTCGTAGTCTCGCCGTATCAGACGTTCTGCTTAAGGTTAGTCTAGCAGCAAAGAAAAAAGCTCGGCACTCCGCCTAGATTATAGGCTAATCTCAGGCCGGTTCCAATGTCCTTTGGCAGGACATTCATCCATATTTGCTATTCTCCACCCAGGTGTAAATGGGTTCCTATATAGAAATTAATATGGTTTCATTGCAGGTCCCTTAAGAAGAGCAATATTGATACTGATGACACTTCTCTGGGTAATATAAAATCATTAGTTTTAATATCATTACTATACGGCAGTTTCAGCCCGCCAATGCACTTTATCTTCTAGTCTCTTTTACAAACTTAATTTTTCATTACGCTTCTAGAAGAGTAAGAAGACTGTATACATTTTACGCCTTCGTCACCATTCCAAAAAGCAATGTACTACTAGGAACATGATGGCAACATCAAGATGACCAAGATCAAGATCTGGCCGCCCGTTACATAAAACTCACCATTGATGGTAACTCTGCCACCAATGGTTACTTCCAAGAAAACCTTGATTTGATTGACTGTTGAATGATGGCAAAGCTAACGTTTTATGCAACGGGACCTAGGTTGAACATATCCCTCGGAGCAGTGGCGTATAGCCTAAGACCACAAATTGAGTGAGGGGGTACTGAAACGATGGGGGAGCATCAGTCTTTAATAAAAGGATAATGAAATGCAAATTTAAAGGAATACTGATTAAGGGAGGTCGAGAGATGTGGTCCAAGTACCCTCTTTATATCCTCTTCTCCTTCTCCTTTGTACCTTCGTCTCTTTTTCTTTCATTTTTCTATTTTGTCACCCCTCAATTTGGGCACGTGCCCCATTTGCCGCCCCCGTCTCCCATGTAGCCACGCCACACCCACTGTCTCTGAGGACTAGCTACTAGCGCGCTTTCGCAAACACGTCGGGAGGCAAAGATAATGGAAACGCGAGCGAAAAATCAATCTGCGCATGCACGAACCAGAATTTTCTCCGTCCTGTTGATTTTCAAAACCGCTCGCGGCCATGATAGCGTTATTAGGGACTTTTAGAAATGCACGTCAAGAGCTTTGACTGCAACGTGTGACGTCATTTTAAGGCACTGCGCCTGCGTCACGTGGTCTCAGTCGGCGATGGAGAATGCGTCAACCTTGATTTTCCTAAATCTAGTACATGCAATACATACATACATATTGACATTTATAAAGCGCCTTTACATGCTGAAATGTGTAGAACAGGTGTCACATGCACCTGTTCTACACATATTTACATATTAGCAGTGAAGGGATGTTCTTTTGTTGAGGGTAGAATGAGGAATGTCCTCTTTCTTTGTCCGTGATGTTTATTGTGTTACTTCCTGCATGCATATCGTCGAGTGCAATCTAAAAGATTTCTAATTGTAGCCAACATGGGCAGTTAAGTACGTTGACACGCATGATCAGTCGGCGTTCGTCGTGTTCTCGTTCACTCATTCTAAAAGTCCCTATTTCCCTAAACACGACGGAAGAGCTGTATCCTCGTAATTCTCCCGTCGTCTTTGCGAAAGCTCTTTACTATCTCACCTTCGACAGGGCCACATGCGGAAAATCATCCCAGGCCAAGGAGCCCTCCTCCCCCGTCTCACCGTCCATCTGGCCCCGGAGGATACGGGCAGCGGTGGTGGTGGTGATGTCCATGCCGTCTCCGAGGAAGAAGATGACATTCTTTGCGACGCCTTGGTTTTGTCGAAGATTCAGGGCATTCTCAAGGGTCCGCTGCGCTTGGTTGTTCCAGAAGGCAGCATCTGTAATAATAATAATAATATAATAACGTTTTATTTACCCAGGGTAACAACTTCAGTTATGAAACTGCTCTTCCAGCGGGCCCTGCATAACATTTATTACTACCCTTCTCCAATCTAAAATGCTGAGCGCCTATAGCTAGAAGGCAGAAGGTCCCATTGTTATAAGTCTTTGGTATGAATCGGCCGGGGTTCGAACCCACGACCTCCCGTTCATGAGGCGGGCGCTCTAACCACTGAGCGGCCATGCCCGGTAATGATTGGTTGGAGGGTATGTTATTAGCTAGAACATCTCTGAAGAAAAAAAGAGAAAACTGCATGGGTCCCGTCTTGCAAAGATCGAGTTGCGATTAATCCGGATTGATCAAAAGACCTCAAATCGATCCACACACACAAAAAAAAGAAGAAAAAAAAGAATTGCGACTGATATAGAGTTGCTTCGATTTGAATCAATCACAAGTATTAATAAGACCATGAAGAAGGGGCCCAAGACATTTCCAAAATTTGACCAAAACATCGAAGATCATAACTGTCGTTTTCGAAACAAAAATGGCAACAATATTGTTTTAGAAATCTGTCAGAATGACGCAATTTCCCTTTAATAGTATATGGCCCGGGAATAGTTTCGTGTCGTTCCACGACGATATATTTTCTGTACGGATTTTGTTATCATGGGAAAAGAGATAGAATGCCAGGAAATGAAATTGTGTAGCCTGGATTTTGTTTTGTTTCAGGAGCCTGAGGAGGGTGTATTCCTTCTCCGTTAAAGCACTACAGGTATTGGCTTTTAATACTGCTGTACCCCCCCCCCCCCCCCCCATCCGTGCAGCCTACAGCTGTTGTCCACTCCTGTGGACTTTTTATTATTAACACGATTTTTCTTTTTGCTGTCTGCCGCTTCGAGATCGCTTGGGGCGAAGTTAGGTGACAATGAATAGCCAGATTGAATTTACTATTTCCTATTTGCAGCCAACATCCAATTCTGTAGAACGCAGGAATATATCACGTATGTCCTATCTGTGACGTTTAAACGTTAGTAGTGTCCTAGTAATCAAATTATGCAAGGAAAACCGTTTACTTTCTAGACTTCAATGCCAAATACTATTGAGTGACTGACTGAGAGAATATTTTTTTTATTTGATTAATAACATACATAAAATGAGCTGTATGAAGGGTACATTAGCATTAGTCTACATCAATAACCCACTTCTTGTATTGGCAAAAACTGATTGAAACTTTGCACAGCACAAAACGTACAACCATACGGTACAAGTGTCTGAAAATCAGACTATTTACTAAAAGGATTGCAATCACTAAAGTCGATTCGACAACGGACGGTCGTAATTTCCCACAAAAAGACATTTTCAAGCCCTTTCGTTTTGAGGGAAGTTCTAAATTAGTATTATTTTTCAAATGCAGTTGGAATTTAACATTTTCATTTTTTTGGCCCGCAAATGGGACATGGTACCTTTAATGCTTCACTGAAGGAATAAGTTTGAGAACCCCTGCTCCAGATAGTCGACAAAAGTACATTTACTGCCTATAACACAAAAACAAGGAAAAGATGCAGCCACACAAAATTTGTTTTCGAAAAGGAAAAGAAACGAAAAAGGGATCGTAAAAGGAATGATTTTACCCCTTCCCTCTTTTTTTCAGAAAAAATGCTATTACACTTTGAATTTCCTCTCAAACCAAGACCTCGCAAATATATGCATGTTTATTTGTCTGCATCCTTATAATCAACAGCAACCACTCTCTTCTATCTTTGCTGGAAGACTTTGGCATTGAGTTAGTTTACTCAGCTCTCAAGCCAGCCTCGGTTCCGTTTGTTATCAAATTTCAAAACCTTCTCTTTTCCTATTTTCAGGATTAAAGCTGATCAAAAGAAACTAACCCTGAATAAATTATGTAAATCTTCCAGTTCTATATGCTTTGAAAAAAACACCGACCCCGTTGTCAAACAGATTTAGCCAGCTGACCGGGGGCGGGAGTTGAATAATAAACACAAGCTCGAAATTTATGACCATTAAGACGGCAAAGAATGGCGATTTAGTGATCATTATTCTAAAAAAGGAACTATACAACGTAATTTTCACTTGCACAGCGCACATCTGGTTTAAAGTCATTCTACATTATACCAACGAGTAAAATCTCCTTGATTATACTTACCATTGAAAACTTAAGTTTTGATCAGCAAACTTATGAAAACTTGCTCAAAATCAAGTAAGAGCACATTTGGGCATGTCCAATAAACCCTAAATCATCCACAAGGGCAAATTTATGTGATAATTTAAACCAGAGAAAATTAATTTACCATCTTGCAAGACGAGCACAAAGACTTTCCGGTAATCAACATAATAAAAAATAATGTCAATATCCTCGTATGTCGCCTATTGATATTTGCGAACATGGCTTTATTACATAACTTGAACATGATTTCTGTGGGCAACAGCTTAGGGTATCGAAATTGCCTTCAAGTTGATTCTTGGAAGTCTTTTGCGATCACGTGATTTAAATCTATCCCGAGGAGACTATCAGATATAGGTTATGGGGATTTGGTCAACGCATAACGGCATTAAAATCTAGGTTTAATTAAGTATTCATTCGTTTTTTCGCATAGTTATTGCGTCGTTAACAAAAGTCGGAAAACGTATCAGAGAGACGGTGAGAAAACGAAATAAATGCAAAGGCAATTCAATGATTTCAATAATTATTATCAGGAGGAAAATAATAATGATAATGATAATGATAGTGATAGTGATAATGATAATGATAATGATAATGATGATAGTGATAATGATAATGATAATGATAATGATAATTATGATAGTGATAATGATAATGATACTACAACAGCTACTATTACAACTTATTGTAAATCAATTTTATCAGCAGCATTTTTAACAGTACTATAAAAGTATAAAGGTAAACTGAACGGCTTATCAAAATTGTCACAATTATATACATGCAGTATAATAAATAGAACATGGAAACGATTTGATAGAAACTATTACTGATACTTTACCGCAACAGGATTTGAGAACGGAAAAGACCAATTTCCCTGAACAAAAGCAGGGTTTCACAAAACCGTATTATGACGTCTTAAAACGCGTGTATAACACGCGTTTTACTAGGATGTTGGTGAACTGGTACTTATATTACGGTATTCGTGAAACGACGCCATGCATGTTAACAATTTGCACGACCCTGATAAAAGTGGTTTGACCAACAAAAAAAAGACGATAAAAACGGATAAGTGGAAATTGGAGGGTAGTCCGATAAAGGATAATAATAGTACAAAATTTGCGATTGTTCATACACAAATTGGCAACTCTTTGATTTACCTCAAAGCATCGCTGCCATTTGCTCTGTACTGAAAAGATGAATAATAATTTCTATTTTCTCGAGAAAAAAAATGATGATTATACATGCTCGCTATATAATAGCATTGCACATTAACATTATACAAAATCCCTTAATGCCCAGCGCACACTACACGGCCCTTCCGCGATCGGATTTTTGTTGTTGTTGGTTTCTTTTGTTGGGGGAGGGGGGGCATTTTTTTAATGGCGTTTATTATTTCAAATGGAAATCCAAACAAACATTATCTTCCCGATTTAGGTTCTGAATGATGATAAGAATACCAACCAGCTGAATTGTATGCAGTTACGCCCCCTAGTCCGAATTAAAGCCGAATCGGTAGACAATCACACCACTGGTCTGACGTCACGACGACTCAGAGCCGATTTAGCTTTTTCGTTCTCCAAGGAGGCACAATTGCAACTATCAAATCAAATATTAACTCAAATGTTATTTCAATACCCTGTTGTATATCCCATAGAAACCATGTTCAGATTACGTATTATATTAGATGTCATTGTCACGTTTGCACAATTCAATATTTGACGGGCAAGGTCATTGAAATTCGATTAGAGTACAGTAGTTGCTATCGTGTTTTCATTGCATGTCCTCTTAAAGCCCCTCTGTACTAGTTTGGCCAGGAGGGATTAGACCTCTTACCGTGGTCACCGACAGGTGGTTATCTCATCAAAGAAAAAAATGTGATCATGGGGGACCAATGGTAACCGATTATGCATTTTTTGCTATATAGAGGGCGCAAGTATAGTGCAAAAGACCTTCCTGAGACTTATTTTAAATTTGTGAAAAATGTACATTTTAGTCATGTTGAACCAAATGGGAAAGTTGTACGGCACTACATCACAATGATATTCCGATTTAGCAAATTTGAAGTGCCCATTATGTAAAGTGATTACAATTGTCAAAAATGTATCTAATTTATCTAATCTAAAGTATCTAATTTATGTTTTGTCTTATTTATTTATTAATTAATTCTGCGTTATTTATTCAAAAAGGTGGTTGGTGCGTATTATCATCATTCAAAATCATTTTAGCGTATCCGTCCTGGAACGTTGAATCTCGTAATGTTATATTTTATTGTATTACCCCATATAACGCAACGTTAATCAAGACGAGGAACAAATAGAGCATAGTACAAATCAATTCAAGTCATCTGAGACTTGGCAACACTGTTCAGATGAAAGAAAATGGTGCTAAGGTAGTGACTTCAATGCTAGATGTACAATTAAAGATAATATGAAAGTTTGAGTGAAAACAGACCATTATTAATGATACAAATTGGGAAAAACTGATCTGATCGATTTCTTAATTTTCCCAACTAAATTTATACAATTTTATTACATTTTACGTGAATGTAAATCGTCACAAAGCATTGAATTGGCTCTAGATAGGCCTATCATTCCAGACATTTATTTTCATGGAAAAACGGTTGGGAAAATTTACTGTTAGAGCGTGTTACACAGTGACGCCTTCAACGAAAACCATAAATATCTTTGTGGTTTTATAATTTTGCATTTGCATGGTAGAGGGTTAGCACAGTAGAAGTTATAACAAGTAACATTTCATTCAAATATTACGCAGTTTTTTCGTCAACCTTCAACAATGTTTGATTCTGCGAACACATGCAGTGACCCAATAGAGTTTTCTTTCAAGAGTATTGATATGCTTTGTCCATTTCATACAAGGATCGAGGATAACTCATTCAAAATTTCACCAGCCTGCTTCTCTCATTTTCTGTTTTCTTTATATAGAATACCTGTCTATCGATGTTGGATATCCCTTTAACTTTATTGTTTCCCACGCCTGCTGGAACCAACATCTTAATGAGCTGTGAATAGAGAACTTTATTCGTTGAGAAAAATTAACAGAAGAATTACGGATTGTTAGAATTTCATATAAAGGGTATGACAATGTCTGAATGCTCCTACCCAATTAATAGCAAGCCTGGTACCCTTTTATTTCATTTCTTTGTATTTATTTGTATTACTAGCTCATATGTATGTATTACTCTGTTATCTTGATGTAAACATGAAATTAGGCATGACATACTGTTAACTTGTTTGTTTTTAATTGTTCATATTGGAAGAAATAAATGAAAGCTATATGCTCTCTCAATCAATCAATATGCCTCATGTCTTGCACTAATAAAGGCGACGATGAGGACAGAAACATGATAAACCAAAAGAAGTCAGTGCACTTTTCGTTTTGCACGTTATTGTTCACGTCATGTCTTTGTAGTGCACTGCTATGTTGTTTGGTACATGGGGAAGGGGGGGTGGGGTTGGGTATACAAATCGACCCTTCTCTGGGGAATGTCACGTTCGAGGGCTAAACCCGACAGGTATACGCGGTCAGGCCGATAAAACTATTTGTGAATGACTGCAATGATGGAAGGTTGCTATAGCTTCGTATCCAGGCTGGTATGATGCTAAACATTTTCAAAACGTTGATAAAAGATAGGAACAATAATGAGAGAAAAGGAAATTATCACAATGAATAGGCATATCAATATTTTTTCTCACCAGGATTAAATCATTAGTGGTTCCCTTAATGGTTATTGAACTTGAGATAATATACACAGATAGTCCTTATCATTGTCTCAAAATAGTATCTGTTATCGGATATTGTAAGCTTTGTAACCATGGTAAAGCCGCGATTATCTTTGTTTCTCCTCTCCAGTTACGCTCACCTTTCCTCTATAAAAGATATTATCACACATGGGCGTAGCTCCAGAGAGCTTTGGGACGCGTACCCTAATGGATTGACGAAAAGAGACAGCATCACCCCCCCCCCCCTTCCCCCCAAAGAGAAAAATATAGAGATTGGTAAATACATAGAAAAGGGAAGAAAGAAGGTAAGGCAACGTGAAAGAGGGCGACGCGACCGTCTTCCAGAGAAAGACACAGATAAATGGAGAGAGAGAGAAAGAGAGGGAGAGAGAGAGAGAGAGAGAGAAAGAGAGGGAAAGAAAAGGGAGAGAAAGGAAGAGGCCAAGGCTGTGACATCTCCCTGATAATAATACCACCCCTCTTTCACACACACAGACACATACACACACCCTGCACCATGGCCTTGTTCTCTTGCATTTCATCCACTATTTAAGACCCCCCCCCCCCCCTGGTTGAACCCATGCTACGCCACTGTTATCAATGTCATGTTAAAACAATGGTTCCACCCACTGCATTGTCGCATTCGATTTCGTTTCGCAATGAGTTGCTGTGACAAGTGGCATAGCAAGGGTCTAACCATTAAAGGTACTATGTCCCTTTTGCAGCCAACCTCAAATGCTGTAGAACTTTGCAGGAATTATGAATATGCCATGTTTGTCCTATCAGTGAAATTTAAACGTCAGCAGTGTCCTCATATTCAAATTATGCAAGGAATCCCGTTTACTTGCTAGACTTCACTGTCAGACACTATTGAGTGACTGACTGGCCTTTTTTCTTCTTTGGTAATAACATACATGAAAAGAGTTGTAAAGGGTACATGAGCATTTGTCTACATCAATAACCCACTTCTTGTGATGGCCAAGATTAAACTTATTGAAGCATAAAAGGTATGACCATTCGGTACAATTGTCTGAAAATCAAGACTATTACTATTGGGCTCTATAGCCCTAAAGTCGATTTGACAACTAATAGTCGTTATTTTCCCACTTGAAGACATTTTCAAGACCCACCTTTTTCAGGGAAGTTCTAAATTAGTATTATCTTTCAAATGCAGTTGGAATTTAACTTTTTCATTTTTTTGGCCTGCAAATGGGACATAGTACCTTTAAGGGGCAAAGGTGATATGGAAGGGGGGGTCTTAAATAGGGGATAAAATATGAGAGAACAACATCATTTATTAAAGGGAACCATGCGGAAACACCATAGCTAAGAAAATTTTAAAGTGACAAACGACGATAATTACGAGCAGTGGGGGTCCTGACTCGAAGTGAGGACAGTTAACAAGGTTACATCGGCTTTTAGTTAAAGATGAAGGCTTTCCCCAGCTTGAGTTCTGGTAATAATGGTGAAAAAACACTCATTAAATTCACTTAAGCAGTACAAATAAATGACTCTTGAATACTCGTTGTTTTGGTTCCGTGTGAACCCTCGACGTGGTAAGTGGATCTGGCTTATAAATTTCAAAGTTTCGCAAACTTACAGTTTAAAACTGTACGACGGACGGAGCCGCGCGTGAACGTCTCAGTGTTCAAGTTCAACCAAAGTTAATTAAGCATGTGATAACCTTTATAAAAAAAATATATTTAGGCTCAAACCTATGACTTGTTGAAGCACATATATTGTTACAACATTCAAGTTGCTTCAAACTACAATGTATTCTAATTTTTCTTGTAAATCTTTGTATGTACAGGGCTCTTTTGTAAAAAGCAGGCCTTTGGCACTGAAAAGACTACCCTGTTTTTAAATAAAAACTGAATAAATAAATAAATAACTACATGCATATACAGACACTTATCAAATCCACATGTATACAGACGCTTATCAAAAATCTATTAACGAGGACAAAATCGTATTCATATGTGATAATTGTTGTTTCATTATCTTGATTTCATAGTTGCCGAGGTGAATTTGGTCAATTACTATTATTTCTGTCAAGTAATATCAATTCCAACACAACCATATTACTATTACCTTAATTATTCGATTTTTTGTCCTTCTTTCTCTTCATACATCGATCTTAACCGGTCACCGACTCGAATCTTTAACTGATTTTGCTCTGGAAGCGATTTCTCCGTTTTAGACAAATAAATTTAGTACGTATTCAATGTGGATAGGCCTATAATTCTCGCATACAGAATAACTCAAATCATTACATTAAAACACGTTCATCATCATTCTATGTAAGTTTATTTATCATGTTCATACAGAATAACTCAAATCATTGCATTAATGCACGTTCTTCTTCATTCTATACCCATTTAATGATTTATTTTTTATATGAATAATTACAATATTTGTATGTTTTTATTTCTGTACATCTTTGACAATTCAGCAATTGGCTGCGACGAAAGATAATAGAAACATTCAATTCATTTCCATCAGAGAAGTTCCAAACCTATACTTTTGTTGTTTCCTACCGACAAGATCTTAAACCAGAAGTGAGAGATCGAAAAACGGATGCTAGCCGCTGAGGCGTGTTCAATATTGCATGTCTTGAAAAATACAGAATTGGTAAAATAACTCCGTTTGATATTTTTCCAACACTATTATGGCTAATACATGAAAAATCAAACTATTGATTGATTGTAAGAGCCCGAACAGTGCATGGCAAGACTTGTTTCTATTTAGACTCATGTCGAAAATCTTGACCCGAATTCACAAAGGAGGTTTGTCGACAAACATAGGTTTATGTTCGTCATTATGACGCGTTTCGACGCGTTTCGAACCAAGGTTTGTCTGAACCTTGGTCTGAAACGCATCGAACGCGTCATAATTATGACGCACATAAAATATAGGTTTGTCGACAAACCTACTTTTTGAATTCGGGTCTGCAAGTACATTAATAAACGCTGCTATACTCATAAAATCGCAATTAGAATATCAATATCAATACATAGGCCTATATATAATTATATATGACTTGTGTAATACAAAACATTCAAAAAGTTATGGCATCACTATACACAAACAAGTCTTTGATCTTCTTTAAAATAGTTTTAACCACACAAACAATAAAGCAAATAGGCCTAAATTATTTTAAAGCGATGGTGATCGAGAAAGTATGGGGAAATTGGTCGTGAACATAAATGGCTACATTATTTTACTCACCTTGAGCTGTGACTAGACTTAGCAAAGCGGATAGGAAGAGTGGAAGTAGCAAGTAAGGAGTCATGATCACAGCCGGTCCACCGGGAGTCCAGGGAGCGTGCCGAATGAAGAGCCTCAACGCTGAAGTTTTAATGAACTTTTCTCTCAAATGAAATACGTCAGAGTGTTTAAATAAAAATGGGCTTTCTGTCGAGTGTGTATACCCGGATTTATCAAACGTTTTCTCTCATCCGAATTAAGGTTGGAGTTTCCTGCCGCTAATCACCGGGAGTCCAAAGGGAGAGTGCCGAATGAAGAGCCGCAACGTTGGAGTTTTTATGAACTTTTCTCTCAAATGAGAAACGTCAGGGTATTTAAATAACAATAGGCTTTCATTCAAGGGTGTACTCGGGTTGGTCAAATGTTTTCTCGCATCCGAATTAAGGTTGGAGTTCCCTGCCGCTAATCACCGGGAGTCCAAGGGGAGAGTGGTGAATGAAGAGCCTCAACGCTGGAGTTTAATGAACTTTTCTCTCAAATGAGAAACGTCAGGGTATTTGAATAAAAATAGGCTTTCATTCAAGAGTGTACTCGGGTTGGTCAAATGTTTTCTCTTATCCGAATTAAGGTTGGAGTTTCCTGCCGCTAATCACCGGGAGTCCAAGGGGAGAGTGGTGAATGAAGAGCCTCAACGCTGGAGTTTAATGAACTTTTCTCTCAATTGAGAAACGTCAGGGTATTCACACACTCAATTCGAGTGTGTCCTCGGATTGCTCAGCCTTAAAGGCCCACTGCACTACTGGTAGCTACTTGCGCCCTCTATGTAACAAACAATGCCTAATCGGTGACCATTGGTCCCCCATAGTCCTCTTTTTCTTATGTTAACTGAGAGCTGAGTTGATGAGATAACCACCTGTCCAGTGACCTTGCAGAGCGGTCTAATCCTTCCTGTAAACTACGGCAGATAAGCTTTAAGTCAAATGTTTTCTCTCATTCGAATTAAGGTTGGAGTTTCCTGCCGGTTAATCGCTCTCAAGAGCCTTCAAGAGCCAATTCAAGTAAGCATTATGCAAAGCGATTGCTTATAGCTGGTACGTATTTTATAAGCAGGGAGATAAACTCACATTTTTCCTGGTATAAGAGTATTGTTTTATTTACACGGAGTGTTTCCCACCTCCCTGCACGGACCAAGCAGATTTGTCGACACTAGGGCATTAAAACGGGCTTGTTTAAAGTGGGATGCACACAGTGGCGCGTCTAGGGAGTGGACAGAATGCTTGTTGGATGAGGTTAACATTTTGGGCTCAGCTCTAAATGGATCCGGTCAGAGATGATATCAACAGAGCGTATCCCCGAAAAAGCCTGAAGGCTGTCCCCAAAATAGTCATCACATTTCACCCATTAGATTTGACCTCTCAAAATTATTTTTTAATTTTAACTTGAATTTTCACAATTTAATCAACTTATTACTGAAATGATCATTATTTCATCACCAACTTACACGTCAAAAAACTTAAAGTATTTAAGATTAGACTAAATAGTAATTTTAAATATGAACTGAATTGAATAAACCACTTTTGAGTTATATTTTGTTTAAATGCATTGTCTTTACATTCAGAGTATTTTTCGGTAGCCAATCTTAAGAGTTGGCCTATTAGGCCTATGTCCCCCATTTGCAGGCCAAAAAATGTTAAGGTTAAATTCCGACGACATTTGAAAGATAATACTAATTGAGAACTTCCCTCAAAACGAAAGGACTTGAAAATGTCTTTTAGTGGGAAAATAACGAGCATTAGTTATCGAATCGACTTTAGTGATTGCAATCAGTTTAGTAATAGTCTGATTTTCAGACCCTTGTACCGAATGGTCGTACGTTTTATGCTGCACTAAGATTCAATCAGTTGGCCAATCAAGTTGACATGGACCTTTACAGCTCAATTTCGGAATTGTAAACCCTATTTCATTTTCGGAATCACGAACCCTATTTCACTTTTAGAATCACGAACCCGATTTCATTTTCGGTAATACGAACTTTGGAATTTGTATGTATGTTCTTCCAAAAGAAAAAAAAAAGTCAGTCAGTCAGTCAATAACTGACAGTGAAGTATAACAATTAAACAGGTTTCCTTGCATAATTTGAATAATAGGACACTGCTAACGTTTACATATCACAAATAGGACATACGTGAAATATTCATAAATTCCTGCAAAGTTCTACAGAAATTGAGTGGTGCCAATTCGCAATTCATTTTTTTTTAATACGAACTTTGGAATTTGTATGTATGTTATTACAAAAGAAAAAAAAAGTCAGTCAGTCAGTCAATAGTGTCTGACAGTGAAGTATAGAAATTTAACACGTTTCCTTGCATAATTTGAATAATAGGACACTGCTAACGTTTACATATCACAAATAGGACATACGTGAAATATTCATAAATGCCTGCAAAGTTCTACAGAATTTGAGCAATGCCAATTCGGAATTAATTTTTCGAGTCAGGTCGATGCCCCCCCCCCCATTATCCATTGCTCAAGTGCCCCCTCAACAGATAGAATCACACAACCCCACTATGGATCAGCAGCAAGATATAAAGCAGAAGCATGGCCCCCCCAAAAAAGAGACAACTTATTGTAGATATAACAGGGGGGAATGAAAATAGTCATGAATTAAATTAATCAGTGGTGGTGCATGGGTCTAGCTGTTGAGGGGCGCCGGTGTCGGGGGGGGGGGGCATTTGTCATATGAGGTGCATGAAATGCAAGGAAACAAGGCAGCTGAGTGACGGGAGAATGTGGAATGGGAGTCGTATCGTCACTTTTAACATTTCTTTTTATGATGAAAGAGATGATACAAAAAAATTCTACGTATTTAATGGAAAAATAAATGCCTTCCTTAAAGCCAGCTCGAGAGGGCGGCACCGTGCCTATTCTGTCCCAATGCTATTGATCAGGAGGGTTAGTTATAAACGTATCCGGACAATTAGCCCCTGGACAATTCCACCCGGATATTTACCCCTAAACAATTCCCCTTCCGCTGGGACATTTTCACACAGTAGGATAATTTCCCACAGGAAAATTACCCCCATGGACAATATTACATCGAGGAACAATTATCCCCAGGGCACGTCCCCCCCCCCCCTTGGAAAAATTGAAAAAGTGCAAAAGTAAAGTGTATAGCAAATATTGAATAAACACTGCAACAAACTTTAGGCTCTGGAGGGCCCAAGAGTGCAGCGTTTAGACGAATAAAATGCAAAAATCTTCTCGCTCGGTAGCTACGCTCCCTCGCATAATATAAGTAAATATTATAGAAAAGTGAAGTGTGAAAAAGTATATTGCTTGTAACTTGTTTTTATACCAAAGTTCTTCTATGGAATGTAATTTGTTAATATAACAAAACTTCAAAAGCCTGGGAGGGGGTAGTCACTTCCGTCACAATGATGGTGGGGGGGGGGGCTTGGGGGCAGTTGCCCCCAAATTTAAACGTGGTTTATTTCTGGTTCGATGCTGTCTAGTGATTTACAAATGTTGCTGAAATTGCATGGTTTTTTCTTGAGCTTCCGGGGGCTCTGCCCCCAGGACCCCACCAAGGGCCCTAAGGCGTGCCCATGTTGCTTATCTGACCGTAAATAAATGTCTAAAAACCCTGAGCTCCCGGGGCTCTGCCCCTGAACCCCACCAAGGGGCCCTAAGGCGAGCCCCTGGATGCTCATCTGACCGTTATTGCCTAAAACCCCTGAGCTTCATGGGGCTACGCCCCTTGAGGTCCCGCCGGGGCTTTGCCCCTGAACCCTACGCCAATTAACGCTCACTTGCTTCGCTCGCTGTGCTCTACCTGATCGTAAATACTTAAGACCCCCCCCCCCCACCCCCCCCCCCCCCCACTTTGAAATACGTTCCGCGGGGCCTGCATGTGTAACATGTAAGAGCGAGGTTGATGCGGTTTGTTTCTGCACCCCCCCCCCCCGACGTTTTTGTTCATTACGCCACTGCTCCATCGTCCCTCGCATTTCGCCCCCACCCCCCCCCCCCCCGGTCATGAAAAGAAATCGCCGCCCCTGCCCACGACATTTATCCCGGGACAATGCCCTCAGATTGTAATATTTTTAAAACAAAATTATCAAATTACAGTCAATCAATACCAGGCGTGCCGAAAGGAAGAAGGAGTGTAGGACGAGAAACAACCAAAATAAAGTTTTATTTGGACAAATTACATTGAACATGCGACGAGAAGGCGACCTGTTGGCGAGTGCCTTGACAATCAGTGTGAAATGAATGTTTGATTTATTTTGATAATAGAGGTCATATGTTTTGTCTATGATCACAAAACAATAATTCAGCATTAGTAACGAGGTTCAAAGTCCAAGCTACAAAAGTTACAGAAAAAAGACGTGATCAAAGAAGTGGGTCCACACTATATAGACAGAGGTTTTGTTAAATTGCTTCCGATGAGATACCGGGCAGTTATACAACAGATTTTTATATCTTAACCGGAGAATAGCGTCGTTTCAAGATTTCATTTAAAGCCACATTACTTGCTCCCTCTATTATAGAAAACCTCCCCAATCGGTGCCTGTTGGTCCCCCATGATCCTCTTTTTATTATGTTAGTTAAGAGCTGAGTTAATGAGATAGCCACCTGTCAGTGACCTCGCTGTGTGGTCTTATCCCTTCTGGCTGAACTAGTACAGCCGGCCTTAAAAAAAATGACACTCCCACACACATTATTGGTCGCTCCAGTTCGGAAAATTAGCCCTTATAGAACCCGCCCGCCTCCTCATCTTTTCCAATATATAGGCTACATGTATTCTCATTTATATGCTAATAATTATTGGTATTAGCCTTCATAAAGCTGAATAAAAGAAAAAGAAATGTGAAAGCAAAATGGAAACTTGCTTCATTTTGTATGAAGTTCTCCCTTACCTGACATTTTCACACCTAACATTTTCACCTCTGGCATTTTAGATTGAATTATTTTATTGGATAATGTGAAAAATGTCATACTACAGAGACTATAGAACATAATTTATCAAAAGAAATGACTGATAAGAATGAAAAGTAATGCAAATGAATTTGAATAATAAATCTTGAAATGTCTGTACAATTTTGAATATGAAGAAATATAAAATCTTATGTTATTGATATTGATAGAAAGTTGACAAATTATATGTTATTCTTATGAAGAAATGGAGAAAAAAATCGAAAAGAAAAAGAAAAGGACAATAATGCACTACTATTGATGAATAAACTAATATATTATACTTCTTTCATGTTGCAGAAAACAGGTAAAACTGGCACAGAAATCGTCTTGACTTTTAGGCCTACTAGCAATTAATATGGGACAGTTTGTGCATGTGGCGCAGACAATCTTAGAAAGATTGAAGAGCGCCATCTAAACCCCACAACATCCGATATCATACACAAAATACGCATAAGATACAAGACTGTCCTATCGGTGGTGGTCGCTAGTATGGCTGAGCTATGTGAGGAGGAAATAGATCCCAGAATAAAGGTAAAAATTGCTCTTTGTAGCTTTGATATGGTTCTTAAACTTGTTTCCGTGATCTTGACTGCACTTCTCATTTGAAACGAGGTATGTTTGATTGCGAATCTTTTGTTCTTCGTCACTCGTAAGGTAACTTTTCCGAACCGTGTTACCGCAGCTCTGCTCACAGCTCGAGCTCGGTTGCCGCAGCTACTCCACTGGCTCTGCGCCATGGAAGTCGCAGCTACAGGTATACGCGGACAGGTGCTTCAAATTCAGCTCTGCACTGCGAGATGAAGATTTGTCATGTTTTTAGATACTATCGTAGCGTTAGACATGGGCCTTGCTTAACTGAAATAAAATGTGCATTTACTAGAAAGTTGAGTGAATGGCATGCATTTATATTCAAGTTACATCCCGATAAAACATGATAAACGAGGTCAAGAGACGAGACTCAACTTCTCAAGGAAGTTTAGAAAAGAGTTGGTAGCCATGGTAGCTGTACTAGAATCTAGATTAGCATCAACATTTTTCGAACACAATGTAAAAACATCCATACTTTAGATAGTTAACATTTATGTTTCTAGCGTATCCAAGGGTCGTGTGCGGCAGCATTTTCAATACCATTATTTTATTATTTCACTATTTCACTATTTCACACAGTCCGACTCCGAAGACTTGTTTTACTCCACCAGGACTGAGTGCTGAGCTGTAGCCTGTAGGCCTACTGCAGATTCAGATTCATCTTATTCATTTATATTTTGTTCTTTCTTGTCACAGCAGCAATAGAGGCCTAGATCTAGACCTAGATCTAACAGCAGATGACAAAAATTAGAACTGTAGGGTGTCTGAACGAATTTTCAATTTTCAATTTGGGATTGTTTTTCACCATTTTTGTTGGATATTGGAATAAAAAATGTAATCAGAATAATACCTTTCAAATTTCAAGACTCACCGATGTTTCTATCAAAAGATACAGCCCCTCAAAAACTGCAATATTCATAGCATTTTGGTCAGAATGGACAGAAAAGTGGTTCACGCAGATTTATAATTTCTCCTCAAAAGCTGCACAGCTAATGCACAGCACGATATGCAAAGCGTGGAGCAAGGGAATTTTCAAACTGTTGGAACAAATGATCCCTTGGGACTAGAGAAAAAATAAGTGCATCGATATATTCTTTACAGCTGGCCTAACTTATCCCTCGGGGGGGCAGTTCGTGAAATTGGTAAATCTCTGAGTAACCATGGAAACGATGTTTAAATCGCTGTTTTGAGCAAGATATTTTTAGAATTCCAGGGGTGGCCCCCTATGGGGAATATGGAGAAAAACCTGCTCTTTCATATGACACCACATTTATTGAGTTTCACCTTCAGGATCATTTGTTATACAGGTTTGAATTTCAATTTTTTTTATAAAATCATTGACCATTTAGCACGAGCGCGCAATGCACATGGACTGCATAGGGATGTGTGCAATCTCTATGGGATGGATTTTAGCACACAAAACTGAGTGCGCGATCAGACACCCGATTAGAAGGGGGAGGAAAAAAAGGAAGAGGGAGGGGACAAGAAATAAGAAAATCAAATGTATCTTTCTTGAGGGTTTTGTAGTCCTGAAAAGGACTGTTTGGTATAGTCTTGAAAAAGATACAGTGTACATGTATCTCCATTTTCTCATCGTCATCATCATTATCATTATATAGAAGTGAGAGGTGATCTTGTTGGAACTTCCATTTTCAACTACTACAAATGTGTTCCAACCTAAACAGTTTGCCGACTGTTTTATTGTTATACAGTCAGTAGGCTTGCGGGTGCACCATGTGAGAGAGGATTGAGGAGTCCTGAAAAGGACTCTCAGTTGTTGTTGTTGTTGCGATTAATGGTGTTTCCATTGTTATTCGATGATTTCCGCCAGGCAATGTGAGAGGGCGTAGTTACTGGTCCTCTCTTAATACTTTTACTGTTGGATCGACGATAGCCTAGTGGCGTTGTGTTGTGCAATTAACAATGTCAGTAAATTGTTAGTAGTTATTGTCAGTAAATTGTTAGTAGTTATTTTCTGTATTGTTATTCGGCTTGTTATTTTAAAGAATTCATTAGGAAAGAAAGGATGAAGTGGTTGAATATTAGTTGCGATCAGTTCATTACGTTCTCAGTAATCTTTCTTGAGGGTTTTGTAGTCCTGAAAAGGACTGTTTGGTATAGTCTTGAAAAAGACTGTTGGTTATCTTATCTTATTTTATTGTTCTCAAACATTACTCCGTCACTCAAATTGGGTTCATTTTGCCATTCTTTAGGAGTTCAATACAATGCCAGGCCAGGCAGGGTGGGCTTTCCCTTTAAAGCCTTAGTCACATTTACTGCGCTTCAAATTACCTTAAAACACTTGGATGTGAGTCACATAGGATTTTTTTGTTGTGTGCAGCTCCTTTTTGTTTGCATACGTGTACTTACCTGCCATTCATTTACATGTTACCAAATACAACACAGTAAAAAGGGCTCAAAGCTGCAAAGAGATGAATGAGAATGTACACCGTTCAAACCTATTTCTTACAAACTTACAACTACTAGATTTGAATTAAGAACTACTGTACATGTATCATGTACTCAAGCCTTTTATTAAGTCAAAGCAGACCGGGAGCCAAATATCTAAAAAAGCGGCTCCCGGTCCTTAATTTTTTTAGAGAACCGGGAGCCGTTTTCCAGGACCAGGAGCCGTTTCCAAAATTGATGAAAATATGTACCGTATTCTTTTTAATTATTTGTTAATCGTTACCTTTATTTATACATACGGTAGTTTAATTTCTAGTTTAAATTTTGAGCACTCCAATATTTAATCACTCATACCTTGGATAAATCTGTCATTTGTAGTTGTTGTAGTTCATGTTTAATACTATTTTTATGCCGTTAATGTCAAAAAATTGAAAAATGTTAGGAAGGGGGGAATTAAATTATTTCTATAAACAAATATTTAAGAAAAACCATCTATAATGACAATGCAGAGCTGCCAACCTGTCACTTTCAAAAAACTTATTATTCAGCTTGAAAGAGCATATTTTAGGTGAAAAAAAAGATTTTGCCTGTTTTACGTTTTTGTTATTTTCCCTATAAAATGCTATTGCATGCATGTTTCTTTGAATAAAAACACATTCAATCATTGAGAACGGCCGACCTGTCACTTAAAAAAAACTTTTAAATAAAAATAAAAAATTAAAAAAATAATAATAATAATTAGAAAATTTAAAAAAAAAGATTTGTAAATATATTTACCTATTTTATCAGAAAAGTCCATTATTTAAAACATCACAGAATTTTAGTCAATGAGTACGAGGGCCGCTGAATCTAGGCAAGTCTGGATTTGCAATCAACTTTGTACATTAAGTCAATGCATCAGCAGATCCGGTGTTTTGTTTTTCATTTGCCTTTTTGAAGATACCATTACATTCGAACGGCATGCGATAGGCAAAAAAAACTGGTAACAAAATCGCTGATTTCTTGATTTTTAGCGCTATTTTGATGAACTGTTTCTTAAAACTGGGCTAAACCCCCGTAAGCTTTGGCAATATGGCTCCGATTCCGCATTTTTGACAGCAAAATTTGGCTTTTGGGATGGATTTTTGGAAGTTACATCGAGACTTTCTTGTACTGACACTGTGTGTGTACTGCAGTACAGCACTGATGTCATTTGTGTGTGTATGCATGGCCTGGGTTGGGGAAATGGGCTCGTCTTTGAGTGGTGTACATCCCCTGTATTGTGTGCTCCGTTCTCCGCTAGGAGTAGGAGATAGCGGCCGCTCGTATTCGTGCTGCAATTGTTTCTGGTCGATTTTAATTAGGATTCTCATTATATAATGATTTGTTAGGGTTCATTCAGTCCAAGTTTAACTTGTATCAAGTAAGTTTTTGTCACATTTGTGAACATTTAGTGCTAGACATGTGGAAGTTTATGAAACAAAAAATGTTAATTCTCCCAGACCGGGCGCCAGAAATAAAAAATGACCGGCGCCCGGTACTCATTTTCCCTGTCTTACCGGGCGCCAAAAGTCAGGGACCGTTGGGTAAAAATCGCCCGGCGCCCGGTTAATAAAAGGCTTGCATGTACTATACAGCATTCAAGTCAATGATGATTGATTCTGAATTGAACAGGATTCTTGTCAACTAAAAACTATAGTATTTCATCAGAGCATGATAAACATGTAATTATTAAGATGAAATAAAACATGAACAGTACCTGATTTATAGTTGTATTAAACTACAAACATGAACTTTTGATCAAATTAAAATGTGCATATAGTCTACTTTTAATTCTTCCTAGCAACTTGCGTTTTCATGTTGAAAGCTTACACTTGACATAATCAGTTACATGTAACAACTCAGTTATGCATATACCGTACCTGTAACAAGTTTTTTATTTTTTATTTTGTATTTATTTATTTTTTTAAATACCGGTACTGTATGTGAAAACTTGATTTTTCCAGATTTATGTTTCTTGAGAACATGATATCTTAAGGCTTAGAAAGTATTCAATAAAAGCCCTTATTCATCTAGTCCGCCTCTGATTTTTAATACAAACACACACAAAAAACATCAAATTTACACTGGATATGAATAATTTCGTTATTAACTGTACATGTATTTTAATAGTAACTATCCATCCATGCGCCCATACTATATTTGGATTAGTCAGGTATTGATCTATATTTGGATGAATCAGTCCAGTATTGATCTGTTCAGCATTTTCTTGCATACACTCATACTCATACAATTCAAAGACAATATCATTAGCCACTTCATAACAAAGGTATGCTCTGATTACAGGAAACAGCCGCTTTGAGCTTATTATTGAGTATGCATTTACTTGTACATGTGTATGGTACTATGTTGTGTACTAATTGAAAGAGAAGCGTTGATGGGATTTGAATGGTTCTTTGTTCAGGCAGGAAGAGGAGATTTAAACCTCGTAGAGAAGGAAAAAAATGTTCTCAAGTTTAATTATTTTTAAGTTCCTTATGATTTGTTGTAAATCCACCATTTGAGTCCATGTAATTGCTGATTAATACAGTCAGTGTATTACATTACATTACATGTATATCACATGTACAGTACATAACATGTATGTAAATGTACGATAATAAAAATGTAGCATTGCATTATAAATGTATTCATAATCCATGAAAATAAGTTTATTGCCTTAAAACAGTGGACGTGGCAACAGATTTTTGCTTGAACAGCACGATGATGGGTTTTGATATCATTTTTCTTTCCAACATTTACCTCTGCCTATGTTCATAATGAAATGCAATATTTCTCTTTAAAGCCCCACTGTACTACTTGTAGCTACTTTTCTACTTATAAAACTTCCCCAATCGCGGTGCCTGTTGGTCCCCCATTATCCTCTTTTTCTCATGTTAATTGAGAGCTGAGTTTATGAGATAGCCACCTGTCAGTGACCTTGCTGGGTGATCTAATCCCTTCTAGCCAAATTAGTACAGATGGCCTTTAAGATGCAGGATTTGAAAATATGACTTTGAAATGTCTTGTACTGTCTTTACTACACAAAGCTACAAACATGTACATGTACATCTGTACAATGTACATGTTTAGGCCTACTTGGGCATGTAATGTACACAAACATGTAGACTACATAATTATGTAGCTGCATTTCCACTGCAAGCAGAAATCATTGATTTTTCTCACACTCCTGTGTTTTGTCTGAAGTTGCTAAGCAAATCAGTGAATGACTCCAGTTTTGGTCTCATGAATCTCCTTGCCTTGATTCTGTGCTATTGCAAACAGGGCAGCGACAAGTCATTAAATGAACCTAATGTATTATGCTTATCATGCTCTTGACAAAACAGGCATTTTGTGGTAGTGTTTTGTTGTTAATGTTTGTTCGTACCCCTAATACAGTACTAATGAGGTTCAAAACCTACAAAAGACACTCACAATAGTCAATGAAAAGTGTAGTAGTAGTATTGTTGTTTTTGTTATTATTCTCTCCTCAGGAGCCTATATGTAAATCAGTTTAAGAATTTCTGATGGATGTGCATGTTTAATCTTCAAATTTAAATGCACATACCGGTACTTGGCAAAAAAGATAACCAAGACATGTATGATTAAAATAATTCTTATTAAATTTGTTTAGTTTCAGTCTACATTTGTATGACCACATGTTTATACTTTGCTGCTGATAGTTGATATGTAATTGGCATTGGTACAATGAAACTGTAATTATGCTTTTTATTTGTTGTTTCCCCACATTGATTTCATTTTCTAGGAGGAACTTGAGAGATTGAATTCATCTACAGACCAAATCAACTCCTTGGAACTACAGCTCGATGTAAGTTTCAGTATTGTTTACATATGTACTTTACATGGAATAGCTGCAGCCTGCAGACTCCATACCAAGTTTGAGACATTTAATTAGATCGTATTACACTTTTAATTAGGAATACCATGGATCTACTACAAAGGTAGTAGGTCCATGGGAATACCAACATACACTGTTTGCAAGAATAGGCCTATATGACAAGAGTCATATAAAGCCAGTATCACTAACATTCTAAAATTATTCAATCATATCAGATTGCATAGAAGATAAGATGCAAGATGTGTCACTGGTTTTCTGTGTGCTATATCTATCCCTGATCTATTCACATTATGCTTGGTTCAGTTGATGTGCCATGTACTTTCGCATGAGGATACATTCAGTACAACAAAACAGAATGTAGATGCACTGAAAATGAATTACTTTCTCTTTTACATGTATGTGATTAATAGTTTTTAATGTACCTTTTATGACCAGTATGTACTTTCTTAATTTCTTGTGTTCCTATCACTCTATACTTATAAATGTACATGATCATGTACAGTAGTTGAATTCTGGTCATGTGATAGCATTGTGAAAAGAAAATGTCTCAAATCAATAAGGAAAAGATGATTATGTAAGTAGTACGTAAGAACTTGAGAATTGGTGTATACTGTGATATTTTGGAAGCATCAAAATGACGAGTCGGCTTTGCTGAAAATCACAAGCACTGCACATGGAAAATGGACTTTAAGAAACACAAATGTGGCATGAAATTTTAGTCCAAAAATATTCAGCTGTTTCTCATCATATTTTGAATACAGTTTAAGAGTAATACTCTCAATGGAATATTGTTTACTACAAAAATTTACAAATTATTTCTCACCTTCACTTACCAGAACTCGGCATCATAATCATCATCACAATTATCAGTAGTAGAAGTAGTGTAGTAGTAGCAGTGGTAGTAGTAGTAGTCGTTGTAGTCGTAGTAGTAGTAGTAGTAGTAGGAGTAGTGGCAGCAGTGGTGTTTCTGTTGTAATCCTTGCTAGTCTTATGATTATAATTGTTCATTATTAATTTTGCTACTACAGGAAGTGCGAGCAACATTTCGGCAGGCTCTTACAGAGTCAACTCACAATCTCAATGACGTCTCTAAGAAAATTGGAAGCGCGATAGAAAAGGCACGGCCTTACTATGAGGCGAGGCAAAAGGCTAAAGAGGTAAATACAGTTGATATTTAATAGGTAACAAAAAATTCTGGAGCTCTATTATTTTAGCTCCTTCTAACCTCCTGATTCCTTTGTTATGCTGTTGTGTTCAACCTTGTACCTGTATAAGATTTGGGGGGTTTTAAAATAATTTTCATAGTGCATTAAACTTTGTGAATTTATAAAAGGTAAAATAAAAATGACCACAAGTGAGTGATATAGTATCAAAAAATGTACATTTCCCCCTTTTTTACTGAACCTCGAGTTGTTTGCAAGAAACCTGCAGCCATCTTTGAATATTTTCTTCTCGTCCATAAAGGCATGTATACTTCCATTTATTGGGTAAACAGTAGCACTTAAAAATCATTGTATGTGAACAAAGCATTTAAAGGGAAGGTCAGGCAGAAGAATAATGACAAATCGTTCCCAAATTGCTTCCCAGTAGTGTATATGGAAAATTGATGGGGATAAGGTTGAAGGTCATACCTCTCTCCGATTCATCTAACGAGTCTCCCTCCATGATGTTATCATCTCATTCTTAGGATAGATCTCAAAGATAATACCAGTGAGCCAATAATTCAACCTCATTTGATGTGACCCCACCAATTCAAAATACATGTAGCTCATGTTGGCAGTGTCCATATTGTGCTAGATGAAAAGAACCCCAAGATTTTGTTATTCAGGCGTTATACTTTATTTTGTTTATTGGTTATTATTCATTTGTGTTTTATTTCAAATACAGGGTTAGTACTTCAGTACGAAATACTGCTTTACAAGTACACGTACACCCTGTAGAAAAACATCTACATTCAAATACATCTACCCTCATAAAGGGTGGTATTCTCGAAAGCGGGCTAACTTCAGTCCATGGTTTAATCCACCGACTAAGTATGGAATGCCAAGTGTCCATATGAATATGTTGTTGGATAATTTAATCTGTCACTATATTAAAATAAAATGTAATAACATAACTGATCAACAACAATATAATTATGATATGATTATGTTATCACAGTAATTTAGGGACATATCACATTATTGAAAAATGTATTCACTTGGCATTCCATATTTAGTCGGTGGATTAAACCATGGACTGAAGTTAGTCCGCTTTCGCGAATACCGCCGATACAGTTTATCGGTACCATTCAGGGACCCATTTCACAAAGCCTTTTTTCAATGACATTAGCCAAAAATCAGTGACATTTCTGCTGATAACCTTGTATCCAAGCCCTTACTCTATTCTCTTGATGGTTTGGTTATCGCTCCACATGTAGCTTCAGCAGGAGACCCAGAAGGCAGCCCTGCGGTTCGACCGTGCTTGTAGCATGCTGACCGCGGCCAAGGAGATGGTGGACCTAGCCGAGCAGGGCCTCTTCCAGGATGGACGCACCTTCGATGCTAACTGGCAGGAGATGCTCAACCATGCAACCATGAAGGTTAGTTAGTTGATCAATGCAACATTTTCTCAGTGGGGTGTTTCACAAAGACTAAGATCAACTTTAAGTTGGACTTAACTATGTCAGGCCATTGGTGCCATTGTTTTCTCTCACCATTATGATCTTTAGATCTTTAGGAAAAATTTCCTTCAATAATGAATTATCAAAAAATATTAATTCTGTAGGTATGTGACCATGATTTGTACGTCCCATGAGAGACCTATGCCAGTACATGATGAGAGCAAACAGTGGCATGAACGGCCTGCCATATTTAAGTCCAACTTAAAGTTGATCTTAGTCTTTGTGAAACACTCCCCTGGTCACATTTTCTGCTGCGATGTTTGCTTTAGTGACATTTGCTACAGCGACATTTGCTGCAGTGACATTTGCTCCAGCACCATTTGGCTGTGGCAGCATTTGCTCCAGACTTCCTTTTGTTTTCTTGTGAAATAAATGGGTTTGGGTTTGGGTTGTAGGTTAGCTACAGGTTCAGGTTTAAGGTTAGGATAAGGCTTAGTGTTTGGTCCAGGGTTACAGTAAAGAAATTTTGTGAATGGTATGGCACCAACTCCAGGAGCCTTGTGTACATCGGCGTCAAAAATTTATAAATTGGCCACTGAGCAAAAAGATTTACAAATTTTGATCTGAATACCATGTTAAAAAGGTACGGTAACCGTCGGTTATACAATGTATTGATAAGTGATTATTATACAACTCACTCCCAGATCCTAATCAAATGAATGGTCATGCGTGGTCATGTGTGATTCATTTACTGAGACTATCCCACGTTTTTCATGATGCGCAGTAGTGCGGTTAGAGGTTAGAGCACTTATACTGTGTGTTCATGGGCCTATTTGATATTCTTGCACCATGAGTAAATGGGTATAGCACTTATCTATGTGTGCGCACTAAATTAAGCCTATTAAACTTCAGATTTATTTGTGAGCCATACTGTCATGAAACAATCTAGAATGAATTATGTTTACATCAAATATGAAGGATCTAGGAGTTTAGTAGTATAAAACAAATGATGCATGTTTTCATTCCAGGGGCGGATCTAGCTTTTTGCTAAGGGGGGGGTTTGACCACACGAGCCGCGAAGCGGCGAGCCGATTTTTTTGTGGGTGTTTATTTGAACCCCGTAAGTGATGTTTTCCTGGCATCTATTAACACAATGGAGACCATAAAAAGCAGTGCATGATAACGTCTTTTTAAATCAAGTAACAGTTAAATAAAATAATGACGATGCGGAGCATCGTCCACGAGCCGCGAAGCGGCGAGCCAATTTTTTTTGGGGTGTTTATTTGAACCCCGTAAGTGATGTTTTCCTGGCATCTATTAACACAATGGAGACCATAAAAAGCAGTGCATGATAACGTCTTTTTAAATCAAGTAACAGTTAAATACACAGTTATATCCAGATTTATCATGTGTTTGGTTAAGTTACCAGATGAGTTGAATATCTTCTCACAATATTTGCACTTGAAAGGGTTTCTCTCCAGCGTGCGTTCTTTTTTCTTTCTTTTTTTCTTTTTTTTCTCTTTTTTTTCCCTTTTTTTTTTTTTTTTTTTTTTTTGGGCCGCCCAAGGGGGGGGGTTTAAACCCCCTAAACCCCCCCCGTAGATCCGCGCCTGCATTCGTTCATTATACGATCTATCCGCCCTCATTGAGGATGTGTGTATCTATCACGGGGAAACCATTAGGCTGAGCGCGATACATGTAGATACACACAGCCTCAACATGAGTGCGGATAGATCGTATAATGAACTCATGCGCATGCATCATTTGTACACTATACAGTGCGTCCCAGAAAAAACAAACACAAAAATTATCGATGTTTTATCATAACTTAATCACATTTATAGTTGATAAATGACACATATTTGGAAAGCTTAGATCCTCTTTCATTTGATGCAACTCATACAATACATAATTTACGCATGAGTGATTAAAATGAATTTGAAGAGAGGAAACCAAAAAGTCATTTGGCGGACGGTATCTGAATTTCAAGGAGAAAATCACATTTATAGAAAGTTGAGCTTCTGCCCTTTCATATGACACCTCAATCAAGAAAAATGAGCAAGGAATGACAAAGTTCTGTTTATTTAAAGTAGTGCTTGCATTTCCATAATTTTATCGAACGAATTCCCTTTCACTGGGTGCCTGCCGTAGCAACAAACAGAGTTGACAAAAGACTTAGCTCCATTTCGTTGACAATCAGCCGTAGACGAAAGACTTCATGCATGGCTGATTGTCAACGAAACCGAGTTAAGTCTGTTGTCAATTCTGCATGTTGTTATGGCAGGCAGCCAGCCAGTGAAAACGAATTCGTTTGATAAAATTATGGAAATGCAAGCACTACTTTAAACAAACAGAACTTTGTCATTCCTTGCTCATTTTTCCTGATTGAGGTGTCATATGAAAGGGCAGAACCTCAACTTTCTAGAAATGTGATTTTCTCCTTGAAATTCAGATACCGTCCGCCAAATGACTTTTTGGTTTCCTCTCTCCAAATTCATTTTAATCACTCATGCGTGAAATAGGCATCATATGAGTTGCATCAAATAAAAGAGGAGGATTTAAGCTTACCAAATATGTGTCATTTAGTAATTATAAATGTGACTTAGTAATGATAAAACATCAATAAATCTCGGGTTCGTTTTTTCAGGAACGCATTGTAGTGTATATATGGGCCTAGGATAAGATGAAGTTACTACCATTACTGTATTTGATTGTAACCAATGTACAGGTTGGTGAGGCAGAGAATGAGAGGACCCTTGGTGTCCATGAGCATCTCAGCACGGCTGCCAACTTCAACGATCAGGAGAGAGAGGTGAAGAGACTCCAGAAGTCACTACGCACCGCCATCAGTAAATCAAGGTGGGTCATGTTTGAAGAGTTTCTACCAATCCCCTAAAGATAAGGATTAAAGCCTATCTGCACTAGTTTGGCCAGCAGGGATTAGACCTCCCTGCATGGTCACTGACAGGTGGTTATCTCATTGAATGAGCTTTCAATTAACATTAAAAAAAGGGGATCATGGTGGACCAATGGTCACCGATTAGGCATTGTTTGCTATACAGAGGGCACAAGTAGCTATAAGTAGTACAGGGGGGGGGGGGGGGGGCTTTCAATCACTCTTTCGTTACCCTGGTAATAATTAAACATCCCAAGTTGAGGGGACGATTAACTTTTCTTGTGCATCTTGAGGTGATTTACTTCCACCCGCTTATCAAAGCGTCCACTGTTGGTGCATGCATGAAGTCAGCAGCATGAAAATCTCTGTCAATGAGTTATGATGCATGTACATGTAGTCTCTCAGCATATATTTTAATATCAATTCTTGCTAATTTTTCCTCTTTTTAAAATGTTTTTCCATCTGTATTGTTTTTCAGGCCATATTTTGAGATGAAAGCCTCGTTCAACCAAAACCTTGAGGTAAGCTTAATTTTTACTGGTATTTTCTTATTATTTAATACCAGTAGATTATGGTGATACTGTAGATAAGGCTGGTAATCTGTAGAAGCTCTATGTTAAGCACTTTTACAGAATTATCAGAGCTTAGTACTATTTATTGTTATTTGATAGCAATGAACACTAATAAAGTCCTAGATCTGTTCATAGCCTGAGACGCTGTAGTGTAATACAAGAATGAAAAAATATCCTACATAATGTAGCTATGAATACGGTGATAGAAAATCATAATGAAGACATAGAAATAGTAAAAAATATTAAAGATTATCAAGGGCAACTGTTAAAGCAAAATGTCTGGAAAAGATGATTCTAGTTTAGTTCAGAGCCGATACATGTATTTATAATCCTATTCTGTTTGAAGCTTGTTCTACATGTAAGTACTGTACTACATTTTTGCCTGATGAAATAATTGGAACTATACAAAGCCTTAGATAGAATTTTATGTATGATTATACATTACAAATTCAATACTTGTATGCCTATAAGTGTACATAGATATTGATATAACTAGGCAAAAATGTGACTTACAAATATGAACCATCAATGTCCCAAGTTTCATCATGAGTAAAGGCTCGTTCAGATGTGACGCATTAAACTGCCCCCGGAAAATGCCACAAGTTTGTTTTTTAACATGTCAATTAATGGCGACTGCGCAACAAGTTTTAGCAATAGGTTTACCATCTCATATTTGAACTAAGCTGAATAATAATGTTCAGTGTGAGTAAAAAGTTTAACATTGGATGAAATTCATTTGTTTTCAGATGCACAAAAGGAGAGTTAGTGAGCTAGAGAAGGAAGTTGCAGGTGCAAAGAGAGTTTATTCAAATGCCCTACGGAAGCTAGAACAGATCAGCGACCAGATCCACGAGCAACGTCGGACGTCCGCGTCCAAACTTGGCCAAAGAGAATCGGGGGTGGGTGCGGAAGCCTCGCCCATCATCAGCGATTCGCCGTCGCCGTCACCGTTTTCACCCGGTCATAACCGGAACCTCTCGGTGGAGGTGAAGAAGATTGACCTGGTCATCAAGCAGCATCGAGACAGCGAGTCACCTCAGCAACGCTCCAAAGACGACATGGATCTCTCCCCAGCGAGGTCCTACAAGCTTCCGCAGAGGCCTATGAGCTACTGCGAGGATGCAAAGGCACCCGACCCACATTCCATACTGGCGTCGTTCCAGTCGACCGAACACCTTGACAATATCTCTGACACGTTGAGCTGTCTGTCGGAGCCCGCGGTGGACTTCGACGATGACGAGGAGTTTGACAGCGGATTGGACACGCTGGCCTCCAGGACAATGATGTCCCTGACTTTCACAGGGATGGAAGGGGATGAGGAGAAGGGAAGCGTGGGGCAGGAACCAGAGTCATCGACTCTTGGGAAATGTCAGGATCCAGATGAGAGACTGGTAGGGGATGTATCAGATCAAGCTCCTGCAGGAGACAGAAGCAACACGGAAGAAACCGCAGTTGTCCTAGGTAGAGAAACTCCAGACGTTGCAGGAGATGAAGCCGAGGGGGCTGAGAATCTCACCCTGAGGCAACACCAAGAAGACGATATGGGTGAAGCCGATGAAGGTTGCGCAGCTGATGAAGGATGTCCTCCAGAAGACGAGAGAGTCCATCCTGCAGGTGAAGCCAAAGCTGCAGAAACAATCAACAAGGACACATCTATCGTCCAGGAGAATGGGTCTCCAAGACCTCAAGATGCAGATGATGTAGACGCTAAACAGGAGACAGAAGACCAATTAGAGGACGATGAATTGTTTGTGGAAGAAGAAGAAGACGTAGAGACAGTAAAGCTGACAGTGAATGAAGAAGAGGAGGAGACATTTGTGTGAGGTTCTTTTATCAAGCTATTCGTTTTCCATCAGGTACATGTATATGTTTACTTGCCATGTGTGTTGTAGACCAGAGATTTGCCCTGTGGAAGTTGACGTGTGTCATGGTCTGTTCTCTACCATCAACCTTGTTTGTGTGTATTCCAAAATGTGTGTATTCCACAATCTGCAAGACTTATACCTGATATGTTTACTCAAAGTTAAAAGGGTTTCAACTTTAATAATGTTATCTAGAGTTGATGTCATTCTCTTTGAGGCAGACTATATGTCAGTGCAATTACTTGGTTCAATATTTAGACATAAGTTATGATAATTTCACCTTGAAGTTGAAATCATATTCACTGAATTTTTAACAATATCCCTGAAAAGTACTGCAAAATTATTGTAATATTTTTACACTTCTCGTTGACCTGTAGGAAGTTCCCTACGCAAGCACAAATATCAGTATTTGAAGAAATCTCTTTCTAAGAGTAGGATGAAAAATTATTACCAAGTAATCCTAATAATATTTTGTTTACCATGAGACTCTTCTTGTTTTTTGCCCTGCTAAAGTTCAATGAAAGCAGAAAATTAGAATATCGACCGGAAATTTTCTTTTTTCTCAAGACATTTATAACTAAAATCTTAGAAATGTATTGAGTTTTCACCTTTGAAGTAATTTTGTATCACAAGTATGGGCAAAGATTTATCAAGAAGAAGAAAAAAGGAAGACATTTGTTCAATGAAAGCAGAAAATTATTATTATTATTATGTATTTTGTTTTCACCTTTGAAATAATTTTGTATTCTATCTGTGCTATTGACAAGTATGGGCAAAGATTTATTAAGAGTACCTTTTGCTAAAAGAAAAGAAAAAATCAAATTATCAATTTTCTAACTCCAAATAATATTGTGATTTACAAATGTAGTCCCTGGCAATTTTGGTGATACATTTATATGTGAGAAGCTGCATAATTTCACATACAGGTACTTTTGGATTTGCATATTTATTTTTTTTCATTGAGATTTGTTCTATAAATTTTGGTTCGAGATCAAGTTGTGTATACAGTTATATCAAAAGGAGAAGTTGTATTTACATGTACATTCATATTTTGTATTCTTTCTGGAAGCAGGATGTGTTTGTAAATTTTGATTCGGATATGCATCTATATACCGGGAACACTGTAAGACCCCGTTCTCAATCACTTTGAAAGTGGTCTTAGTTAGACCGCTCCAGACCGCTCCAGAGGAACGGGTCTTGAGGAACGGTTTGCGAGCGTTCACACTCCGAGCAGTTTTTATGGCTCAAACCGCTCCACGAGTCAAAGTGGTCTTGTTGCTATGGCAGCTCAGGTAGGCAGTTCAATTTTTTCGCGCGCGGAATCCAAACCGTATGTACCGTACTACATGTTTCGCACCGAAGGTCACTAGCTCACTTCCGTTCAAAGTACGCTTTCCGTTCACATTGCACGTTAGAGCGCTCTGGAGCGCTCTTAATAAGACCCGCTCCTCAAGACCACCTCGGAAGGTGGTCTTCTGGAGCGGTCCAGAAGTCCGCTTCCTGGACCACTTTGACCGTTCTCACTCACCTAAGAACCGCTCCTGAGGAACGGGTCTGAGTTAGAGCGCTCCAGAGCGCTCCAACGAAGTGAGTGAGAACGGGGTCTAAGTGTACACGTACAGGGATGATATGTGGATCAATATTTCTTTGATTTAGCTTCAGGGGAATTTAGCCGTGTCATATACACCGACTGTAGAACATGTGCATTAGTGCTGGCAATGTTGCTGATTTACATGTTTATATATTATATATATTAACCCTGTACATGTACATCCAGAATATATTGACATTCAAAATATATTATACATGTTTGCATGTTCGTGTACTTGTGGAAGAAATACCGTACAAATATGTAATTTGAATATATCACCATTATGTTCATTCAGGGTTCTTATCACGTGTGCATCCGTTTTATTCCAAAAGTGCATGTATCATATGTAAATAAGAAACAGAATATTTATGAAAACATGGAATTATAAAATAGAGAAAATTATAATAATCAATAGAAAGAAAAATTATAATGGATGGTATTCTCGAAGGCGGACTAACTTTAGTCCATGGTTTAATCCACTGACTAAGTATGGAATGCCAAATGTCCATATGAATATGTTTTTAAATAATTTAATCTGTCACTAAATTGAAATAAAATGTAAGAACATAATAAATAAACAACAATATAACTATGATATTATTATGTTATAATGGTAATTTAGGGACATATCAAATTATTAAAAAATATATTCATATGGACACTTGGCATTTCATACTTAGTTGGTAGATTAAACCATGGACTAAAGTTAGTCCGCTTTCGAGAATACCACCCAATAGTTTTGGTGAATTGGTAAGTGTATACTTGTATATAAAAACAACTTGATTATAGTGTACATTGTATATAATCATTAGTGATTATATATCATATTTTGTGATTATTTTTCTTATGCTTAAATTGTTTGTTTGAAACTGCATTGCATGAGCTTTCTCTGCTATATGCTATGCTTGCATGAAGCATACACACTTCTCTGTGTATGCTGATTTATATGTAGATATTTAACAGTATTATCTCAAAGGCTGAATGTGCTGTTTTTGTTTGTTTCCTCAGCCACTTTTGACGACATGAAACAAAACGTATTTTCTTTTTACTTTATTTTTTGTTCAATCTTACGTATTCATTTTTGCACCGCTGTAAGTTAATTAAAATGTGTGGTTATTGAGAGCTTTATATTTTCATGTAAAATGCTGAATTGCCTGTATGGTTTAAATTCAAGTCATGCAGTATGCATACTTTTTCCCCACTCTTTGATTTCTCTACATGTATTTTCCTTCTCAATGTGCATGTATTTCCCTATTTTAGCACAATTACCAAGTCATATTTTGCAAATTTATTAATTTTCCAACATCATAACTTTTATTTACCCTATCACAAGGAAGTTGCATCCTCTTTTATTCAGTTCGATAAAGCCAACTGCAAACATTAAAAAATATGAAATCTTATTGATCAAGGTTCTGGATAGTCATTGAATAGTGAAATGGATGTTTTCATGATATTTCAAACTGGAGTAGTCAGACTGTATAATGTGCAGTGGGTAAAAAAAACATATTGCACCATTTCATCTATCAAAATAAGGTAATTTTTAAGTTATCTTATTAAACATGCTGTGTGAGCTAAAAAATAATGGAAAAAGTGAAAATTAAGGAAACTCGTTTTCCAGCTGGTTCAATCAATTTTTTGTGTTTTTGGGGTCACTCAGACTGTATAGCATGAGCTACAGTTAAGAGATATTGCACACATTTTGCACAATCAAACAAACTTCATTATTATGCCAAATTCCAATGCTCTTTTTTTTAGTTTGCTGTGTACTTGTATATAGAACTTTTTTCTATAGGAAAAAAAAAGACATAGTTTATTTTCAATAGAGACAAATTTAAAGATGAAGTACATACTAACTTTAAATTTGCTCAGGCGTGGGTATATAGAGGGCAGCACACGGACGTACGCACAGGAGCACAATACCTGTTGGCTCCATGTTATGTAGTGATCGCCAAGTTGCCTACTTCATGAACGACTATATACCCACCATGAACATCTTTAATATATTGTAATAATAGTAAAATTTAGAAGTATATTGCCCTCTTTACCTATGGACTGCTTGTGTAAAATGCCAAATATCCTTACATATTGTAAAACCAAAAACCTTTGCCTGCATGAAACGTTCACAAATTTTGCGAGGGGTTCTGATACGCGACACACTCGTGCTGAGAAATGATTGAATCACATTTATAGACACAAGAGACAAAAGTCTAATTTTGCTTTTTGTGAAAAGTTTGTCTCCCTGAAAATGGCCATCCTTAACAGTTTGCTGGAGTTTCATGTTTGCAAAGACTTTTGGTATTGCAGTAATTGTAAGCCCAAATCCAATAGTAATAATATGTTGTAGTAATACAAAAATAATTACATGTATGAGTGCATCTTATGCATGTACTATTTTTCGATGCACCAATAATGTACAGTTGTACGTGAATGGTCATTGTCTGAAATATGTAGTCAAACCTGCTTTAGTGACCACCTGTCTACAAGGGCCATATTTTCTGTTTCCCTTGAAAAGGGTTTCTCATTGAAACATGTACTAAAGGAACCTGTCTACAAAGACTACTTTTTGTGTTTCCCTTGGGCGGTCGCTATAGACAGGTTTGACTGTATTATTAATGCTACCCTAGCCCCATATTATGGTAAATGTTAAATAGAATACAGTTTTGCACTATATTGGTGTGATATTATGTGACTATTAATAATTTGCTGCGACAAAAAGGGATTCAGTGTATGCTGAAATGTTTTCCCTTTCTTTTCATGCGTCTTACATAATTTTTAGAGCTCTGAATCAAAATTTACTGAGGTAAACCATAACATGTGGAATGGTTGTCTTGACAAGGATGTTTATTATGAAAAGTACATGTATTAATTGATTCTACCTTTTAAGAGGGGGGGGGGGGGGGGTGGGGGGACGTCAACATTGGTGACAAGTAATAATAATAATGATAATGGGTTCTTGTATAGCGCTCATGTCAGTCAGATTTGACCCCTCCTGGCGCTCCCGATTATTACCCTGGCTCTAGAGCACTTCAAGGAATAAATTCCTACCAGGTACCTATTTACTTCACCTGTGTGGAGTGTGGCAAATGTAGATCAATGTCTTGCCAAAGGACATTAGTGCGGCGGCGGGACTTGAACCGCGGACCTTGTGATCGACAGTCCAGCGACGTATCCACTTGACCACAACACCTCGATAATAACATATGTACAGTGAATTAACATAGAAATATAATTATTGTTACTCAATTTATTAGGGACGATGGATAAATGTATATCTCAGATAGATGAATTAGATTTTAAAAAAGTATAACATTTTTCCTATGTTGTTAATCAATTACCAATAAGTTAATCAGTGTTGAAATAATTAGAAATTTCATAAAATCCAGGCTGCTTATTCGCTTTGTTCCCATGATATGACCGATGCCATGATATTTGTATATGTGAGACGGATTATTTATGATTAAATGGCTTTGCGACCGTGGGATACATGTACATCCCTTTATCCATAAAAAGTGTTGATGTTTTGTAATTTTGTATGTGGTTGCAGTAAGCTTCAAGATACAGTCAAACCAGTCTATGAAGGTCACCCAGGGGAAACAGAAAAACGTCCACTGTAGGCAAGTGGCCTCTCTAGACAGGTTAAATAACACATATTTCTTTCTCAAGGGAGACAAAATACATGGCCTCTATACACAGGTGGCCTTTATAAAGAGGTGGCCACTATTAAAGACAGGTTTGATTATACATGTACCTCAAGTTTAATATATTTTCTTTTCCCTCTCTCTCTCTCCCTCTCTTTCTTTTCCCTATCTTCCCTCCCCTCTCTCTCTCCCAAACCTTGCCTTCTCATTTGTATCTCCTCTCTCCCTTTCTGTCTCTCAGAAATATTTTTCTCTTCTTTCTCTTCCCCCTCTCCTCCTCTCTTCCCCTCTCTATGTCTCTCTCCCTCCCTCTCTTGGCCCTCTCTTCCTCTTTTCTCTCCCCCCCCCCCCCCCTCTCTCTCTCTCTCTCTCTCTCTCTCTGTCATCTCCCTCTTCTCCATTCTTCTCACCCATCAAGAGAACTCAAAATCAACTCGTAACAAAATCAACAAAACGAGTGATAATTTTGTTGATATCTAGTTTTTATTAGAGTCGGGATAAATCGATGATAAAATCGCTAGTGAAATTACCACGAGAGAAAGGTGACATTTTGGCATGAAAACAAAACAAAAATGATTTAATCTCCAGACTCCTTCCTTTCATCTGTACATTAAAAAATGCATGTGAGTACCTCACCGTGTAGGCAGCACGTTTAAATACAGTAACAATGTCATAGTACAACAAATACACATGAGTACTCTTTCTACATACACAAAAATCGCTTAATGTACACTTTACAAAAATTTGAAGCATCATTTTCTCCTCCTCCTTTAATCTTCAAATTCGTCTATCTCGTGCTTCTATAAATGAAGAAATGCTAATAATGTACAACACATATTTTCTTAAATAATATCAATTTACATGAGTTTTTATCTGGTTGCTTTTTATTTCTACTCTACATAATTCTCTCTTTTTTTTAAAACTCCTAATCGCAGAATACATGCAACGGATATGCATCGATACATGAGCATACTTCTGCAGGGTTAAAAATTGCTCCTGCTTCAATATAAGAAACAAGTTTGAATAATTTATGCAAGATACATGATAATTTAGATTTCAAACACTCAATTTTCAATACACAGATACTATTAAATACATATAGGTAGAGAGAACCCTAGCCCATTTTTGCATGATATATTTCTGTCGGACCTACACTGTGCATCGAGCTATTTCTTGGTCCAATAATGTCAAGAAAAATAACAATATCCTCTCATTTCTAGTTTTCAAAGTTTTCTTTACTTCAGAATTCCAGATATAATTTATTCCTAAATCACTAAAATATTCCCCTTTGACAGAGAAAAAAAAGTTAAAAAATCTACCGACGTATCAGCCATCTCAACAGATGAGATTTGTCCAAAATTGTGGCATTTTGACACTTAGTGCAACAAATGACAACATAAAAAAAATAACATACCGGTATTCACTTTTCATTATCTCGCATGTTGAACTCGAACTATGATAGCATCAAATTTAAATCTGATATCTCTCTCCTACTACAATAAAGATGATCTACAATTTTGTTTTCTTTTTTCCCTTGAATCATATTAAAATGAATCATTTGTTTAGCTTCTTTCTTTTTTTTAAAATCTTGGAGTATTTCTCTTTCTTTATCTATCAAACATTCATCATCCAGATCTCTAGCAAAATTGACCAAATCAAAATGAACCAGTTTCCAAAATGTGAACTTCCAAATCTTTAAAAGTCTTCAAATTCCATAATGATAACATACATTTTCATAAGTTTTGAAAGATTTTTTTTTTTTTAAATTGTCAAATAACTTATCAGCTAGACTGTAGAAAACATTCAATGACAAATTTTCCTAAATTCAATAAGCCTTTATTTCTACTCAAAAGGAAAAATTAGCCCTCGGTCTAACTTCCTCTGTAAGACTCTACTTTAGACCAAGCCCGGCATTGGGTTTAGATTTTAGATCAAAACAAGGACCATAGAGCTGGTCCTGAGAAGCACAAGGGAGACATGTGCTGCATACATGTACATCACGTTTAATCCATGAATACATAATAATAATAATAATAATAATAATTATTATTATTATTAATCCATGAATACATAATGGGTACTTTTCATGATTCGACCTTCACACACTACGTTTACTTAATAAATTACTGCATATTTTTCAAGTTACCATTATGAAGCAGGCCATCGTATCACAAAACCGTCATAAGTACAACTTCACCGACACCCCATTGAAACGCATGTTAAACTTCATAAACACATTTCCATGGGATGTCGGTGAAGTTGTACTAACGATGGTTTCGTGAAACCCTGCCCAGGTTTACACTACACAAGGCATAGGTGATAAGTTTCTCCAATTTCATTATTCAATAAATACTTTGGAAGGTATGTATATTGTCCCGTCTCCGTTTATCACTGAATACCTGATCGTCATTATGCATGCGGAACTATGGAGCGCACAGCGGTCCAAATGGAATAGATAGATACCTAGTAAGTTCAATTGGTTACCATGGCAACTTATCAAATTGAATGTCTCCTAAAGAAGGGTTTGAACAAACGAGATAGATGCACATGATTTGTGGGTGGGGGGGGGGGGGGTCCAGGAGTACCAAAGAAGAGAGGGGGGGGGGGGGTTTTGGTTGACCCCAATGATCAAGATGATGATGAAGCCCATGATTTGGGATGAAATGAAACCTTTGGATTTTGATATAGTACTGTTAAATCATGGATATACAGACCTTATCCATGCTTACATTTACTTGTGCCTTAATCATTTTTTGTGAATACACTGTACCTTTTAAAGCGAATACTTTCTATAATGAATACATGATTTTTCAGTGTATTTTATACTGGTATGCATTTTTTTCAATGCATTACCACAGAATTGAATGACTGACCGAATGAATGCCAATTTGAACGCATGAATAAATGCACGCATGAATGAATGAAAAGATGCATTAACAAATTGCATGAATGAATACATAAATGAAGGCATGTATGAATGCATTCAATGATTGAACGAATTAATGCCTGAATGCTTGTGAAATGCACAAATGTCTGTATAATGCATGGATGAAAAAATACATTATTGACTCCATGAAAATAAATGAATGGCTGAATGAATGAATGAATGAATGAATGAATGAATGAATGAATGAATGAACGAATGGCTGAATAAATGAATGAATTAATGCATCGCTCAATTATTGAATGAATGAAGAATAAGGGTTAATTTGGAATTTGAGTGCCAACAGGATGCCATCACTGTGCATGATTGTGCATGATTGTACAAGCGTTATTTCTTTTTTGCTCGCAATGATGTAAATTATCAAAGGGAGAGATGTAGAGGCCAAATTGAAACTTGTGATTCAAAGAATACAAAAAGGAGTCTGCCTTTGCTTGCCTTGGTAGACACAAGATCATTTAGGAGTGAAAATAGTTGAGCATGGTAGCAAATGCACTAGAGGATTTCAGGGGGACGTATTGAGAGCGGGGAAAGATAAAAACAGAGGGGAAGAAAGAAATAAAGGGTAGTGATTGAAATTTTCAAGTGAGAGAGAGTGTGAGAGAGAGAGAGCAGGAAAGAGATGGAGTATAAGAGATGGAAAACATTGAGCATTTTGGGGTTTGTTGAATTTTCAAGACTAGTGCACATATGTACTTTATATTTATGGGCACAGTATCTTTCTTTAAAATGAAATGACAGAAAAACAGGTTAAAACAGAAAATTAAAATGAGGAGAAGGATGAACAGATTGGACAAACATGAACAAAAATAGTGAAATACAAAAACGAATAATAGTGTAGAAAGAGATGAAGTGGGAAGGATAGGGAGAGAGAGAGAGAGAGGGGGGGAGATAAGGGAGAGAGAGAGAGAGAGAGAGATAGATAGAGAGAACAATAACTGAAAATAAAGCTAAGGTTGAAATACTGAAAAACATCCAAAATACAGCTCATAAGTGATAACAACGAGCTGAATAAAAAAAAAAGAGGAAAAACAGAGGGAAGATAGTTGTGAATCACAAAATATAACAATGGCCTGGTGAAACCAAGCAAATGGCAAAGCCATGCTTGCATAACGAAACTCTTTCAATTAAAAACAAAAACAAAAAACAATCTGCCTTAAAAGCAGCAGGTTGACATCTAATACAAAAGTCCAACATTTAACCCAACTCAAAATCAACTAATTTCAATCAAGTCAGAAACAACAACAAATTCATGTTCGGGCAGAAAGCATTCCTCTCTCGATTTTTTCTCCCTTTCAACATTTTGACAGTTGTGCTTTACAGACCCGTGTGCTTCGTGGGAGAGTTGCGGGGGCCGAAGGGGAGGGAGTGATGAGCTTGAGGTGCACCATGATTCCGGCTTGCTCGCGGAGGCGCCGGCGGGGGCAGCTTCTTTAAATTCGCAAGACTTTTAGCGTCCTAGGCTGAAGGGGGGAGAATGTGGAGGCAAAACAAAATAAGAATCACAATTTGTGGGGTTGTTGAAATTTCATCAGTTTAGTACTTGTCTCGTTTTTACTTATGATTTAATCATGAATGCAAGCAGCCTCGTTGAATGAATATCGAGATGATTCGAGATGATTCGTTAGTATGGCTGATATGACCAAGGTGTGTGCATATGAAACATGTCATCAGAAATGTGCACTATCTTTAATTTCAGTCCATTGAATTTCTGATTATTCATTTGCATGACGATGGTTTGAGGTGCAATGCAATGCATGTGGAAGTCAGATTCCAACATACGTGTAAATGACTGAGCGATAATTACAATGTCTGTTAGTCTTTGCCTTCCATGACTGGACATGGATGATCAAAAATACATGTATGTATAACAATCAAGTTATAAAAGTGTTATCATACATTTTTATAAAATATGCATGAAATCGATACAGCATTTTCTTGTGAAATACAGTTATCGGGCCATAGGTGAATGAGCTAAAAATGAAATCATGCGATATTGGCAACATAGGGGGCAAAAGCCAGGCAAATTGTGGTGGGGAGGGGGTGCATGGGCAAGCAGCTGATAAAATGATTTGAATATATATGGTACGATCATGCAAGCGTATGTTTTATGTATATGATGATTTAATGAGGACAAAACATATATTCGTTAACAAGTAATCAATACGACAATTGCAAACAAGTCTGAAATTGAATTTTTTACCTAAGGCCTGTTGCATTTTTGGAATCAAACAGTTACAATCAAGCACAATTCTCCTATAATATGTCAATCTCTACCAATACTCAATAGTACAGCTATCCTATCGATCCTGAAAGGCTAACGTTACAAAAGTTTTTAATGATTTTCATTTGTATTCGATAGCAACCTTTATGCATAAAGGCCCGGCTTGATATTTAATCCTAGATTTGAAACTGACCCCATACGATCCAACTCATGATCAAACAACAAAAACACAAATACTGTTAGAATGGAATTTTTGGTTTGTACCATAGTAACATCATAACTCAAAACATATCATATTCTTTGTACTCTAGTCAAATCATGGTCCACAGTATCTACTTTAGATTGTTATAATGCATTTTGTCAGCATCAAGTTCAAATTTCCAAGCCCCAGCCTTGACAAAGTCATTCTTTTTTTACTTAAGACCGCCCAAAGTTATTTTAAATCTTTTAACATTGTGCAATATTTATCTTCAATCAAACACTACTGTACCTAATCAAAATGATTTCAAAATTTCCGCACTTCACAAAAGTGTGACGCTGACTGAATCATCAAAATCTAGAGTATGAGAGAGAAAGAAAAAGAGATAAAAATAGGAGATGATGGGCTTAAACAAAAATAAAAATACATTTTAATACTTTATCAGTATCTATAATACCATGCTAACAAGTAGAAGAATAATGGTAAGCAATTATGGGGTAAACATGTATACAAATTTGGAAATTCTAAACAAGGTTAGACTAGTAAAATTAAGCTTCTGTGATTTCATGGCAAAATTAAACATAACTGTAGATATTCATGATTATAACAATTAGGAACTCAATGCCATTGACAACTGTGCAGAACATATATTGAACTTTCAAACTTTTCTGCTTTACCAGTAATATCTGTTAAGCATTTATTTTCTAGTTTTGTTTGTTTGTTAGCTTTAGTTTTTTTGTAAGTGTTTCCTTTTTATTATATTATTTCCTTGTCTGTTTTTTTTTTTATTTTTTTAATTCTTTAATTGTATTTTTTTTAAAGAAATGTATCTAATACAAAGTTTTGAGAAAAAAAAATGAATATTTTGAACAAATGCAAAGCTTACCACTATCTTCAACATTAGTACATATAATGTAACACAAATTTTACATAAGGGACAAATAATGTTCTAAAGAATTAGTTTGTGAACAAAATAGCTTCATACATGTAGTTTAAATGTTAACTCTTACAAGAAATAAAGATACCTTTTTTCATTTAACATCACTATATTGTTCAGTTGTTTCAACAATTTGAACTCCAATGAGTATCCATTTCCAAAGTAATACATCCCCTAAAAGTGTATTTGCACATTAATTCAACTATCCATTTATCTTTCATCATTGCATCTATTAAATTTTAAATGATGATATAACCTGTAATGGACTCGAATAACGAAACACGATCAGCTCTATACTGTAAACTTATATTATGGAGTAGAAACACAACACATGAATACTGGTGAGTAGTATTAACAATAAGTGCACAAAGGGATTTATTTTGGCGCAAACATTTCAAAAAGGAGAAGGAAGGGAGATGTTATTTCAAGAAGAGAAAGACAACTTGCAATTTATAAGACAGAAAATAAAAAGTGTAAATATGCATGTATGATCAAAATACACAAGAGGTACATTATGAATGGGTATCAGGTTGTGGTGGGGTGCACATATGTGATGGGTGTTAACGTGGGTATATCGAACAACTAGGAATACATCAAAATAAACATATGGGACTATACAGCGGTTAAAAAATACACTGGCTAACTGCATGCACGTACGACATCCAAACTCATATTTTCCTTTGTAATCAGTAAAGCTTGATCTACATTCTGATGCATAACTTCTTCACAAATTTAAAATGAAATCATAATTGTTTAAGTCATTAAGCACCATGTCAAAATATGATAACAGCAAATCACAGTCTAGTCATTATTTTGGCAAATTTATAAATACCCTAAGAACAACTGCAACGTACTTCAAATTATTCAATTTCTTAGGCATAATTTGAATGGAGTCCATGTAACAGAGTTTGGCACTAATTTTGGCCTCCATATTTTTTAACGACGAAATAAGAAAATCATCTTTACTATCACAAATACAAATACCCTAAATCTCTTATTCTTTTGCCTCAATAGCTAATGATCATTTTGAATTATCACAATTCCAATATCAATCCAAAAATGAGTATCATTACATGATGTAAGAAAAGTTCTACAACAGTCTAGTTTAAGTAGGAAAATCACTCCTCATAAAAATCTTATAAAATTGAGATTAAAAAGTGAAATTTTCAACCACAGCTATTAGTTTTATTCATCTGAAAGACTTATATAACGCTTCTTCATCACTTTTACCTATCTTTTATATGTTGTGGTAGAAATTATTTACCATTACAATATGTTATGTTACTGGCTCCTAAACACTGCATTTTTCATAACAGAAAACAAAGTCATAGCCAAAAGCATTTTCTACAATTAGTAACTAGTATAGCTTTATGATATCATGCAAGGTATTTCACATATTTTTGTGTCAGCTATACTCCTTCTCCACCCTTCCCAAGTATATATCTTGAAATTAAGATTTTTTTTCAAGGCAAGTTCTTATATTTCCGCAATAGGACTGTCAAACTCTGTTTTTTATATTTTCCATAAGCATAATTTTTGTAATCCTGTCTCATTCATAAGATACACGCATAGTTGTATCATGGCAGTATAATTAATGTCCTCAAAAGCAGTTAAATTAATGTCCTTAAAATTTCAGTCTAGCATAATTCAAACAAAAGGTTTTGATACAGTTAAGAGTCACACATTGAACAAAGAATCTACTATGATTCTTGCCAGAATACTACTAATCGCAACAAAAAAAAAGCATTACACGACTGACCTTTCTCTGGAGATCAATCAACATTGCACAAGAAGCTCTATGTTATGTCATCTAGCATTTTTTTTCAAAGCTGTACTTCCTACCACAGCTATCGGCAACACACAGACACATATAAAGTATAGATGCATGCTACTTCAACTCAAACAAAACACACAGGTAGATAATATATATTTCTATGATACAAGCAAGAGATGTCACGGGTAACTGATGCTAGGTTTTAGGAGGTATATGAAGGAGGATTTAGTCTAGCTGGATTGGGATTGTCCGTTTGGATATATTTTGGATTACACGACATCGACAAAGAACTCACAAGGGTTTCCCATGGCCATGCGGAATGACTGTCTGCTGCCGGAGAGATCCTCAGGCACGCTACCGAGTTGTCGAGGCATCATTGGTACCATCATCTGGGGCATCCCCTGGCTAGGGGGACCGATGCCCTGGGCGGGGCCAATCCCCTGGGTCTGGTGCGGCGGGGGCCCGATGACGTGCTGCAGCCCGATGACCTGGTGGGGGACACCGGGAGGGGGACCAAAGCCGATGACTTGGTGCTGGACCCCTCCCATGGAAGGGGGACCGATGCCATGGTTTGACAGGGCGCCGTGGCTACCGAGGCTGCCCAGGCTACCGCAGGGTGCACCACCGGGGACCATCATGCCGGTGTTGGTGACAGAGGGGGGACCGATGCCCTGCATACTGCCCATGAGGGCAGGAGGGATGTCTCCGGCGACGGTCGAGGCTTGGTCAGAAGACTCTGACCCACTGCCCTTGCTTCCTGACCCTCCTTTGGCCGCCATGGCTTTGGCTTGGCTGTGACCAGAATCACTGCTTCCTAGAAATATAAAAGTGTCAAGAAGAAATTCTTTAAAGGCTGGCTGTACTAGTTCAGCCAGAAGGGATTAGACCAAACAGCTCATTACCTCAGCTCTCAATAAACATAAGAAAAAGAGGATCATGGGGGACCAACAGGCACCGATTTGGGAAGTTTTCTATATAGAGGGAGCAAGTGGCTACCAGTAGGATATTGTGGCTTTAAATGCTTCATTATCATATCATGGAAATCCTTTTAAAGCTAGGGTAATAGCAATATCTGGGGCTCTGTACCCTCAGATAAAGTGCTTATCAAATCCAACTCAAAAAATTTATTCAGACTATTATCAGAATCACTATTCCCCACAATAATGAATAATTCTACTTTCGGCATTTCAGTTAAAATAATTGATAAAAACTCATAGGGCCTTGTTATGTGGTCATGATGAAACGGGTCTCATTGATACAGTTTTAAAAAGTATTTCTTTCTTTCTGTGCACCAAAAAACTTTGGGGATTTTCTACAGAAAAGATCTTTCCAAGGCTCTCTTAATATTTCACAGAGCTCTTTAGAAGCTTTTCCTACATAACTCAATCTCTGTTTTTATTAACTGCTCCATCCATTTACTTACTTCCACTTCCACTACAAAGCTTGTATAGCTAGCATAATTCTTACTAACGCCCTCACTGGTGTATATTATTTGTACCCCTCAAACTAATTTGCGATCTGCAGGTAAATACCTGCTTGAGAGTCCTCGAACACGCTCTCTTCTAGGTGATCAATCATTTGATGCCTGTGCATCAAGATTGTGGAATGGTCTTCCCCAAATCCTTGGCTCTTGTCACCAGTTATCCACTTTCAGAACTCGACTAAAGACATACCTATTTCAGATTGCTTACAATTAGCAACTGCTTTTTTGTCTTTCCCAGTTAGAATCATGAACAGACATTTTTGGTAGTTTCATCGGCGCCTTTGATTAGGCAACTAGATATTGGCGTTTTATAAATTCTTGGATTGGATTTGTACAGTATACTATTTCATGGGCATGGCAACAAAAAAGACTTGAATCTCCATTAACTTACCTCCACTTCCACTACCGATGCTGGTGGCACCAAAGCTTGTATAGCTGGCAGTGTCAAAGCTGGTGTAGCCCGGCACCCCTGGGGGCATCTGATAAGGCATTGGGGGTGCAGTGGGGAGGGGTGGGGGCATCCAATGGCCCTGCTGGGGTAGGGGGGCTAACGTGTCCCTGTCCGCCTCGGATGCTTCGTCTCCTAAGGACAAAGAAGCCATGTCTGGGGGGGAGGGGGGGATGGAGAAGACGTGGTTTGAAATAGTTAGTTACGATACCTGATAAAGCCACGAAGCATACAAAACCTCATAACAAAGTTTAAAGCGATTGGGTTTCTTAGAACAGCATTTCGAGGACAATGTAATTATCAACACAATCAAAATCAATGTAAAATCAGTCAAAATTGAGAGCATTTCAACTATTTTATCTTCAGCGGATATAAACCTGTAGAGATATAACTGTTATGTTTCTTAAAGTAAAATGCATACCTCATTAGTCCAATTTCACAGTTTAATACTTAAAATCTTGAATGAATTTACAGGCGACAGCACAGAAAAAGTTCCTGTGGCAGATCGCGATTTCATTACTATTTTAGGACATCAATCAGGAACTCTTTACATTTTTTTTCAGATCACGAAATAATCCTTTTGCAGTTTCTTTCAAAATATATTCATAACTTTATCATAAGATATTACTTACATAATATATCAGTTCTCATTATATCGGACATACATATTTACTAGACTTAACGATATACTCCTTTTTTTCTTCTTTTCTTGTTCTTTGTAAATAGTGTAAATAGTTCACAACCCTTTAGAAATTTGTATTCGTCATATATTATATATTTGAAAGGTGTTGTAATGATTCAAGCTCTATTTGCTTAAGTTTCATCACCTTTGTGTGTTCGCTTTTTAAACTGTATACTATTTGCAACTTGTCTGTGATAAAAATTGTTATATTCTTTTTTTGTGTAAAGTCAATTCAAATGGATTGTAAAATTGAAAATGATTTGTTATATTATATTCTTTTTCATTTGATGTTAACTCCAATGAATTGTGAAATTATGAACATGCATAAATAAGTAAATAAATAAGTTAGCCTGGAGACTTACTTCCGCAGAGGTCACCAAAGACATAGTAGCACTGCTCAGAGAATGTGATCTTGTTGACGGTGTGTCTGATGAAGCCGGCTTTTAAGAGATTACAGGCGTACTTCCTTGCTTCTCTCCTGTCCTGGAACCCTTCTACGTGCGTGAACATCCATTCCACTACATCAGAACCTACAAGAAATAATAACAGTAGTGATAAGAAATTCTTTAATGGCATCGTTTAACAATGTTAAATCTGAGATGCATGGCCCTACGTCTTATCAGTGTCTTTGATATGGTATAATATTGAAGCCCTAAAAAAGTTGCGCTTCAAAATTATCAAAAAGTGCCTCAAAAAAATAAAAAATCTTTGGGTGATATATAATATGATTTTGATTTCCAATCATAAATATCTTGATAATCAGACAGGCGATCGGCTTGTAAAAGTCATGGGGTTCCTGACTGACCTAAAGGTTTATAATTATCATTGCAGCATGAGCTAAATCCAAGATTTTGTTTCAGAATCAAAGTTACCCAATCCCTTTAACCTTATACCAACAAGTCGACCTACCTATGAAAGCGCTTGAGATGGTGATTTTGAGCCACATTCTGTCTCTAATGTCGAGGCCGGAATCAGGAGCCGCCATGGCCCTAGCGATGGTCGTCATGTCCGTGTTGAGGGTGAGGCGTCCAAAGTCTTCTAACCCTCCACAAATCAAGGGGAGAGAAAGAGTTAGATAGACACACAGAGATAGACTGAGACAGGGCCCTTTTTCATAAAACTTGTTATCGATAATAGATGTTCAATTTCTATGACAAATGTCGTCTCAGCCAATCAAATGCCACGATTTCAGGAGCTAATAACAGTTATTGCTACCTGTTTAATATTGATAACAAGTTTTATGAAACAGGGACCAGATAATGACAAGGGTGTGCCACACTACTATCTAAACAGATGAGTTAGTATCACACGTCAATACTGTAATAATTCATGAAGCTACATGATTATTTATCATATCATCAGCCTAAACATTGGAGCCCATTTTCTAATCCCATCTCCTCTATTCCTCCCCTTCCTCTGCCCCTCCTCTGCCCCTCCCTCTCCCTCTCCCTATCCCCTATCAATCCCTCTCCTCTCCCCCTTCTCCTATCCTGCCCCCCCCCCCCCCCTACCCCTTGCTCCCTTTCCCTTTCCCTTTCCCTTCCTTCTTCCCTCCTCCCATCCGGGATCCCCTAGCCCTTTCCTCCCTTTTATCTATCCCCTTCTACCCAAAACAGAGTTGTTCTCGACTCACTCTCTGACTCTGGTAGTGAGCTGGTGATGGAAGAGCTTGTAGAGGTCATAGAGGTCATTGACGGACTCATAGGCCCCGCCCTTCCTTGATACTCTGCAGCAACTGTAAAAAAAAAAGATGGAGACAAACATAATTCTAATGGTTATTTTTCATATTTTTAATTTGTTTTGATATCAAGTTTAATGCCTTCATCATCTTTAGAAACAGGAAATACTAATATCATCTGTTTGGAGCATTAACTTGTACACTTGTACACCCAGTTAACACCCTTCTGGGGGGTGTTTCACAAAGATCCTAAGTAGAACTTAACTCTAAGTTGGACTTAAAAATTATGGACAGCCATTGGAGCCTTAAAATGAAATATATTAAAAAGCAGAAATTTAAGTATTTTAGACTTTTCATAAATTCCACATCAAGAACATGAAATCTCCCATGATAATAGAACATATTAATGATTTGAATCAGCATTTTATGCCTTTTAAAATAACTTTTACACAATATTTTCAAAGATGCTAATGGCTTTCCATAACTTTTAAGTCCAACTTAGAGATAAGTTCAACTTAGGATCTTTGTAAAACACCCCCCTGGTTCTGATCAGACAATATACATGTACACTATTCTCAAAGCAGTGTGGAGAAATGGCAAACATCAAATCATCAAAGAGATCCTCTTCAACTTGAAGAATTAGGAAAACAAACGAATATCCCCCCAAACTGTACATTCAAATGCCTTAACACATCTTATTATCATCATCATAATAATGAACACCATCGTCATTATCATCTTCTCTGTCATCTTGTAGTGTAGGATACAGAAAAATCTCCCCCAAATTGTATATTCAAATGCTACAACACATCTTATTATCATCATAACAATAGTCATCATCATCAATATAATAATAATCATCATTATCATCTTCACCACCATCATCGTTATCTTCCTCATCATCATCTTCACCATCATCATAATATTAATAAAAAAATTCCACTTTTATATAGCACTCAATACATCTACGATGTCTCTAAGCGCTTTACAGATAGATAGATATAAGCATCATCATCTTAACTATCATATTCCCCAAAATCATCATCATAATCATCATCATAACTATCCACATCCTTACCTTTCATGGCATTTGTGTGTGCTACCCATGCACCTGGGTCGATGGGTCTTACCGGCTCACCTGCACATGAAAAGGAATAATTTACAAAACATTTGAAGAATCTCTTGCTGATTTGCTCAACACATACATACTGTATATATACTACTAATTTTTGCCATACATATTAACTTTGATTATGCAAGTACATTTGAAACACAAACTTTCACAACACTGGATTTCTTGTGAGGGGTGGGGGGAGGGGTAAACATGAAAATCATTTGAGTTCAGACTGATTTGTAGGTTTGACATTGATCTAATTATTAAGTATTAAGTATTAAGTATGCATAGACAATATTAACACGCATGGATAACACTTGTTAGCACTTGGTAGAATAAAATGCACTCCATCAAACTATTAAAGTCCATTGTGTCATGTCTTATATTTAAATGATTTTAACTTAATCGGATTGAAAATCAATCATTCAGGAAGGAAACAATACAATAAATGAACATTAACAAGATGTTTTATATACAACTATCGAAAGTCGTGTACTCCTTTGAGCAGCAATAAAGGAAATGGAAGTATGTATTTTTTTGAGAAAGGAAACAAAATCTTAACTTACTTCTTGGAATGGTGAAGTATCCTTTCGGTGAGGGGTCCCAGCATTTAGCTACCACTAGTTTGATAGGACTGCATAGAAAGAACACAGATGGAAACAATTAGTCAAAGGTAGTAATACATTGAGTATCAAAGTGAATGAAACTGATGAATAGCGTGCATCATTTTTAAAGGGTTTTAATTACAAAATGCCTCAAAATCACACATTTTTAATACCTGGGATTAATTCTTAATGCCAAGCCTATTTTGATGACTTCGGCGTAAGTCTATGAAAATTAAGTTTTAATTCTATTTCACAATTATACATAAGAAACATTATATTTAAAACTTAAAACATTTGGTACCTTTAGAACATTTTGCAAGGTTGAAACCAATTTAAAAGGCAGTAAAACTGCTGAAAAAATACACAATTTGATAGAATAATCCGATAGACTAAAAAATAAATAGAATGATTTTAGAGTAGGCCTACCCTGGTTGATGTACTGCTTCTCTTAATACTCTGACTGCGTCATCGTTACTCATGTTCTCAAAGCTGACCTCGTTGACCTGAGGAACAGAAAAAATACAGATGACATGATATTATGGATAAGATGTTCAGGAGCATTGCCAAATAGAATGGGGTATACGGTAACCATTCAAATTCTCTCTCTTTTTGCCTTGAACCCCCCCCCCCCCCCTCCCAATTCAATATCTTCCAGTGCCGTAAACGCTCTAGATTTCTTCAAAGTTCTTTATTGCTTTAACCGCCCCCCCCCCCCCCCCTTCCCTCTAAATTTAATATCGTCTAGTGTTGTTTATGATCTAGATTATAACTGCAAAGTTAGATCTCTGAGTTGGGCAGTGTGCAGGCTTGAAAATTAAATGCACAAAATGCCTTGTCAGGGGGTGGGAGTGCATGGCAAAATGTGTTCTTTAAAGACCAGTGGTCTTTCTATACAGGTGGTCACTAAAGCAGGTTCGACTGTACGTGGTGAATATAGACCAGCGGTCTTTCTAAACAGATGGTTTCACTGTATTTCATTCGGTGGGTCATCTGTCTACTCAGATAAGATACGATGATGTACATGTATGATGTCTCTTCTTACCTGTAAGATCATATCTCCAGGTTCTATCCTCCCGTCTGCTGCTACTGCGCCCCTGTCATCAATGAAGAAAAAATATATATTTTCACTCTCAACAAATCTCACATAGCGACTTTAAAGGGAGATGGTCATAAATTGTATATATTTAAGTCAAAAAATGGCAATGAGAGCAATTACATTCAGTCCACTTAGAACAGATTCCAGAGCTCTTTTTCAAAGTCTAAATATTTTAAATATTTTTCAACTTCATGAACTTCTTGTATCAACATTTATGTATGATTTAGTAAAAGGTGTTTTACCACACTCTATAGTGGATTATTGTCAGATGATACAGCACAGATATGCAACTAGGAGAAAAGAAAGTGGCTTACTCTATCAACCAAAATGTAAGACAACGAAAGGGCAATTTTGTATTTCGTTTGTAGGAACAAAGCTGTGGAATGATCTCCCAGATGAAATTAGATTAAAAACATCGAGGTTATCTTTTCGGAGACATCTTTCCACCTACCTTCTATGTTAATGACGTGGGCTCAATCCCCCCCCCCCCCCCCCCGTTCTTTGTTTTTCCTTTTATTTTACTTATCTTCCTTTTATATATGTATACACTTGCTTGTTAACGATTATAGCTGCCTTAAGCTTTTAAAGGATTTGTGCATGTACGCACATCTGTATGATATTATTTTCATTAATACACCCTTTTCATTTTTATGAACACATTGATGATTTTATTTGTTCAAAGATTTGTCTTCTTTCATTATAATGCTTTAACACTACAACTATTTTCTTTTTCTTTTTTCATTTTAGTATGTACAAAAGTTACATAAACTGTATTATTTTGTTGTATATATGTAAATACAAAACAAACAAGTTTTACATTCATATGTATAAACAAATTAACAGAAAAAAAATCTTGCCAAAGAATGGAACTAGGCTCGACTAGCACTTGTGCTAACTTCTAGTTCCCATTAACAACTTCACCTAAATATAGTAATACACATATCTACGTAATAGTATGCAGATGTATGTCTAAATATCGTATTTAAACCATTACTGTTTAATCAACATTACTCTTATGTTATATATACATGTACATGTATCAGTATTATTTTTTGCATTGTATGATTGTTCATATGTACTGTCATTATTGTGATGTGTTGTTGTTAATAAATTCAAATTCAAAAATAAGTTTCCACAGGCAGTACCGGTAAGTTATTATTCGCTGACACCAGACTTGGTGGAAACATCATTAACAGGTGTACAAGTCTGCACACAGCAAACCTGTGGTCCCATCAAGAAATACCCCCCACCCCCCAGTCTCTCGTTGAGTCTTTGGTTGAGGGTATGATAATGACTTTGTACCTTGTTGTGAATCATGCATTGTTAAGACTACTTTAATCGCATCTTTTGCACAGGTAATTGTAAGCTTTAAATTTGTAACAAATAATATTTGATTTGGCAATGATTATCCAACTTTTATCAGATTCATAAGCAAGTAGTTAAATCAGAACTGATTTTATTATTTACTATATAAATCTATGTATCTACCTATTATTGCTTAGTCCTCCAAGACAAAGCAGTCATTCGAAACAAAAAATCACAGATGTGCATACCCCCCAACACCCCGCTATACCCGTCACGCTCGCACAACGCCAGCATGTAAACTTCCTCTCTTAAAGCGGTCCCAGATACAGAACAGGGACATGTTGCTAACAAGGAGAGGGGCCGGAGGGAGGGACATAGGTAGATACATAGATTTATATAGTAAATAATAAAATCAGTTCTGATTTAACTAATTTACCACAATAAATCATATGTATCTACCTATTATTGCTTAGACCAACACAGATGCAAGCGGGAGGCATGTCCCAAACAAAAAAGGTTAGCGGGGAACCAACGAAGACGAAGCCACCAACAACGATGCCGTAGCAAAACGCTCCTCACTCGCCGGCACATCCTAAAGATAGCACGCGATGAACGTATTCGGCGACAACCAAAAGGCAGCCTTCATAATATCATGAAGGGCAACCCCAAAACAAATCCCAGGAGGTACCAAGACCCCTGGCATCATGCGCACGAGGACGCACACCCTCCGAGAGGGCCTCGGGACCCGCAGTCTGAACCGCCTCCACAATCCATCCAAAGATAGATTCCCACGAGAAAGGTAAGACGGGCTCCCGCCTGATAAGAAAAAGCAGAACGCTATCAAGGCAAAAACCAAAAACCCCAGAGGGGTAAGGAGAAAACTGATCCACCTACCGACTCCTCTCACAGAGGAGTAGCAAGGGAAAAGGACAGTGGGAGTCTAGCCACCAACAGGCAAAGACCCCGCAAAAGACTAACAACAGCACAGAGCTTCACACAAAACGGATCCCGAAACAGACCGAGAACCAGAAACACCAGAAAGTGTAACCGAGTCCAACCAAGATACCCCGGGGGCAGGGGCAAAGCCCCCACCAGCCCCCTGGGCGGTCGGTGGCCTTCTCAGATGAGGCCAAAATCGGAGACACACAATCCGAAAACAAACGCTTCCTACCCTATGCCGAAACGTCGGGTGACGAAGCCTGCCCAAACACCTTAAAAGTCTGTAGGGTTTAAGCTACAGAACCAGCCCGATCATCACTATCATGCTACACCGCACCAGGCTGCAACACTTGGTGGTAGAAACCACCCCGTGACCGGGGGCCCTCTGTCACGGAGGCAACTCAACAGAGAACCCGAAACACATAAGAAAACCGTCAGACAGAGTCCAAGTCAGACTGACGGACCGAGGTCACCAACCTCCCAAAACGGGGCAAGGCGCCGATAGTAGCTGCCCCCAGAGGAGCACTAAATAAACAGCCGGAGGCTTAACCCCAAACAAGAGCCGACGGCACAAGGTGGCAAGCCAACACAGCAACAGGCAATCTGGGCCTAAAAGGTCTAACGGATGCCGGAGAAGTAACACCCGAGACTCATAAATCAAACCCGAAACTGGGTCAGGCATATGACCGGGGCCGACTCAAAAGCCGTCCAAAGCACGCCGCCAGGTTTACTGAAACTTCAGTAACCCAACTAACAACTCCCATAAACATGGAGACAACTTACACGCCACAGCAGACACACTCGCAAACTCAGCGAATACAACTGACAACGAGTACGGTGCGACCGAGTCCGGCCCAAAGCCAGCCGGCGCACGGGCAGAAATAGGCACCAAGCCCTCGCCCGAACGGGGTGATAAATTTGATGCCAAAAATATTGGCGTCTGCCGGAACAACTGGAAGCCCAAGTAGCCCGAGCGAAAGAAATATCAAACCCCCCCAAAAAAACTCAAAGCCGCCTGAGCGGAAACAGAAACGGCCGACTGAAACGTTTGACGCTAAACCCTGGCCGCCAAACCACCACTCCGCCTCCTCAGCCGGAGGGAACGGAGCAGTATCGCCTCCCCACTCCAATGAAAGACTTAGCGAATAGAAACACCTCGCTTGAGAAAACGGGGTCACTCGCGAACCCAATGATGGTTGTGAAACCAGGGTCAATTTCGCCCCCGATGACACAAATTGCTGTAAACAACTACGCACAGCCCACGTCTCCTACGAAGCTGGCTGGCTTGTAACAGAATTATATCCCCGGCAACAGCCCTAAATAAACTGCCACTCATGGGGGATGGACACAGTCCGAACTCGGCGGAACAGTAGTCGTTTGTCAAAACGCCCCGAAGCTCAGCCTGAGCGGAGGCAGAAAAGGCAGACATCGGCGAGAATTTCGACTTCGCCTTCTTAGCTCCTGTCCCAGCCGAAACTTGGCGGACGAGCCCTTCCGTTTCTTACCCCTAAAAACGGGGGACGTAACAAACTCCACGGCCCTGCCAGAGCCTTAGCTCTAGCTACCGGGCAACGTAACCATGGCCGCGAACTCCACCGCCTCTCCCTCCAAAAGCGGGGGACGAAGCGAACTTCGCGGCCGTGCTAGAGCGTCAGCTCCAGTTCACGGAAAGTCAAAGCGAGCCTGAACACTTTCATTTCACGGCGGCGATTACATGCATCTCGCTAGAGAAAAAACAGGGCCCCTCTCGACAAAGTTGGTCGTGAAAAGCCGGAACAACTCCGCGCTCAACAGCACAAACTTAGCTCCAGCCCCAGCCGAAAACGGGTGGACGAGCTCTTCCGCTTCTTACCCCCAATACCGGAGACGAAGCGAGCTACACGGCCGAACTAGAGTTTAAACTTAAGCTAAACAGGCGGTGTGAACAGGGCAACAAGCTCTGTCGCCTCTCACTCGTAGATACAGGCGGCGAAGTGAGCTACACGGCCTCACTATCCATAACCCAACTTTACGGCCGGTGTGAATAGGGCCTCGAGCCCCTCCGCTTCTCACCCGTAAAAAACGGGTGGTGAAACGAGCTTCACGGCCCTATACTAGAGCTTCAGCTTTTAGCTTTACGGGCGGTGAACATGATACGAAAACAACACACCGAGAGGGGCCCAAAAACCACCTCCGCACTAATTACCTCTGCTAAAAGAGGAGGCTTAACAAACCATGAGCTGGGTACCATCCCTTCCAACTACCAGGCGATCGTTCAAAAACGAAACAAAGCCTCAAACTAATGTCCCCACAAAGGAACAGATCAGCCGTACGTGGCAATACCCTCACAAAAAGATGGGATATCACGCAAAAAGTCCGCCCTGCACGAGAAAATAAATTCCTCAAAAGAGGTATAGAATCTGGAGAAGAACGCTGTCGAAACAGCGAAAACGGAACACTACCACCAGCACTGGGGCGAGAAAAGTTACACAAAGATACGTCTCTAACAAAACCCTCGCGTCAGAGCTCAGAGCCCAGACCCGAAAAACGACTCGGGCCCGAGGCCAGCTGCGAACCCTCCGAGACAACGGAGGCCGAGTCCCAGTCACACTGACAATCCAGCATGACCGAATCATACGGCTGAGGGAATAAAACCCCACTGAGGTAAACAACCCCTCACCCAACAGAGCGCCGAGAGAAACGGGCGCCGGAGAAACAAAGCCTAACCGAGCGCCGACTGTAAGAGGCAAAGATTCTGAAGTCAGAAAAGCGGTACTCGACAATTCAGAAAAATAATTTGAATCCGAAGACAAATGACAGGCTCCGCTACACCACTAGCCGGGGGAACGGGGGACGGAAAAAACCGCACCCGATACCGTGCCGGGTGACAAATTTGACATCAAAGTTTGTTCACCCGCCGATACAGATGGGGCGCCCAGCTGACGGAACAACTGCAACATGAGAGCCCTGAGCTCTGCCTGCGCAGAACTCGACAAAGACTACACCGGCGTCGATTTCTTGCCTTCTGAGCCCGCGAACCAGCCAAAGCATGGACGCTCGAACTCTTCCGCTTCTTACCCGTAGCAACGGGGGACGAAGGGGACTTCTCGGCCTAGCTAGCTTTCTCAAGCATAGCTCCACAGCCAAACTGACTCGAACCGTCACGCTTTACTGCTTCTATAGAAACGTGAGCGAGACCTTGGCGACAGAGTCCCAGCCACACCAACAGCCTAAAGCTGAGGCCAGAGAAGCGGGCGCCGTAGACACAAAGCCTAACGAAAAGCCGACTGTATGGGGTGACAAAATCAACGCCACAGGAGGGACACCCAAGAATCCGGAAAAATAATCCGAATCCGAGGACAAAAAGCACGGCTCCGTCGAACAACACCAGCCGGGGCACGGGTTACGGTAGGCACCGAACCACAAGCGTGCCGGGTGACAAATTTTTCGCCAATTTGTGCACCTGCCAAGACAATAGCCCACCAACCCAGACAAAGCCTGGGCGCTCGGACCCTTCTGCCTCTTACCCGCTACAACGGGGGACGAAGGGAAGGCTTCCTGGTCTTGCTAGCTTTCATAAGCTCGGCAATACGATCAATTGACCTGTGTCGTCTCGCTTCACTGCTTCTAAAGAAACTTGAGCGACAACCCCTAACAAAGGAGGCATCTCGGCCGTGTTAGCTTTGTCAAGCTCGGCTCTAGGGTCAATTGACCTGGGTCGTCACGCCTCACTGATTCCATAGAAACATGAGCGAAACCCCTACGGTATAGTGTAACCGGGACCCTCACACAGCAATGCCTCGAGAGAAGCTTCAGTGAAACACCTTGCGCGGTGTGACCGGGGTCTGTTCGCTTCAACACTTCGTGCGAAGCTTCAGCGAAACCCTTTGGTCAGTGTGACTGGGGCCTGCTCGCGTCAATGCTTCCTGAGAAGCTTCAGCGAGCTGCTCGAGCGTCAAACTTCGTGAGAAGCCTCAGCGAGCTCAGACCGTGGCGTGTCACTGGGGTGATTACAGGCACCTCATATGTGAACGCAATCCGGGTCGACTTCATGCTTGAATGCATGGCTCGTGCTTCGCACGGCTGTTGTCTCGCAACAGAGCACAGGGGCCGTGAAGCCCAGGGCCTCTACAAGTCATGCTAACCCACGAGGGGGAGAGCCGCTGGTAGGAGTCTCTTTATTCAGTGTCAATGAATCTTAGACCTCGACATACTGGCGCCGGAGCACAGCCCGCTGGCTGGCCCGGACGCGGTATCCGTCGGTAACTTACTACAGGGCAAAACTCCAGACACACCAGGCATAAAATACCCGGTGCGGGGAGCAACCCGTCTCGAGCCTGTACTCGAGACGCCCTTACCTCCCCCCTCCTGCCGCACCAAACCCACTCGCTAGTGAGGTGGTGACAACAGCCGTAACTGGGGGAAGTGAATCCACTCCAAAACCAGACGCCTTGTCCATTGGAAAATCTGTGGATGAGACAAAACAACTTTCGAACGAAAGCAAAACACAATAAAACAAAGTAACCACAGTTACTAAAAACAAAATCGACGAGCAACCAGCGTCAATCACAACTGCGTCGTTTATAAACACAGGACAAACTCGAACAAAACAAAGCGTCGTTTATAAACACACGACAAACTCGTAACAAAACAACCCTAACGTAGCAAACAACTACGAAAGAGAAAAACGCATATGTAGCGTCAACAAAGAACTAAACACACAGCGAGCTCTAATACAAAAGAGCCGCACCGTATACACACACGTTAACAACACACGAGGTATGCACAAAGAAATCCCGTAACATTCGAGTTTAACACACACAGTGAAAAAGCCCCGGAACACAAAACACTGTGCCCGGGACCAAACTCAAAAAGGGAAGTACGCTCGGCAAAATGAACACTAAATTCTTGCCAAGACTAAAGTGATTGAGGGTTAAAAAACCGAACCAAAATGTATCAAAACAAATTGGAACTGGATAATGACAGAAAGAATGCACCAAAAACGCTGCGAGGAGCAAAAAACCCCAAATTCAGCGCTAGTGACTTATCTGCACTCCTTAATGAATGACCGCGAAAAGAAGAGAGGAAGTTTACATGCTGGCGTTGTGTGAGCGTGACAGGTATAGCGGGGTGTTGGGGGGTATGCACATCTGTGATTTTTTGTTTCGAATGACTGCTTTGTCTTGGAGGACTAAGCAATAATAGGTAGATACATATGATTTATTGTGGTAAATTAAGACTATTAGCCAACAAAAAGTGCATCACATCTCATGAAATGGAGAAATACTCTTTGCTGTACCATTTCATAGAGTACTATTACATAATCTCATTTCATAATTTAAAGGAAGATATCAAAATGAAGTTAAATCAAATAAGATCAGATTGAAATCTCATCCAATAAGCTCTTTGTTGAATACCGGTACATTCATTTGCTATAACACTCTCTACAATTCTTCAGGTTTCAAAGTCATGTGATGATTTCCCCGCAGTGAGAATATTTTCATTATTCATCAATAATGTCTCATTTGCTATAAACTCCTATATTCTTCAGGTTTCAAATTTGTGTGATGATTTCACCGCAGTGAGGGTATTTTCACTATTCATCAACAAAAATGCCTCTTTTTCACTATTTCCACATTTCTAGTCGCATCCTTTGCACTTTCAAAATGAGATGACTCATCAGTATGATCTACTTTAAAAAATAATCATTCCAACACAAAAAAAAATACTTTCTGTGACAAAAACCTGAGTTATGCATCAAACTGCCAAATTTGATTACCATTCTCTTAAATCAAAATTACTCCCAAATGGCAAAGAAAATTGCTGGGGTTTTTTTTATCAAGAGAAGAAGCTGAGCGAGAAAAGTGCATATCGTTCATCAAGTATTGCCTACAGCTATGCCGGGCCGGGTTAAAGGCAATTACAACATTGAGTCACATTCCAAATGAGAAAAGCACACATTGTTGTCATTCTTGCCATATCTTGGGAGTTAATTTCACAAAATGTGAGTCACTGATTAGGAGTTAGGCGCTGGCACAAAGGCAACGCAATGATAACATTTTCAAACCCTATTACGAAACCCATCAACTGAGCATTTATTGGGGTTTGCATTTTAATCGCAAACTCGGCCAGTCCGCGGCTCCTATGATAAATGTCGTTAACCTCTCCTTCTGAGGAAAATTGAAAGCGATCGGTTCTTTATTCCGCACCATTCTTAATATAACTGCATTGTCATCAAGACATCTTAGAGAGCATTGTGTACAGCATGTTTTGCAACTAGCAGAACAAACAGGTTTTTGTCTTCATAGGAAATGTTGTGATTACGATATCGCGGCATTAGAGAAATCAAATTGGCATCCTTTCACTAAAAAGTCAATTGAAAAAGGAACCCCAATAAAACAAGATGTTGGTACATCATTTATTTTCTGTAATGCAGATGCAATGCATGAAAACAAACTTTTTTTTTAAATTTACAATATGGACTATGGGATGCGTTTCAAACCTGTATATTTATTTTGTATCTTCATATTTTGCAAGATACAAATACCAATACAATTTAATATGAGAACATAATACTGCATTTCAAAAATAAATTTGGCCTTTCATCTGATATACATGTAGCCCATCTTCTTCTAGGTTGGAAGTAACACAACATGGATTGGATGCTTTTAGAATCAAAGCCTCAGCTGACACGCAGATAAAAAAATTGTGGACATGGACATTTGTATAGGGGAAGAATGATTTCAAAACGAGAATAAAAGAGGAATGAGGATAAAAGAGAAGAAAAGAGGCGGGAACAGAAAGAATGGCAGACCAAATAAAATGTAGGGTACAGAAAATTAACAAAAATAACATGTTTGAAGAATGACAAAGTTATGCTAATAATGCAATTTCTTACCCTTTCATTATGGAGCCCACATAAATGCCACCGTCTCCTCCTTTATTACTCTGACCAACAATACTGATGCCAAGAAAGTTAATTTTATCTGCAAGAAGAAAAAGGAAAATGATTCCATATCATGCTTGTTCCTTTAACAGACAATGTCCACATTTTCACATTCATATTGTTCCATTAATACTTACAGCTCTCTTGTGCGACATACTTTCACACAAATATAAAACAACAACAACAAATTAAACTTCATTGAAACCGATCACATGATCATTTCACACCTTCAAAGAAAAATATAAGATAGCTGTAGTAAATGTCACATTGCAATAAAATGATCTGTCCAGTTCGTGTGTCATTTTCTACATTATTCAAATACAGTTGAACAAGAAACATTAAAACAAAATAATGAAGTGAACAGAAGAAAGAAGGTTCAACCCTGACCACTACATGTATTTATAACAAAATGTCATTTTCAGTATGTCAAATAATTTTAAACGACAAAATTTAAATCAAAATATATATTTTCTGTCTGGAGTCAGGAGCCATTAACAAATATCAATGTCGCACAAAACTGGCACTCTTCTGGTACTAAACTTAAAGATGAAGTTGAGTTTTGATCATGCGATTGCATTGTGAAAGAAAAGGTGTGGAATTGATCAGAAAACGTTGATCTTGTAGCATGTAAGTATTGGTGTGTACTGCAAGGTTCTGGAGTCATCAAAATCATAATAAATTTGGCCCAGTCTTGGTAAAGTAACAAGCACTGTACACAGAAAGATGTATATGGGACTACACAAAAAATGTCGGGGCTACTAATCTTTATTTCTTTATCTTTCTATGCTCATTACTCAGCCAGTATACATTTTCTACCAAAATTGTTCGGCAAATGATATTTATTTGTAATCTTGAACATTCAGTGTAAGTTTCGTTTGATTCTGTGAGAATTCATTTTCCTTTTTTTTTAACCAGAACTCAAGTTTATCTTTAACAAAATTATTGACAAAATCATGGCAAATTTACAATGACAAAATGAAAACCGAATGCATTCAAATCAAAATCAAAATTGAGCTGATGACTTACCTAAGTTTAATGTGACATTAATGATGTTGAGGGACATTGTTGAGTCTGTTATACTACTGAAAGATGATGCCTGCAAAGAGAAAAGAATAGAAATTGATATTGATCATGACTTTTTTGTTAAAGTCTTGAGTGCATTCCACATCCACAGTTCAAAACTTGCCCCTAGTCAGCATCCCACACAAGGGTAGAATTCAATCACTTCATGCACACATTAAAAATAATATGGCGAAGATAAAATATATTAATGCAAGAATAAATAAATGAATGAGTCAATTCATCTACATATTGCATAAAACCTCACAGATTGAAATTGAAGTGAAAAGCTATCTATTGTATTTTTATCCACAAAAAAAAAGATTTAAAAAAAAAAGACAGATTTGCAACTCAAATATCCCCAATGGTTCTTTCAGGATGCCTGCTTATAGAAACATACCGGTACATGTACTGCGAGGGGAGTTAAAGGCCTTAAACTTGCTACATGATTCATACATCTATTCAAAGGATTTTATAATCCTTATAAACTTATATGGGACGAAATGAGACAATCTGCATAAAAAGGCAAGTGATTAAGTGAAGGTCTGAATTCACACATGTGGGCAACGATTGAACTCACAATTATGCTATGCATTCGTGGTCTCGTTAATTCTGTTAATACCATATTTACTTGAAATCCAAGTCCACCAAAATACTTGAAATCTAAGACCCCCAAAATGTTTCTGAAAGTTTAAAGCTCTTTAATACTGAACTTCCTGCCCCCTTGGCCGGAGTTTAGGCCTTTCTTGGGTGACCAAAGCTTCATAATGTATTCCTACACTACTAATTCTCCCTGACCCCTTCTTTCTTTCTTTCTTTCTTTCTTTCTTTCTTTCTTTCTTTCTTTCTTTCTTTCTTTCTTTCTTTCTTTCTTTCTTTCTTTCTTTCTTTCTTTCTTTCTTTCTTTCTTTCTTTCTTTCTTTCTTTCTTTCTTTCTTTCTTTCTTTCTTTCTTTCTTTCTTTCTTTCTTTCTTTCTTTCTTTCACCCTGATATGTATGTATGATTGAATTTTTGTAGAGGGAAAATATAGAATTTTGGTGTTCAACAATTCATAACTTTATTATTTTCAATTGGATTTTGCTCCAACTTTCACTGGCTGTTCCTCTCATATTGCTGTTTCTATTCAAAAGGACAAATCAATATCATGTTGGACTTCCTCTTCAAGACCATGTTTCCTATCTCCTTACAACAGTTTTAAGCCCCACTGCACTACTTATAGCAAGCAATGCCTAATCAGTGCCCATTTGTCCCCCATGATCCTCTTTTGCTTATGTTAATTGAGAGTTGATTTGATGAGATAACCACCTGTCAGTGACCATGCTGGGAGGTCTAATCCCTCCTTGCCAAACTAGTGCAGACAGTCTTAATACACAGGTTTCACTCTTATATCCATACTTACTCTGTGTACTGGTGGCATCTTAGATCTCCTCTTCTTTTTGCGGTTCTTTGGTGGTCCCCTCATTGGCCTGGCTAAGCTACTCCTTTCTGTGGCACTACTGAATCTACTGCAAGAAATAGAACAAGAAATATTGATGAGATTACTACAAGTATGTTCCACCCACTTTGTACACATGTTTATTATTTGTTGATGCATGACTATATCTATGTTTGATTGTTTTTGTTATTTGTGAACACAAAATTGTTTTATTGAATTTGTCTTTTTGAATGAAAGTATACCACAAATTTCGATTGTTAAATCGACAATAAATATGATCCTTAAAATTCTGAATATTAGTAAGATAGATAAAGATGTTGTAGTAATGATATATGTGAAGCGTACACATCCATCATTTTGAATTTTAGAAAGTTTACCACCTCATAACTGAATGAGTCTTAACTGTCAACTTAAGTGGTCAACTGCAAGTTAATACATGTTACAAATGTGTTCTAAGACGATATGGCTTTCCCCTTTGATGGTCATGTACATGTCTTGTCAACCTCAATAGACAACACATAAAACAACAAAAAATGTATGAAGATTTGTTGTTTCTTTCTTTCTTTGTTTTGCTTTGTTCGGCCTTATTGTTTGTATGTTTGTTGTGTTTTTTTGGTAGGGGGGGGGGGGGGAGGGGTGATTTTTTTTTTTGGTTCCTTTGTCTAGGCTTGCTTTGTTATATAAATATTGCTGCAAATAACAATAAGGAAGTATTTTGCATCAAGTCATACTTGATCAAATTGTCAATCTACAACGTCTCACCTTCAAGTTCTTACAAGGCCATGTTCTTCACGACTTATCCATCCCTGTTCTTCATAAACCACCTTTTAATTTAATACCCAATAGCAAACACGCTTCATTTCTCCAGACAAATGCTCTTATTGAAGCACAATTGAACAAATATAATATAGTTTCAAGGACATCTACTGCATTCAACCTATTAATGTATATTTAAGTTAACATTTAATATTTCTTTAATCTTAAGTATGTTGAATATTAATTTAAATTATTTGTATGCGCCTTGAGCATCTTTAGAGATGGATATGTTGCGCTTTATAAATATTGTTATTATTATTATTATTATTATTATTTAACCCCACAATAAACTCGCAAATATTTGCATATTTCGAGCCGAAATTGAAAAGCTCGCCACACAAGATTAGGATCTTTGAGAAAATCTTCACACTTCGCAGACAAATATCGAGCTTGACAGAGTCCCCTTCAGACTAGCAAAATTCTTTGTATAACTATATGAAAATCACATAGCTATAGTTGTTATTTTTACTAGTCTGAACATTGTTTAACAAAACGTTGTATAGCGAAACACACGTGTGAGCATCGTTTCGAATGAAAACTTGATATAAACAAATCGGGCTCCAGTTCTTTTCTGAACGTCATATGGTGCGAAAATCGTATAACTGGGGGTAGAGGGGGGTGGAAGGCTTATCGTGAGCGCACATCAATGATTGACCAGCTGTCATGTCAACTGAGCTCATCAAAGCTATTTTCTTTAAATGACGTTTCTTGACGTTTCTTTGTATGGTGTTGTTATGGAGTCTGTATGGCCCTTTCACAATACAATAATTCTTTATACGTTTTTTTATATAAATTTCCTATAAATTTCCTCCAGTCTGAACAACCCATCATTTCCATACATGGACTTTGTCCAAACTTGAAGTATGGAAAACCTCATAAAGCCTTCATACGGTCTGTCAATATTTGGCCTCTTGGCACGCAGCTATCAGTTTATATGGCACACAGATTATGAATAATTTCTTTTTCTATAAATGTCAATACTGACACAGGTGATGAGTTTGCTTTCAGAAGGGGGAGAAATTTGATTAAAAGTGATGAAATCCAAGTCTTTGTCGAGAGCACTTCAATTTAGGATAAGGTGTTCTCCATCACTTAAAAGTTGCTGAAGCATATACAAATGTATACTGTCAGAGCCGTGACAGGAGGGACTAGTTTTAAATGGAGGCCTATGTCAAACATTCATTTTAACTAAATATAAATACAAATATACAGAATTTCAGATGGGATCCATTTCATTGAAATGTAATTTGATATTGCTACTTCTACTATGATTCATTATACATGCAGGCTTCTATATTTTTACTTTTGTTCAGATCGCGTTCAGATGGCATACAGTTGGGCAGATCCATTTCATAATGTATTCTAAAAGCAAACAGACCGCTACAGTTGCAATAAAGTATATGTCAAAGAATTTCATTCAAAATGTTGTTAATTGTTGATAAATCATTGAGTGGACAAGCTCCTAGTTACATAAAAGAATTACTTCAACTCAAAGTCCGGACACACAGTCGTAGCCTGCGCAGTTCCACAGATAAATTATTGTTCCAAAATTCCCCATGGCAAAACTAAAGTAACTCTTGAGGACTGTGCTTTTGCTTTTGCTATTGCTGCCCCCAAACTATGGAATAGCTTGCCAATAGAAATACGAAGCACTCCATCTCTCAATGTCTTCAAATCCAAATTAAAAACATATTTGTTCAGTTGAGAGATTCTATTTTGGAGAATTTAGTAAACAAGGAGCAGTGAACCAGTGCAGCTGAATATTTTTTTATAAAAGCTGCGCTGTATAAATTTATTATTATTATTATGAGTTAGCGCCTTTCTGGCTCAGTAGATGATCTGTTGATAGCCCCAACAGAGAAACTAACTCAAAATTCTTTAAAGATTTTAATACAACTTACCTGCTGTCGTCGTCTGTTGATTCAAAGCAGCTTGTGGAGTCAATGTCGCTGCTCATCAACGTTGACGAACTCTCGTATCCATGCCCGCTTCGATGGTGATGGTCCCTCTTGCTTCTTGAAACTGCAAGAAAAGCAACAAAAAGAAACAAATATATTTGTTAGTCCATTATTCGAAGAATAGTTTGTACTCTTCTATAGACAGATAACATAATTGCAACTTGGGAAGAAAGAAGGAAGAAAAAGAAGCTTGGTGGTTTGAAGAAGTCATCTAAAAAAGAAAATCTGGTTTCATGAAATCAGTGATGTTCGTGGATGAAGCATGTTTTATCATGTAGTCAAAGTTCTTCAATGACTAATGAAGCTCAATATATGAAGAGCTTGATTCCAAAAGGAGCTAAATCCACTTTTGATGAAAATTGAGTTATTGATATTAGAAACTCTTCATATATAAAAACAATTTAATGTTTCAACCATCGAGTACAGGTATATATATGATGCTTCAAATTTGAAGAGCTTTCAAAAGACAAAACTGCCATATTTCAAAAGCAAAAAGACAACTGGGCATTGTTTCACAAAACAGTTCGCTGATAACCCATAGCCAGACGTGTTAAATTTAATACACATTTCAAAGGGTTGTCAGGGAACTTGTATTGATGACAGTTTCGTAAAACACTTCCCTGTTCTCCACAACACCATCTGATTTTTCATGATCGCTTCTTTCATTTCTCAATAGGCGCTTGAGTGTTGAATAAGGCTTTATGCCATCAAGTGCATTTCATTATACGTGAAGTGTGAGGAATATAATTGTATGTAAGCATGAATGAAAGGTGACAGCAAAAGAGATTTCTTCACAGATATTTCATGCTAGAAAGTCATATTGAGCAACAAAATATTACACAACTACTGATTTGAGATAAGGAATGCATGCAATTCCTTCCAAATGTAAAACACATTTGTACATGCGCCTTTCGAATGCACCAGAGGAATGCACAAGAACAGTCAGGATCTGAGAAATACTGCACAATTTTATAGGGATGTCCAACAACAAATTGAAATTGTGTTTTCTTTCATAACTTTTCCCCATGTTTCAGATTGAATAATCTGCTTTGATTCAACATTAATCAAACACCCTTCAAACAACACCAACAAAACAACACCAACAAAACAAAAAAAGCGGACTACTCTGGTTCTGGTTCTGGTGAGCTACTGCATAAACTCCTCAGCTGGGATGTAACATGCAGGCGCAGTCCATTGAGCAGATCGAGTACTTAATTTCTAAAGTGGGCTTTAGTGATTATATCGCCCATATTGAGCTCTTGTAAGTTATCTTTGAAGGCTCTTCGGTCACTTATTATACAAGAGAATTATCCAAAACTAAAAAATGTTTTAGATTTGGATGCCTCTCTTACATAAATTATCGAAAGTATATATATTGTGTAGATTGCATATATCCAGTTTTTTGTTGTTGGGGGTGCCTCTCTTTCTCTGTATCTCTCAATACTTCTATGTTCATATAAATGTAAACTCTCTTTATTGTCTCACTTCTTAATTTTAGTTTTCATGAAGATATATGCTGCTAACAAAATTTGAATCTTATCAACACTATTACTTAACACATCCTGTATCTTAAATGTACGATTTAATAATATACAGGTCTCTTGAATGAAACATTCACCACTTTCTCCAAGAGAAGCACCTTAAAGGTAAAGACCAGTAATGGTCATGCGATTGCATTGTGAAAGAAACGTTGTGGAATCGATCAGAAAAGGTTGATCATCTAGCATCTGCAAGGTTCTGGAATCATCAAAATGATAAGAAATTTGGCCCATTCTTCGTAAAGTTACAAGCACTATACACAGAAAGATGTATATGGGACTACCCTATCTCTCTCACCAGACCATGAGAGAGATAAATTTACCAAATATATGAATTAGTAGGCGGTTTCCCGGCAAATTTTTTATCATCATGTATTAGTCAAAACATATTCTTTCACATGATTGGTAATGAGAGCTTCCATTTCATTTTTTGAAATTGGGGCGTTGCCAATACTGGTCTTTACCTTTAATGCTTCATGAATTGAATTAACATTTTTATCGCCCTTCTGAGCAGCAAATCAGAGGTACTTCAACCTTACAATAGTGTAATTGAAAGCATTGGATTAAGATTACTAAAAAAACATTCAAAACATCCTTCTTAAAAGTCTTCACATCATTGTGGAACCCCAATCAGGGATCGGATTCCCAGCAAAAATGGAAAGATTTCAACAGAATTTAAAAGCATTCTTCTCCCATCACAATACAAGTCTTGATGAAGGACTATTAAAATAGGGGGTTGATACGGGATAATAATAAGACTATACATTACTAAATCTTCACTCCATTAGGAGCAGTCTATCACATTTCTTCAGGGATTTGTGTCCAAACAATTGCAAATCCCCTAGCTGTTTTTAAAGATAGATCGTTCTATTATTCTGAACAATATATGTGCTGATAGGAAAGCAGCTTTAACATTGTGGAATGTAAATGCTTAATCGTAGATCCAAAACTAATTCCATCCTTCTTCAATACTTGATAACTTTATCTTGTATGCTGCGGACAAAGCTGTCAGTTCGGAATTGTTTTGTTTTTTTAACAAACCATCAAAGATTGATCAACAAAACAGCGTTTGTTTTCTTCTGTTTTTGTTTGTATTCTTTTCACTTTTCAAGTAAATTTATCAATATGAACAGATGTCATTTTGTGATACCAACACCACAAGATTGATGTATAAAACTTGAAACTGCTAATATATTTTTTTTCTAATAATAATTGAATAAATACAAATTTGCACGGCATATAATAAAATGTCAATTTGTGATAACGACACCACAATATCAATATATAAAACTTGTAACTGCTAATAAAGAATGTTGTTTTTCTTCTAAAAATTGAATGAATTTTAATCTGAACTGCATAATGATATTGTTAACAATGCAGGATGGTGACAATAATTTGTGTATAGTTATGTACTATACCATTAACTAATGAGGAGAGCCTCCTACAGAAACTCGGTTTCTTTTGGTAATCCTTTATAGGCACTAGTTGATGGCTTTTTCCTGTTATTGTATTTATTATTGTAATTCGTTTTCTAGTGTTCTTTGATATGTTAATACTCCTTTATGTTCCTGGAAATGAAATGAGATCAAATAAATGGCCTTATACCTGTGTAACGATGGCAAGCATAGAACGTATATGCCTCTGCTATGAGATGCATCTGAATGGCCGAGCGAGCAGAGGAGATATTGTCGCTCCGGGGGTGGCAGCGGGTCGAACGGGCGAAGAGGATCGGGGGCAGGCAAAAACAGCGTGGGGATTTGATCGCAGAATTCCCCATACAAAATAAATACGCAATTGTTTCACTCTGATGATAATAATATTGCAATGCCTCTCATATGATCAGTCTTATTTCTATATTGCTAATCCACTGATGATCCTTGTAGTACGGGTATCCGAAGAAAAGGTTTATGGTAATTCCTGATACCGGTAGTCAATAATCCACTTTTAGTTGCAGTAACTGGCGAAAAATGGCAAGCATGTGAGTTGCAAATGTCTGATCTCTCTGTGTACAACATGTTGAGAAGCAATTGAAATCTTTTCAACAAGAATTACGAAATATGAGTATTCCTTGTATGAGCACATCTCACAAAGGGAGTATAAGATACATGTAGATACCGGCATAAGCTAACTATTCCTATAAATTCTCAAACATTCATGAATGCTTGCAAATATCCTTATTATGACAGCGAAGGGATACTCCGTTTCGGCATCCATGATGAAACTTTCCAAGACATTGGTCAAACGATACAAATCTCGAGTCACTGATGCACCATTAGCGCCTTCACCAATGGCATAGGATTGTCAACGGGGAAGGACATTGAAGGAATCAAATCTAAAATCACAACTGTTGACGTCTTGTCACGTGGAATGATACCCCAGCTGTCCGACTAAATTGGCAACACTGAAAGACGAGTTGCAAGTCCGCTTTGTTACATCTAACACCAGAGATGCGCACCTCTGATACTAGCTTGGAGCAAATGCCCTGATTAAACACCACTCAACGAGCTGTGAATGTTGAAAAGGAACATATCCTGGAGCTGTTAAACGAGACAGGTATTCATCATCATCATCATCTGCCTGCCGCGAATTTCCACATGCGACGTCTAAAAGCGGACCCTCGTAAAGCTCTAGATAAATAGAAATCGAGACTTATAGATACTAATGAATCCGTGAATAATAGGATAGAAGAGGGGTACCCCTACTCCACGAGCTTTCACAAGGGTCACTGATGACTGAATGGATGGAGGGCTGGAGGAATCCCACCAACCGAGTTCACAAGGGTTCTTTACGTTGCGCCCCCCTGTTGTATGTCCCTAGCCTAATCATGCACGGAGAATAGGTTTAGAGCTGATTCAATCTTGTGAATAGGGTTTGGAGATTTTACTACTGCTCTGTAATCATCTCCCTCTCTATCCATCTATCTCTTTGAGGGTGCAATGTTATTGTCCGAGAGGACAAATGCTCCTATTGTGCTTGGCGGAGAAGTGGAGTGGAGGAGAAGTGGACTGTCCAGTCGAAGGAGAAATGGAGTGGTCCCCGACACTTTGGAAGTTCAAGAAAAATAGGTGTCCAATAATAAGAGGACTCTACAATTTCAAAGACAGCTAGACATTGATGGTTCACTTTGAGGTGAACAAATCTGACAAAGCAAAGGACTACACTGCCTCACACTTTGGAAGTTCAAGAAATGTAGATGTCCTTTATAAAAAGGACTAACACAATTTCAAAGACAGCTAAACATTGATGGTTTTACTTTTAGGTGAACAGATCTGACAAAGCAAAGGACTACACTAACAAAACTCCAATCCTGGTAGGTTACAGTCCGATATCTGCTTTTGACTGACCCAACAGACTACTAGCCAGCGATGACACGATGAACAGAGTTTGCGAGAGAATGAACGGACTCACTACAAACAGTCTCCCTATTACTCCGTTTTCAATATCAATAGAAGATGTCCACTCTACAGCAGACGGCCGAGGTTTTCCTTTCTTTCTTTCAGTCATCCGTATACTCCTAAAACACAAAAGCAATTACACGCACTGCACTTCTCTGCATGACCCATGGTATAGAAAGAAAGGGAAAGAGAGAGAGAGAGTTTGTCTCTCTCTAAATTCAATTGTCCCGATGATATCGGTGTGCAATAGGTTCGCTTCATGCCATCAGTGCTCTCCGAGAAACTGTCTTTTGAGTGAGCGGTCATTAAATTGCTATTCTGAGCTCCAAATCAAAGGATCCCTTCACTATAACTTCTTTTAAAGGGATGGATAATTTTTTGTTTAGCCTCTCTTTTTTTCCAAAGGATTTCTTGAATTGTAAGGGACCCTGAAAGAATGTCTGTATCAAAATCCCACAAGTGTTTACAATAACACTGGAGTCATAATAACACTTCCATTGAAATCAAACGGAATCAATATAATTGCCACTGGGTCAATAAACCTCAAAAACTTTTTATGGGAGGTTGTAAAATTATTCATATTCATTCAACGTTTTCCTCTAGTAAATATGAAAGATGATATTAATGGAATTCAGTCCGTAAAAATCAAAAATGGAAATAATTCAAAGAGCGAGATGAATGGAATCGGTTGTGACAGCTCCACAACCCAATCACCTAACCTTCAATGTTAATGACCTGCGTGACCTCAAAGTTCACCGACCTCAACAAGACATCATTCTTGATAGACTTCAGTTTTGTCACACAAGATGGATATGATAATTATCTACACCTGTCCTGTACATGTATTTGTGGGTTGAAATCAAAGCGCAATTCATCATTGCAGTGATATCCTGTCATAATAATAATGATAAAAATAGTGCTTATAAAGGGCTTACCACCGAAGTCTCTAAACTCTAATTTGTAATGTTTTCCGTTCTATTCAATCCCTGAAACAGCTAGTACAGAGGGAAGCACGTCATTCAAATATTCTTCATTCATTCGTTTGTTTGTTGTTGTTTTATCTATTGAGGACCAGAAGGACGATAACTCCTAGAGTTAATAACCTTCTAGCGCTCCACAGACGGGGGCCTTCTGTTTCAAAACAGCAAATTGTCATAATATGCTTACAGTATGTGCCAGTATGTCATGATATGCAGTCCCCCATATATATTTTGTGTGTGCAGTAGGTCTATTTAACACCTTCAAAAGAATATGAAACTTCAAAAGGTGTATACAATTGTATACCAGGCAAGTAAGATGCAAATATATTTATCGCCATGTCCTTGATTATACAAAGTGCTATCTCACAGGCTCACACCTTTCTTTCTTTGCTCCAACAAATCAATGACCCCAAATCTGTTAAAGCTCGAGGCTGTCGTTTCTGGATTTAGATATCTCTGCAATATCTCCCCCATTAGGTATCTATTGAATCCTCTTTACACGTCGTTAGGACACATTAACCTTCGAGTATCATTAGGGAACTTGTATGCAAACACAGATATAAAGCTCGGTGGGGGATTTAGAAACGACTCAGTATCATTAAGGGGGTGTATGACATCCTAGGCATAGGTTATAAAGGTCATGACGAGCTCTGGTGAAGAAATGTCATTTCAACAGAAATGGTCTAAAGGTTATTCTAAATAGTTGATGATACAGGCCTAAAATGGGGAGTCATTACGGAATAGACGCTAGCTGATCGTGGCACCTGGGAAAAAGGCAGGCCACAGTAACATGGATGAGCACATATGGGGCTACCATTTTTATCAATGACGCCATTTCTTTATCCTAATTTCCTTCTTGTTCAACTGTGGAACATTTATTATCAAAATCTTTAAACAGTAGATAGCAGTTTGAAACAACCAGCATACATTTGTCAATTCTATGTATATATTACGTTACAGTATGTTGCAATTTATCTTTCATTTCATCATAACCAAAATGAAGACCAACTTTAAAGAGGCAACCAGCCATGATCTATATGCACTTTGCAGTAAATAAAAATAATAATAATTTGATTTATTTAGCGCCTTTTCCAAAGGATACAAGGCGCTGTCTCTTAGACTATCAACAATTTAAGAGGAGTTGTACAGGTAAGTTTTCAGTTGTTTTTTGAATAAATCTAGTGAAGTAATGTTTCTTAAGAACAAGGGGAGTTTGTTCCAGAGACGTGGGGCTAAGGACTCATGCAGGGTGAGGAGAGGTTGATTGACAGTTTACGGGACAGCGAGGGGGGTGTCTAACGACTCTAAATAGTTCTGATAGGCTCCCTGGGCCTGGAATCCCTGGATCAATACTTTAATCCTGTTTGTTGATGACTGAAGGAGGATGACATGATGACAAGATAATTGCTTGTCAATTTTTCTTGAAATGAAAACTTAACAAGATTTGTTGAAGAGGAGGGGCAGAGAGGATTTAGTTGTGGTGAAGGGGGAGGACGGAATTTCGACTGGCATTTAAGGTTCCATAGATTGTATATGGTTTCATTTGCTCAATCTTGGGAAGGCTCAATTAAGTTTAGAGTCTTACCTATTAATGCAACACCTTTTCCATTACAAACAACAAATCAAAATCTGAAATAAAGTTTTTTTCAGACTACCAATAATTAATGAATACCATTCAAGGCTACCAAAATTTGCATAGTATGTTCTTAAGGTGACTGTTACTAAAAGGCACTGGGAGTTTTAAAATATTACATTGAATTTACACCATTATTTGTTATGGACAATATAAACTCAACTTATACTGATGACATGTAGCTATAGAAGAAAATGATGACTCAAAATCACTCTAAAGATAAAAATAAAATAATTAATCACGAAGAAACTGACAACTGCAATGAATGAAAAACAGAACCCCTACATATCAAGAATTACATTCAATTCCCTCCACGTTACAATTCCTGTAAGCATGTCTACATTGCGGGCATCACTCTCTCACACTCGTGCCCATGACATTGTAACCCACTGTGAAAGCGAGCTCCGATTACGAGGGATGAATGAATGAATGGAAATAGCTCTCGTCTCATCTCGAGTCATCCACCCAAGCTGACGTCTTGTTTCTTTGGGATAAATACCTCAACGCAAAACATTTATTCAGCACCTCCTCTTAAATCCCCATCATAATCGAAAGGAGATACAACAAAAGCGAATGGGAATGACATTGCGATGTTTCTGTCATCTGTGAACCCCACCATGACTTCTCCTCTGTCAATACCATTGCAATAGCACTGTATCGGGTTCTAAGGGGCGGGAGTGCCGCTCTGCTATGGGCCTCTTCTTCCAAACGATCTCAATGAAAGGAGAGGTGCTGACCAAAGGTGATGATGGTCAAGTTCAGAGCAAAAAAAAATCTTGTTTTATCTCAAATTAAATCACCATTCTGCAAATATCATTAGACGATCAAATCTAAATGACCACAAGAGGGCACTTTTAAAGGGAAATGGACGTCAGTTTCCATGTACAGTCGGTTATAATTTGGCGACACCAGACTAGATGGAAATACCATCTGTGAGTGAACAAGTCTAACCACATTTCACTGATAATGATTAAAAAAAATTAGCTTTAAACTCGATCTATGTAGAAATGATAGTGGGTGTAGGTTAGTATAATTGCTCATTGATTAATGTGACATAAGCCTTCAGCACCGGTTTCTTGGACCTTTTCTACGAAGACCGATTTAACAGTTAGTTATAGTTATCAGCCATATATGGCTGCCCTTAAAACAGGAATATCTATCTACAGGAAGGATTTGGTAATAATTCATTTTACTCATTTCTTCTTCATCCCTACCTTATTAATAAATAAACAGGTTCTCACCGAAAAAACAAATATATCAGTTCCTCATATTTCGGCCTTGAATATATATATGTGGTTGATGAAAGTAAACAGAAACAGAGCTATCACACAGCTAGTACATGTAGAAAACAATGAAGTAAAGTTTTAAGAGAAAGCAGAAAAAGTTAGAAAAGGTGCCTGCCTCACGTTTGATGTTCGTGCAGAAAAGTTTCAGAAAGTATTGTTCTGAGACTAAACATCAAATATAAACATGAGAGGACTATTATTGGCCCAAATCATGGGAGTTTTCCATGAAGGCTTCACCATACTGATCTCCTCTCTCTCTCGCTCTTTCTCTCACTCTCATTCTCTCTCTCATTCTCTCTGTCACTCTCTCTGTCACTCTCCCTACGTCTTTCTTCATTATTTATTTTCATTTCTTCTGACCTGATTCCCAAGAAAAACCATCTGTCCATCACCACCTCTTGCCTTCGCTCACAATATTTATTGACTGCATGTCACAATAGACATCCGCCCTGAACCGGAACTCATTACCAACACCAGAACAATTGGGCTGGGACTACACAAAGGTCCAGCAACCAATGGGTGTATTGATTTCCATGTTACTGGCAGCACCACGGCTAGCCTGGTAGACTGGGGGCCGTTTCTCGAAACCAACTCCATGACAGTCATATCTTTGTCGGCGACCTACGGAGATGTCATGGAGTGGATAAACCGTTTCACAAAGCCATGACAGACATGATATCGATATATCGCGATACTAGCAGCTCAAGAACATAGTCTTTGTCACGATCCATTTGATTTATCACGAATAAACCCAAACAAGTTTTGGGGCTAAAATTGTTCAAAAAGAAACATATACATATTAATTCTCCTAAAATAAATAACAAATAGTGTCATTATCAAATGTAGATCATCAAACGATTTGCATATTTCTGTAAAGATTCTTAAATTGAAGAAAAACCGGTGAGTTTTTTTTCCTCGACAATCCACTCAAAAGGTAGTTGAAGGATACCGTAATGTGATAGTTTATCAATACGTACTCTTTTTGTTTATTGTGACGAGGAATTTTAGGCAAAATACCTTTTCTCAGCCAGTATTTATTCTAGAGTCTCATAATACTCGTTATATAATTGATTTGATATTAAAAACATAATTTGAAAGAAGTAATTAGAGAGGGAATAATAATGCACATAGGCCCCAAAGGTATGATGGTATCCTAAGAAAGACTATGGAATGATTATGGACAACGGTGTGTAACATTCTTATCTCTTTTATTTATATGTTATAGTTTAATGATTTGTGATTTAATGTTTATATTCAGCTTTTTAAAATTTCTGTATAATTTGTATTATCACTTCTGTACATTTGCATTTCGCATCCCAGAGAATTACGTACCGAACTCGTCTATATTTTTCTCAAAATAATAGTGAAACTAATCGTACATTTCGCGGCCCATGGAATGGCAACAAACTGACTTGTGATGGCGCTTTACAGCAATTAAAAAGATATGACGGGTTCGGAGCAGTGACAACTCATTGTCGCGGAAGTTGTCGCTCATCTTGGCAAAGACGGCTTCGTGAAACACTTTGCTGACAAGTTGCGTGACAGTGGCGAGATGTCGTTGATCTTGTAGTTATGACGGTTTCGAGAAACGGCCCCCTGGTTGCTAGAGACACGACGTGGCCAATTTGAATGTCGAGATGGGCATGGATTGATCTAGTTACGGAATCCAATTAGGCTATATTGTTCTAATGAACGGATAACAAGATTATATTTAGTGGCATGAATGGATATATATATATATATATGTTCATGAATATCTCTTTACTAATTCAAGCATTACACCCGAGAGAACAAGATCTGAAATCAACCTAAAAGTTAAGTTCCGGAGACATGTACAATTTAGTCATTTCAAGGTCTTATTTCTTGATCCTCATCATGATTGAAGCATAAATTAATCAGTTTTTGCTAATATTTTCATTTTATAAGATTTTTGAAAAATGTAAACTTCCATTTCATCAACATACAATGTACATGTACACACAGTAACATCTGGTTTAAGTAATCAGGATAAATAGCCAAATAACTTGTTCAATGTCTGCAAAAAGAAAATTCTAATTATTAAATCAAAATAATCTTTACTTTCATTTTCAGTGAAGGCGTCTATTCCCAATTCTAATAAAAGCAAATCATATATTTGGACCAAATACTTTGGCAAAAAGCTGTCAGTTAGCATTAATCTATAGCAGTGTAAAACCATAAAACATTGCTCTTTTGGAAGAAATGTTTTCTTCAACACTTATGTCCCACTTAATCACTTGTGCCATGCAATACTCCTTTCAACTTATTACCGGTACTCTCCCTCCTCCCTCTCTAGCTCCCTCTATTGTTCATCTCAAGTAGCTAGCCTCGCTTTAATCTCCTACGGAAGGGATTTATCTTCAGCTTTCAAGAGGGTTATTTTCAATTCTTAGCCGGCAGGTGTCCGCTGTAAACATTTACTCATTAGCATTTAAATGGAAGGGATATGAACACCTGGATATCAATGGTGTGCGAGCTCTTGTGAAATCCATATTCTTCAACATCATACCGGTACACTTTAACCCATTGATGACTGGATTCTCTCATTCCCAAAGGCTTTATACATGAACTACCCGGTTGTCATATGTAAGGGGTTAAAAGATTTATATTTATTATTAATATTGGGCAATATTAACATTCTTTCACTACTAGTGTACATGGATTCACATTTATTACCAAAGATATGATACTCATAATAAGCTTGCAATCCAGCAAATAAAGAAGATAATATACAATAAAAAAAATTCTTTAAAAGTATGTCCACACACCGATACAGTGGTTAGGTAAGGAAACTAGGAAAGATATACAAATTTCTTGTTAGACTATAGTATCATGATCATATATATGCAAATCCCTTTCAAGATATTATAATGAAACGTTATTAACAAGAAAATGTTATCCTTTAAAACATTTTTTGTAAACCTCTGGAATGAAAGTCAAATATAATATATATTTTAAAGAGAGGAACCAGACGTATCCAAATGTTGTAATTTGAATGTTTTGCTCTCTATTCTGACTTTGGATCACTCTGTGGGGGTAAATGTTTGCTCGTCAGAAGAGTAATAGAAGTAAGAAGTTGTAATGGTGCATTAAAGGTGGGATATAAATTCACAACCTGTCAGTTGTGTTTACAAATCTCGTTCAATAATCACTTTCATGCCACGTAAATAGCACTGAATTCTGCTAGTAGCTTAAATGTCACCAAATAAATATTAGGCCCCTACTGCATTTCATGAAACTATTTTAAAGCCTGCATAAATAAGAGAATTTCTTCTTGAAGGCTACTTTATTAATACCACATTCATGTAAAATATGGGGCCTAGATATTTCTCAATAACAAAATCTTCTTCTCAGCATAATTCTATTTGAATAAGATGTGAATGGCCCAAGACATAAAATTGCTTTAAAAAAAAGTGTGTTCTATCCTAAGTGAAATCCAACATCCCCCCTATACCATCCCCCCCCCCCCCTTCCCCAACAAAACCTTTTTTAAAGCAAATGAAGACAGGAAGAAGGGGCTGTATGAAGAACAGTTCCTGGGGTGAAAAAGGGCAATTTGCAAATTTCAAGATGGGAGGGGGTGGTGGCAAGCTGGAGGGGGAGGAGCATCGGGTGGCAGAGAGGGGGAGCTGAGGGGGAGGACACAGGGGAAGGGCAGAGGGTCTTCCCTCCCAGTTAAAAGACATCTAACCTTGGTCATATTTTTGACCCCTATGAATGAAAGGTTAAATCAACATATTTATCAACTCCAAGGAAGAATCTCAAATTTTTGTTTACTTGAATTCATAATAAATAAACCACAGGGAGTCGAAGTGGTTGATTTAATGTGTCAATTAGTGTGACATATGATACTGAACCCAGTACATCAACTCATGCCCATCTTCATTTTTTTTTTTTTTTTGGGGGGGGGGGGGAGCTGGGCTTCTGTAGCTTATGTTCAAGACACTTAATATTGTTTTCACTTATTAGAAAGTAATATTATATTGAAATATTCAGTGGAGGATATCCTATTTTACAATGTTTACAAGCTATACTAGTATAGTCTGGACTGGCATTCAATTGTGGAATAAGGAATTGTGTCAATTTAATTGTGGGATAACAAATCCTTCAGCATGAAAAGGAGGCTAAAACACTTCAAAATTTAACAAGGTCCCTAGAGAGAACAAATAGTGTGAATAGTGTTCATACTACAATGAATTGACTAATTACGGATCAATCTTAGTCTCCAAGCAGGTCGAGAAGCCCAAATTAAGAAATGGTGATAGTATTCAAATTAGATGTTGGGTCCGAATTTAATCCTGATTTGGTCCTCTTTTACCCGTAATATCAAAATAGTTTAGGAAGCAGAGACAGGGATGGATGGAAATTGGTTGGAGACAAAGAGGGGGGGGGGGGGAGATCGGTAAAGATAAAAAATTTAAAAGAGGGAGCGAAAAGCATTATCCCTATGAAGGTGACAATAAACCTGGTAGAAAATTGATTTAGCCTAAATTGAAATGATTGTACACAGGGTTGTATTTACAGGCACCCAGCTGCACTGATACTATCATAACATCATCACAGATCGGAATTCCACCAATGGTCGAACTGTTTGGACACATTTAAAAGGATCCCTATGCCTGCGAGGGCTTTGAAATTGAAGTGATGAAATTATATCTCAACACAATAAATAATGGGTCGGTAAAGAGGGCGGGGGCTGTTTCTTTTACTTCTTTTGTTTCTTTCTTATTTTTTGCTTTGACTGTAGATATCATATATTGTGGGAATTCCTTGAAATATGTAAGAGAGAGGCAAAACTTTTATAGAGGACTTTTGTGGATTCAGCAAACTGATAATAAGCAAAATTCTTTTTCTTTTTTCCTTCTTTTTTCAACACAAAGTTAAGAGTTATACATGTATAGCTTCGTTTATTTAATTTGCAAATATTAAAGGGAAGAATAAGTAGTCATCCTGCTAGGCAATACATTAAACATTCTAGTATAAATCTTGTTCTTAAATATACATTACTTACAATCAAAATTGAATATCTTCTCAATAGAATATTACTCTCATCAAAAGCTAAATCTGAGATAAAAATTTCAACAACAACAAAAGATTGGGGAAATTTGACACACACTTGGAAAATTTAAGAATTCTTTTAAATCATATTCTTCAACAGAAACATCAAATTGGCAACACGGCCGGGTCACTTTGAAGCTTAGTATCGCAGTTTTACTACTCTCCAATGAATGAAAAGACGTAAATAGGCCTATAAAAGTATTTCTACAAAGATGCATATTTCCTATTCCTAAGAAGTTATGTCTTGCAAAATGTAATAGATCAGAAAGAATGTTTAAATAAGATTTAGCTAATGATGCTGCCCTTAAAAGATGGGAGTTGCTGCTACCTTGTTTGGCGTTCAACAATAAGGGATATAGCAATGTCGATCTGGAGCTGCTCAGTGGCTGCCGGGCTTACGATCAATTGGGCAAAAAGAATTTCCATTTTCGGTTTAACTTAATAAAATTTGGAGTGGTATTAACATTTTCATTCACTTTTGAATCATAGCCTTAAAAATATGTTTCACCATATCTTTTTTCACATGAGTTTGACGGTAAGACCACCAACGCTTTGGGGTCAAAACCTTCCTACATTTCTATTTCTGGGGGTCGGGAGAGCTCTGCTCCCCAACGTGTGATATTGTCTTTCAGCCATAAACAAAACATCTGCTCTATTACATTCTCATTTCCCACTCTGATTCTGAAATACAATCGCAAATAAAAACAGAAATTCAAGAGAGCTACGTCTGAGTGAGAGTATCCCACACTCTCTCTTTGGAGCTCAGAATTTATGTCTTGGCAACGTTCCTCTCAATTTCCCAAGAATGAAAAAAAAATAGATATTTATGAGGCTAAAACATACTAAAAAATGAAGTTTGGTATGCCTTTTCGGTGGAGAAGTATTACTAAAAAATGACAAAATGTAAATAAAGAATGACCATAATCAAGTACATTGTTAAGACATAAGATAAAACATTTGAGATTAGCACCCCCCCCCCCCCCCCATTAATGAATTACACATTTGCATCATTTTTTTCCTGAAATCATAAGATAAAATAATTAACTGAAGATTTGTATCTCATTACATGAGTCCAATTCAAAATTTGTTTACCGATAATACAATATGTTGATTGGCAATGTTCAGGCAAAATTATAAGAGACCAAAAAACTCCAATTTTGTTTCAGATTTTCTTTTTCCTTATGAACAACAAAATCGCCCGAGAGATCATGCCTAATTCTGACAAATAATACTGCAATTGACAGTTCTAAGAATAATGTGATTTGTCTACATTTCAAACAGTCAATCAAAGTATAAAAGATGTTCATGACACAAATCTAACCCTGGATTATGGGTGAACCAAATCTCAGGCAACATTTTGATATTTATGTAGCTCACAAGATTTACAACAAACACTGGTATTTTGAGACTTTGCAGGAAAAGTTTAAATAGCCCCGGGAGAAAACAATCTTGGGAAGTTGAGCGAGAAGACAAAAGTTCATCAGGTTATATTTTCAATCAATCCAGTTGGGCATTTAGGAAGGTTTTCTTTATTTTCTGAACTTGTATCTCATCTTCTTTGACTGGTTTTACTACAGGCTGCAGCTGATGGGGTGGTTGAACCTTGAATTTCGTGGGAGCCTGCAGGGCCAGTGATCTGTCAGGGGACTGCTAGGCATTTCTGCTACTCCCTCCGACTGAAATTTACCGTCAAATCCAATATCCCTTTTTGCTTTGATACAAAACTATATCAGATTTGAACATAGAGAAATACCAATACTATCATATCTTTATTATCGATTCTTGTCTGATGGGTACCGGTCAGTAGACCCATTGTGTGCTTAGAACTATTTTGAATCAGAGAAACAAAACAAATCAATTTTCATTTCTTACAAGAAAACATTTGTATGACGTTTCTGGTTTGCCTTATCAGGTACAAAAATCAGAACATTTTTTGTTTTCAAATACACAATGTAGAGTCATATAACCTTGGAATTGGATCCATCATTGTCTTTTTTTATCAGTACAGTGTGTATATCCTTAATCCAAGGAATGAATAGATATATGGTTGAAGGAAAAAATTAAGTCCTTCAAAAGCCTAGTTTTCCCCATAAATGGAGCTCAATATAAACCATTATTGTATTATTTTATAAACATTAAATAAACCAACCCTGATTGACATATGAAACTAAAACCATTAACATAAATCAATAAAAGAAAATACTATTGGCTTCTCTGCCCTCTAATGAGCTGTACAGTATGAAGTAAATTTTCATTACCTATCATTAACTATAATTATTGATATTTCTGTTATATTTCGACCGGTAACAAAATAGTTTGACCTCGCATCATTATACAGACAGACATAAGAGGTCACGGCTGGGATATATCAATACACCCATCCATCCATCATTCACGGTGGTATTATATACCAGTCAAATCAACGGGCATATATAATTTAAAATCTATAACAATATTCCTGGACTACCAGAGTGCAATCAATAGGATGATTATCGGACTTTAATGAATCAATAAGTGTCATAAGCTCGATGGCAGACAGTCGGATGAACGTGGGATATATTTACTTGAATTGGAAGGCCACTGCGATTATTATTCAGTTTGGGTTCTGTTTCTGAATTGCCCATCCAGCCCCATCAACAACAACAACAAATCCAATTGTTATTGTTGTTGTAATTTCTTTCTTTCAAAGAAAAGTACAGCAATGCACAGATAATTGTCCACTAAGAGCTAGAACCTAGAAGGCATTTAACCAATAATAATAGTGATACACTGATAATACATTTATAGAGCGCAGAAACTATCCAACATTAAGTATATATTCTACTGCGCTAGTAAGACAGAGGTAACGCCCTTTGGGCTCTGACAAGACTATTTATTTCATGATTTGGACTTTCGGAGCGTCATCATCATCATGTGAAAAGGACAAGGTGATTTTCCAGAGAGAAAAAAAGGGGGTCTTCTAAGAACAAAAAGGGTTGTCAACTGATACTCCTCTTAACACAAGGGTCCCATCTAATGCCCTACTGGTTTTACTAGACAATATATTTCATGGCATAAAGTATCATCATCATGTGAAAAGGGCAAGGTGATTCATTAATTATATTTGAAATTTTCATCCAGAGGCTAACAAACAGATATAACAATATATTTTTCTTTAATAAATCTAAATAATAGCAATTAAATTTAAGATAAATACATGTATATGACCTAAAAATCTAAATCCTTACAAGTGAAAAGGCAGAGGCTAGAGTACCTACAAAGTATAAACTATAAAAGCCATACAAGTTATGGCCAACCTTGGTCAAAAAGATATTAAAATGATTTACAACTTTATCCTAAATACTATTATTCCTTGTATTATATTGTTGGGGGAATGATGAGAGAGATTCCATTTCTGAACACTTCAAATAAAAAAAGGAAAGAATTTGATTTAAAATTGGAGAGAATATGATTTTGGTGATTTCGTCATCCAGCCAGGATGTTCCAACACTTTTCTTTGTAATCAACACTTAATAATGTAAATGTACATGGTAGATTTGATCGTCCACTGTAAAGGAAAATGTCTTATGGGAACACCCATTCACCCTCCACACCTACTCACAATGCAGCAGTAGCATCCACAACCTTCAAGAAAGTAGATGTAGGTCTATATGGCAATTTCACTGAAAAAATGTAATCTTATCAGATATCAAAAATGAGTATGTTGACGTGTATTGCTATCATGCATGTTATAGACATAATGGCGATTGTAGGTCAACTTTAACAACACATATGAACTTCAATCAATACCAATACTCTGATAGGATGTAGAACTCCAGTAAGGCACAAAATTCATTATGTTGAAAACTTGGTGTGCTGGCACAATCCAAAGTCAGGATTTGGCATCCACTTCATATTTGCCCTCAATTTTTCGCGAATACGCTTCCAAACAACACAAAAACTACTTACTGAACCACTTGCAGCAATCGTTTAAATCGATATTTGCTCTCAATTGTTCGTGAATACGCTTCCAAGCAACACAAAACTACTTACTGAATCACTGGCAGCAATCTTTTACAATCAGATAGTTGATTTACATTGAAATCCTCTCCTCTGAGCTGACGAGAATACTTCCAGAATAAAAACAAATATAACCTAACAAACACCTGTAGCTGCAAACTTCAAGTATCCAAGAAACTTTCCAACAAAGATGGTATAAGAAATCATAGAGGCCAACAAGATCACATTGCACTTTTCAAATTCAGGCAGCATCTTCAAAACAGTACAAAGCATACCAGAGCCCCATGTGATAAAATCTCAGTTATGTGCACACAGAGATGAAACTACCGCCAACACGCCCCCAAAATGTTCCCCTCCTCTTCCTCCCAAGGAAATACCGGCTCTCCTTGTATTGGTCCTCCCTAGTAACTGCATCCTTGGTTGTGAAGGGGTGATGGGGCACCGAGAGGAGCGAAAGAAAGGGAGGCCTGACGAGAACTGGAAGAGGGGGGAGATGGAGGGTGGGAGTATCGTGGAGGGGAAGTGATTAGACAGGGGAGTTTTGTTCTGTATTTTGTCAGAGCTTATACCACCAGGCATCTCCCCTGGGGCCAGGGAGGGAGGATTACATCGCTGGCTGGTATGACCTTAGTTGACCACTTGTCGTTGGTTGCTATGGGAGAGGCTCGTAGTTAGGTTAGTCTCGGTGACCAGACTCGGCCTGATATCAGCAGACGTTCCAGGACTTGAAGGATTGGGTTGGTTGTTAGTCTGAACCAACAGACTTTATCAATACTTCTGAAGCAGTATAAGCCTGCAGGGATTCTAGATTATATTTCTTTTTTCATGGGGGGAGTATGTGTGATTTGGGATTGGGGTTGGGTGGGTCGTCCCCTCCCCTTCCTCCTATCCCTCCCCCATATTAAGTTGTATTTCTTATATTTTTCCTGAAATGTACATCCGCCCCCCCCCCCCAAATCCACTTACACCCTTCAACCAGGCATAACAACAGACTTGTTTGTTTGCTTAGAAAGAAGTGTTTCCCCCACATCAGACAGTGCCAGTGATTTCACTGCTTCAATGACCTCAGATGGTCACTTTTCATTTTTTTTTAACTTCTATTTTTCACTTTTGTGGATTGATATGTTTACTAATATTTTGAGATGCATGTTTCTATCAACTCACAAACCCTGGGGCAGAAGGGGGGTTCTGTATTCTAGCCTTGAATGACCACTTGCTATGTCCATTAAAAGGATAATGGTCCTGGTCATTAAATTAAATGAAAAATGGTGGCACATTTCTGATACCCTCTATTTGATCTGGCATTTATTTCGAAGCATATTATCAGTCAGGAAAATTATTCTAATGCAGTTTGTAAGATGTCAAATTTATGAGATTTCAGATTCATAAGATGAAAATTTCTGATATGTCTACTAATTAGGCAAATTGTTAGGCTACTATTTTTTGTTTTGTTCAAATGTTAAAGAGCAATCTATAAAAAAAAAAAAGCTCCACTTCAAACAGAATAAGTCATTTTCACAATGCTTACAAAGACATTAATTACTTCTAAAACCCTGATTATAACCCTGATTGTTAACACCAAGGTCATTTGCTAATCATATAGCTGTAATCATAAACTGCAGGTGAACTGAATATTATGCCATGGTCAAGTGGTGGGGTTCCTGGGAAAATATGAATTAATCTAAAAAGTAAACTGGTCCACCGCTGAATTTCTAATGCAGTAGTTTAAATCATATTCCTCTAGCAACGGAGCTTGAAATATTTCTCATGATTTTTTTTTGGATTTTTTAAATCCCAATCAAGATGAAATCTAAGATACCACCCTTAAGCTCACCGACATCTCTCTTGACCTTCAAATATGCTCAGATCATATCTCCTGTCTGTATGATTGACAGCCAAGACCTCAGCAAGGATCTACATCATAGTCTGTTCAGACTGGACAAAATTTATACGAAACACGTTTCAAGAAACTTTGTATAAAGAATCATCATATAAAGAGTTTAATTCAAAAAGGAGCTAAATCCATTTTTGTAAATTCAGAGAAAAAACAAATTGTTTACCAGATTTTGTACAGGCGTCTATGGAAAAGTGATATTTGAAGGTGCATTTTATTATAATTGCTCCCAAAATTTAGGTAAGTACTTTTGTTGAAAGACAGGCACTTAAGTGAACAATATTCAGTTATAGTGAAAGGGCATACAGACTAGATATTATCATCATATAAAGAATATAAAGAAAATTAAGAAATGTATAAAGAAACTACATAAAGTTTTGAGGAGCTCAGTTGAAATGACAGCTAGCCAATTACCAGTGCAGACTCATGATAATTCCTGCCAGTTATACGATTTGTGTACGATTACGATACTATACAAGACTGGAGAGCGACCCTGTTTCTTTATCGAGATTTTATTTGCAGCAATGCTCAATCCTGCATTTTGCTAAACGTCTTGTTTCACGACATTAAGACTATGAAAAAAATTAATTACTTATCATTTAGCTAAATAAATATGGTTTTCGTACAGCCATAAAATGAATTTTAGCCGTCTGAATGCGGGGGGAGATGTCATTCTAGACACGCTATGACTCAATGGGATTAATTGAATCACAATAATACGCTCCCCTGCTCATGATCTCCCTCAGGTTCAGTGTTTGTTTTACCAATCACAGTGATGTGACAGGGAGGAGGAATAAGAGATGACAATACGCATGACATCTCGGCATCTATCTAGAAGGGCGTGACATCGTGCTCTCCTCATCATGGCACTCAACAGATGAGACAACTCTCTATCTTCTAAGGGTGCGTTCAAGCCACACTTTTTCACCCTAAAATTAGGTTTTCAAAGACGTTTAGTTTAAAACACGGTCACATCAAGCGATTTCAATCGATTTTTAGTCTGTTGTAAACATAAACATGTTTCAAAACGCACACATGAAACGCTGAAAAAGAGGCATTTGGTAACGTGATTTGTTAAAAATCATTTAACAAAACTGAGATCTCATTCATGATTCTATGATATCATTACCGTGGCCTTCTTCCGGTTTTGCCGACAGTCGACCGTAAACAAATTCAGAAAGCGTGCGCCAAAGTTGACCTATACTTAGTTAATTTCTTATATCACACCAGTAATGAGGGAGTTACGAGTGTTTGGAATATGAGATCAATGAATCTATGCGAATCTCATATTGACAATTTGGTCACTGGATTGTGATGTAGTCACGGGACAACTCTCCCATTTGTCATACTTTGTACAAAAATATTATTCATTTCCTTTGGGGCACTTGGGGCACAACACTACCGGTACTCAGAATATTATTGATAGCATATTATTCATTTTTTAAATTGACATTTGAATAATTTTGTGTGTTGTAACAAATGGGAAAGCAATCTAGTACCTCGTCACAGAGACATTACCGATACAGCCAACTTGAAGTGCCCATATGTACATGTATAGTGATTACAACTTTCAAAAATTCATAACTCCCTGGTTTTGTGTCTGAATTAATTCAAACTTTCACCAGTCTACTTCTTTGATTTTTCTGCTTTCTTTAAGAGCAGTTGCCTGTTTAAAGATGGATTTTACTTTAAAATTAATATTAAAGATGTATGACTGCACCATCTAAACAGTGTCATGACATACTTGGCCTTTATTCATAATGGATATTCATCTCAATTATTCAAAAGATGGCCATCTCAGGCATCTCTTCACCTCCCCCTCTAGCAATCATTCATAAACTTGTGGTAGTCTCGGGAGAAGTCCTTTGTGGGTATTGTTTTGAGATTAAATTAAGTCACAAGAACGCAAATTTTCAGCATTTTTTGTTTGGTTGTAATATACTGTGTAATAATCCGCCGACCCGGGGTTCGAAACCAAGTTGATGCGCTAGTGCCCTTTGGTAAGGCATTAATCCTCATTACCAGGTCCCTTGGAGAGGACTTAAACCCGTCGGTCCTCTGATTGCTTACTAACAAACATTTATACTTTCTTAGCAGTCAGGTAAAATGACCACCACTGTATAATCAGTATACTTTCAATTTAACCAAAGATTTTCATCCTTTCAATTTGTTTTGTTTCAGTAATATAATAAGTATCCTCTCTCTGAATTACTGTCATTATACACTTGATGATCAAGTTCATGAACATTTCTCCTTTTAATGAGGTCTGAAATATAAGACTAGTATTAGTCTGCGCTCATGACTCACTCCATGCCAGTGCTGATACCAAGCTGAGCAATTATTTGCATAATTTGCATTCGTTAGCCCTCCCGCCGGTTGAGTAATAGCGCCACCGGGAGGGGGCTCGCCCCTCACAGCTCCAGACGAGAAAAAAATGAAAAGGCTGCGGGTTATTCAAGAAGAAAAATTTGAAAGGCCATGCACCGTTAGTCAAGAAAAGAAATTAAACGCTGCGCTTGTTCGAGGAAATTATTCATTTAACCCATCCCCTGCATTCCTGTAGATGGTTGATTGCTTCCAATGCTAGACATACCATGTTCAGACTTCAAAAAACATTGTCTAGCTATACAATATTAGCACTTCGTAGTTTTTCTAGTCTAAGCGTTGTGTAACGAAACGCCTGTTCAAATATCCTTACAAACAAAATATTCATGAGGAATCAGGGTCCAACGATCTTCTGAAAGTTATATCGTTAAAACAGTAAAATAAAATAAAAATCATGTAAAGGGGCGGGGCTTATCATAAGCGCACACTGATGATTGGTCAGCTGTCATGTCAGCTGACCTCTTCAAAATTAGTTTCTAAATGTGGCATTTCTTTCTTGATATGGTGATAATAATAATGATAATAGTAACATTTATATAAATCGCTTCATACAAATGTTTCTAAGCACTGTAAAATGTCGTTTTCTAGTTTATACGCTCCTTTCGCTATATGACGTTTCTTCAAACGAGTTTGGTACAAATTGGATGTAGTCTGAACAAGCTAATATTTTGATGTAAGTGACGTAATTCACTCCAGGATTAGTGTAATCAGCCTCCATTAGCAGCCAACTGTTTGAGTGATTTATATTACAGGTTACCTTCCAGTCTTTTGCAGGGAAAATGTAAATGAATCCTGCATTATTTAATCAAGGGGCTAACAAGCCGGAGAAGACATTTACTCTCTGCTTTCAGAGATTTCGGGCAAATTCTGAGCCGACGTGACTTGAATGAGCCGGGAATCCTGCAGGGTTTGCTCATAGAATATCTCCCTATCCCTCTCTGCATCTGAGAGAAGATGTTAGAGATAACTATACAGACATACAGTACATGCTATTATTTATTAAATCTAAAGAAAGTAATCGTTTGGAAGGTAGAACAAAGGTAAAACAATGACCAAGTGAGAATTTGGATTCACCTACAGTCACACCTGTCTTAATGGCCACCTCTCTATAAAGGCCACTTGTCTATAGTGGCTAAGCATTTAGTATCCCTAGAGAGATAAATGTGTTTTAGAACCTGTCTAGTAAAGCCACCTGTCTACAGTGGCCAATTTTTGTTCTGTTTCCCTTGGGTAGCCTTAATAGACAGGTTAGACTGTATTAGTAAATCCTAAATGATAATAAGTCTAATTTTAAGCCATCCCATTTTGTTGAATCCCAAAGTGTTCTTATGAATTAATCATTCATTTTGTTTCCTTGGGGAGAAGGGATCTTTTTGAGGAGGAGGAAGAATTAAAAGGACAGTAAGGTACCAATAACATGTCTTTATGAAACATTCCTTCAAGACACTACTTTGCTCAACAACCGCCATTTCATCAGTATTTCCACTAAGAAAATTTCAATAGATCAAGAGAGCTTTCAAACCAATGCAATCTAGAATCGGCTTTATTTCTGATTTTGACAGCTCACCACTACCCCCCCCCCCCCTGCATAGCACATTATCCTAACCAATTAAAATACCCAGACTTCATGTCAGATAGGCTACAGGTATATATGTCATCTTTATGATAACGATCGAGTTGCTCGCTAGGGTCAGCTAGACTCACTCAACACAAATTCAATCTGATTTTGATAAGATTACCTTCGCTATTTTGACCATGACATTCTGGCATATCTGCTTTCCTTTCTTAGCCATGGTGCAACAGGACCCCTAATTTTCCAATGTTTAGTGAAGAATGTCTGCATAATGCTTAGTTTAGGGGAAATTGCCCAGCTGGTATTCCTTTGTATAATTTTCCAAGGTTCAAGAGTTAACCGCCACTTGGCTTCACATAGTGATAAGCACTTAGCTCACTTAATTGCTAATCCCAAATTAAACTTGAACTGAAAAGAATAAAAACTCAAGTACCAAATACCCAGTGAAAAGCGGTACCCTTCACATTTCAAATCTACAGAGATACTAAGTCTTTATCTAGGGTGAGACACTCTAACGGGCCCAATACATTTTAATCTTGAACCCCCCCCCCCCCCCCCCAAAAAAAAAAAATCCCTTGAAAGGGAAATTTAAGTGTGGAGTCTTCTTCATGAACATAAATCATGCTAAAATATACCCCAAATGAAGAGAATATCAATGGTACTTCATATCAATGCAACAAAAGAAAATAGTCCCTTGGGTACAAACTATTTTCTAATAAAATTCATTTTATTTGACATTATTATTCTATCATTGCAAAATCATCAGGGGGTCAATTTTCTAGTCAGTCCGGGGAGTATGAATTCCGCATGAATATGATATCATTTGGCTGGGGTCAAGTGTCAAGTGCTTCTGAATAAATGAATTATAGAGAACAATTTTTCCATCTAGAACTGCCTCATTTCATCCAAAGCCCTCGTACTGAACGACAGAGGTAGATGACACGAAAACGGTAATCAAACGGAGAACAAGACCCGGTCCTAAGTGCCGTGTTTATTTATCTCCGGACCTAGAGTGATCACCGGAAACAACTAGGGACTGGGAAGTTTGGGTTTCTAGGCATTACATGGATTTACACGGATGGGACTGGGGGCAGAACAGGCTGCCAGCAATGGAGCCGTTTATCCAACTGCTGGGAAAGTGACGAGGGTGGCGACAGTTCAGAGTAATTCCTCCTGACGTGATACCAGATGCGTGTCACGATCAATTTGGGGATGTGATCTCCTCGGTGATAATGTTCCAAAGGTGCACCACATGAATGTTTTTCCAAGCTCAAAGGTGTCTCATTTTGTACGAAGATGTCTGGCGGATAATGAATTGGACTACTGAGGTTGTCACAAAACCTGCACGACCCAAGAGGACTTCTATAAACATAACCCGCAGGTCTGGGAGACAGTCCGCACTTGTAAAATGATCTTTATCTCCATTCTTTTTGCATATATCTTCAGGGCACATTTCTTTTCACCATTACAAGCACATAAATGCACATTTTGTGGGGTATTGAAAGTAGGCATAAAATGGTAATACACTTTCAAAATTTGTGATAACAACATCGTTTTAGAATAAGATGCTAATACACATCTCCTCTGCATATCAAAGACAAAGAATAGAAATTGCAAGTCAAGAATACTTCATGTACCACTGAAGATAAACCCCACAATAAATCTCATCAACTCTAAATGTTTTTTCTTTATGACTAAATTTGAATTTTGCATCTCTCCTTTAATCAAACAAAACAACCTTTTTAATTAAAAGAAAGGATACTTAATGTTCTAATTCAAATAAACATGGCAGTGGCAACATATAACTATGAATAGTATTTTTAAAACATTATGCAGTAAATACCAAAATTCCATTTCAGAAAGCAGATATTGAAGCCCAAACCTGAATATCCATAATCCAGAGCTCTTTACAAAATCAATAAACTTGACACAACAAGCACCTAAAGCATTTGAATTCCCAAATTTTAATTTAAGACACCTAAAATTTCAAATTTTAACAGGACCCCATGCCAACAGACCAAAAATGTCAATTTAGTCTCTATGGAGAGAGGGGGTGGGGTAGTCTAGAGCCCTTCAAAGTGCCTTGGTAACATTGTTGAACTTGAAGGTTGATGGGAAAACTTCATAATTTTTGTATGAAATGTTACTTATTACATTCCTACTACTGTACTTACTATAACATGCACAAAAAAAACTTTAAAAATTCCCAAACCAAAAAGATATTTTAGAAATTTTCCTAACCGCTTTTCCATGAAAATAAGACATACGGTAAGTCTTTTAAAAATAATAATAACAATAATATGGATATTTATATAGCGCCGGTATCCGCCAGGCTCTGACGCTCATGTCTGGAATGGTTTATAGAGCCAATTCATTGCTCTGTGACGATTTACATTCACCTAAAATGTAATTAAATTATGATAATATAGTTGGGAGAATTAAGGAATCAATCGGATCAGTTTTTCCTGATTTTTGTGTTTAATTTAATAATGATGTGTTTTCACTCTAACTTTCAGATTATCTTCAATTGTACATCTAGCATGGAAGTCACTAACTTAGCACCATATTCTCTCATCTGAAAAATGTTACCAAGTCCCTTTAAAGGCATTAAAAATCTACCTATCCATCCCGTCAATGATGGCGATGAAAAGGATGATGATGATGGGGAGAACCAAAGAATGCAGGACAGCAGCATAGAGCGCACTTGCTCCTTCATTGACAGATCTCCCATCAATTAAAGGTCAAAACCCTGGTGTGATGGGTTTACGTTAGCATTACGCTACCAAAACAACAGGACTTTCATCCTCTATAATAACAGAAATGGGTTCCTTGTTTGGTTCTCCGCAGGGTGTAAGGTAAAGTTCATGACCAATGATCGCCCGCTGATCCAGATAGGAAGTTATGCATAATAAGGAGAGTAAACGGCAATCTTAAAAGAAACCTACCCCCTCCCCCTCTTCTGATGAAAGCAACTCTAAGGCTTTCATACTCTTCAGTCACATTAATATAATTATTAAAATGTTCTTGTTTGATCCAGATAGGAAGTTACGCATAATAAGGAGAGTAAACGGCAATCTTAAAAGAAACCTACCCCCCTCCCCCTCTTCTGATGAAAGCAACTCTAAGGCTTTCATACTCTTCAGTCACATTAATATAATTATTAAAATGTTCTTGTTTGATCCAGATAGGAAGTTACGCATAATAAGGAGAGTAAACGGCAATCTTAAAAGAAACCTACCCCCCTCCCCCTCTTCTGATGAAAGCAACTCTAAGGCTTCCATACTCTTCAGTCATATTAATATAATTATTAAAATGTTCTTGTTTGATCCAGATAGGAAGTTACACATAATAAGGAGAGTAAACGGCAATCTTAGATGATACCTACCCCCCCCCCCCCCCTCCTCACCACTCTTCTGATGAAAGCAACTCTACGGCTTTCATACTGAAAGTCATATTAAGATAATTATAAAAAACTTCTTGTTTGAATGTAATCAGTGACTGTAAAGAGAGTTTGGGCATCATTTTCAAACTAAGGGAACTTGATAACAAATTGGGATTAACGGGTCAGATGAATGTACATGGTACGCAACCAGGCATTTCTATCAGTAAAAAAGAAAATTATTATTTTCAATGATGGGGGCTGACATATACAGTGTATCTCATCTCTTTCATTATACAATTATTATATATAGTATCTTTCTTCATACAATTTTTCTTCTAACAACAGTTCCCTACATCTACAATGTAGTCTGAAAGGACTGTTAAGTACAAGTAGCATTGTGCTACAGTGTTCGTTGAACATCGATCCTGTTCTTTTTCCGCATGATTCGTGTAGCTTCTTCAAGTCATATGATGTATTCCAACAAAAATATGATTTGATTTGCTTATAGCCTAGTATGCTTGTCCGTAATAATCCTGTTATTTCCAAGAAATAATTACTGCAAAACATGCATAAATAATAAGGAAGTATAAAATATCTGCTGCTGAATATAAAATAAAAATACAATGGTAATATCTACTTAAGGCAAAAAATCACCCAAAACATCATTATGAAAGTAACAAATTCAAATTATTGAAAATTGCTCAATTCAAATAAGGAAAAAAAGGCATGAATAATCTTAAATTGCATAGCAAAAATTAAAACAAAAATAAATGTGAATAAATCATATCATTAGTTAGCACTCATTAAAATAAGATGAAATTTACCAAATCAAGTTTCCAGTTACATGAAATAATAAACAAAATAAGTTCATAAGAACATAATGTCAAAAATATGCTTCCCATGCACGTAAAATAAAATTTAATCAATAAAAGAAAATGCATAATCAATTACTCAAGATTATCAAACTTTTTAGAACAAATTAATCTGGGAATAAACAATAGCAATTTATCATGGGGTTCTTTTATATGACAATAATTGTATTCTTGAGTAAGTTGGCACAGATGATGAAGCTCTAAAAACACAACAGCTCCATCTAGTGCCCAGGCCCTGACAGTCATGCAACCCATAACAACAGAACAGGGACTCTATTGGTCTTGATACATGGACATGTTATGTATATGTGGGGCAACAGTGGACTACACATTTCTTTTCTTTTTCTTCTATCTTTCAATAAGTTATACAGTGCGTCCCAGAAAAAACAAAACCGAGAAGTATCGATGTTTTATCATAACTTAATCACAACCATAATTAATGAATGATACATATTTGGAAAGCTTAGAGTCTCCTCTTTCAGTTGATGCTACTCACGTGATGCACATTTCACGCATGAGTGATTAAAAGCAATTTGAAGGAAGGAAACCAAAAATACATTTGGCGGGCGGTATCTGAATTTCAAAGAAAAATTCATATTTCTAGAAAGTTCATTTTCTGCTCTTTCATATGATACCTCAATCAAGAAAAATGAGCCAGGAATAACAAAGTTCTGTTTGTTTAAAGTAGACCTTACATTTTCATAATTTTAACAAACGAATTCGTTTTCACTGGGTGCCTGCCGTAGCCAAAAGCAGATTTGACAAAAGTCTTAACTCCGTTTCGTTGACAATCAGCCATGCATGAAGACTCTCGTCTACGGCTGATTGTCAACGAAATGGAGTTAAGTCTTTTGTTAATTTCGTTTATTGATACGGCAGGCAGCCAGTGAAAACAAATTCGTTTAATAAAATAATGGAAATGCAAGCACTACTTTAAACAAACAGAACTTTGTCATTCCTTGCTCATTTTTCCTGATTGAGGTGTCATATGAAAGGGCAGAAACTCAACTTTCTAGAAATGTGAATTTTTCTTCGAAATTCAGATACCGCCCGCCAAATGTATTTTTGGTTTCCTTCCTTTAAATTGCTTTTAATCACTTATGCGTGAAATATGCATCACGGGAGTAGCATCAACTGAAAGAGGAGACTCTAAGCTTTCCAAATATGTATCATTCATTAATTATAGTTGTGATTAAGTTATGATAGAACATCGATACTTCTCGGTTTCGTTTTTTCTGGGACGCACTGTATATTACACACATAGCCAACAAAGCTACCAAAATAGAATTAGGGTATTCAGGGTTTACAACTATATAGTACAAATTAATTATTGCAAAGTGCATTGACTAAATTGGGAATAAATATGATGGGGGAATTGTGTTAATCTACATGTTGTGCATACAGGGGAACCCAAATCAAAATCTCCGCTGGAACAAGATACAAAGCAAACAAAATATATAAAAAATCATAATTTAAAAAGGGTGATTAAATACAGAGCAAAATCCATGTGAAAACAAAACAAAAAATATGTATTATATTTTATATGTGCAATAAAAACAAGTCTCTAAATGAGAAATGCTAGTACTTACATATACTGTGCATATTTCTGACAACTTTATTATGGAATTAGGAAAAAAAGGGAAGATGTTAAATTTCAAAATATTATCTGCATGTGCACCTACATGTATTTTGCTAAATGATGCACAAAGAATTTTTAATTATTAAGTGAGATAAAGCATGATATTAGGACTTTACTCAATAACTCTCACTGCTAAAATGACTATTTCTTTGAATGATTATTACATGAGTGACATTTATTTGAAGAATTATGAGAGAAAAAGACTTTCTGGTGAAAAGAGGAAAAAAGGATTTAGAGAAAATGCTGCACACACAAAATTAAGTAAACTTTTTATTGACTAGAAAGTCTATTATCATTTCTTAACACCATTTATTCTTTAATTGATATACAAATTAATGATGGTTGACTAGGTGTATCTATAGACAATACAAACTACCACTTCAATATTGCCTGTTTGGTGACAGAAGGGTACTAAGTTACTATGTGTAAAATGGTATTGAGTAAACATCCTTCTAGCCTCAAACCGATGATATATCTACAGTATGTATCCCTCAGTCGTTATTGTGGGGTTTTTTTAGAGATCCTTTAATGATTGTTGAAACACAACCGTTGCAACAAACTTTTTGTCAAAAATTATATGAATTTAAAAAAAGGGATTTAAAGACATGCTTAAATTGTTGTCAGCTTAATATCAGTTTATTTCTCGGAATTAAATGTAGCGTATGTAAAATCTAAAATTGTACAGACAACCATACATGACACGGCAGCCTCCTACATTGTATTATACATCACTAACCCTTTATCATCTATCCACAAAGTACTAAAAACCAAACGTCATATTATATGTATATGAAAATCTATAGGCTAGGTGAAAGAAATAGCTTATTTCTAGGATATAAGCATGGATAATGGAAAGTATTGAATTTTCTAAGATGTAAGCTATTTTAGAAGAACTGCAAGCAGATAGAAAAGTGAGAGTTCCATGTAGAGAGAGATACTTTTTCGGGATTATGCTAAATCGCAGTGACCCAAAACATAAGTGATATCCAATGAGCGCTAGAATGGCATTAACTCGTATTGATTTTCAGAGTTTAGGCCCTTCTGGCGCTAAAGGAAATGATGTGTGTTCTAAAACTGTGCTGTGCGAAGGAGCACTGCAAACATAGCGCGATGTGAGTGAAAAGCAAGTATCTACCGTGTGAGGTATAGTCCATAGTATGGCTCTAAGACCCCGTTCTCATTCACTTCGTTGGAGCGGTCTAACTAAGACCCGTTCCTCAGGAGCGGTTCTTAGGTGAGTGAGAACGGTCAAAGTGGTCCAGGAAGTGGACTTCTGGACCGCTCCAGAAGACCACCTCCGGAGGTGGTCTTGAGGAACGGGTCTTATTAAGAGCGGTTTGGACCACTCTAACGTGCAATGTGAACGGAAGCGTACTTTGAGCGGAAGTGAGCTAATGACGTTCCGTGCGAAACATGTAGTACGGTACATAGGGTTTGTATTCCGCGCGCGAAAAAATTGACCCGCTGACCTGAGCTGCCATAGCAACAAGACCACTTTGACTCATGGAGCGGTTTGAGCCATAAAAACTGCTCGGAATGTGAACGCTCGCAAACCGTTCCTCAAGACCCGTTCCTCTGGAGCGGTCTAACTAAGACCACTTTCAAAGTGAGTGAGAACGGGGTCTAAGTGCGCTATACTATCCTAATACAAGAAGGCAGAGAGATAGAGGGAGAGAGAGGCAGAGAGAGGCAGAGAGAGAGGCAGAGAGAGGCAGAGAGAGGCAGAGAGAGGCAGAGAGAGGCAGAGAGAGGCAGAGAGAGAGAGAGAGAGAGAGAGTCAAACCAAAGTAGACAGACAGAAGCTCTATGCAAAAGATATGCAAACCATTTGCAAACTGCATGCTAAGTATGTGAAGAGTTGAAAGGGTACATGTATACCAGAGCACTGCAAATATTTTCAAATAAATGTTTGATGAAGATCTATAGATGCGAGAAGGTGCAAGCTACGTGTAGGTGAAAACCATCCATAGTTTCTGTGTGATTTATTTGTTAAACTCTCTGTTATTAGACATAGGCTGCCAACTAGCTACCAACTACATCGTGCCAAATTTCATGTTCCCTGAGTTTGCAGCTTTACAGTCAATTTCAAATAACACAAAGCCATCTTTATGGTTGCAAACTTTCAAATTACATCATTTAATGAATTGCAATGGATGCATAACTATGGTAACAGATAAATGGAGGTCTAGGGAGGTGAAATGTAAATGTGAAGTGGACAAGTAGATGTGAGTGCTGCAGGAGCTTAGACCCCGTTCATACAGACGGCACAATCTGGACCGAAACAGGCCCGACCTGGACCAAAGCGGACCGATCTAGACTGAAACGGCACAGCATATGAACAGGGTCTGAGAGAGAGAGAGAAGATTAGAGAGGATGAAACCAAAAACAAATCAATCCAAAGCATATAAAAACTCACAGTTATTGTACTTGTCTCTCCTCATGCGATGGTGACCTAAGGGGGGGAGGATGGCAAGGATATATGGATTAATAGGGGGGCTCTTGTGGGGGAGAGAGAGATTAATGAGGGGGGTTAATGAAAGGAGTTGATTTGGGATGATACACATGATGATTTATGACACACAAAGTCAGTCTGGATTTCACAGATCAGGCACAAAAACAAGAATGACTCGTATTTTCCCCCTGAATACCAGAAAGTATTTGTATTACGATCACACTTGTACGTGCCAATACCTGTAAAATTCTGAAACTTCCAGGTGCTATGAAAACACAGATGCACTTGCCTGCAAGCACAGGCTCATTACCACATCTTAATTAACATTTCGTTATCTTTACATCTTTCTGAAAAAAAATGTCATCTCACTCATGGCACATATTTCATATTTTATTTTGTCAACAGAAAAAAAATGATTAGGCTGCTAAAAAAAATTACTTGTAGGTGCATTTTCACAATAACAAATTGATTGCAAAAGCTAGTGGTGATTTTAATACACAAGACCTGTATATATATATTTTGTCTGTAAGGAGCTAAAAGGGCATTAATTTTGTGTTAAAGTATGTGAGTTAACGACCTTCTGGCTCCAAACATACTATTTCATCTCTTGGGCACCAGATGGGGGCAATAACTCTGTGATAAAAAATATATGAAGGTAACGCCCTTCTGGCAGTTAATAAATGATAGGGTCTCTGATATGCAGAAATGTGGTAGTTTTCAGTCAAGGCTCAGCTCAGCTCTGTGACCCAGAGAATTTCCATAAGGTTTTGTGACTACAGGATATCTGCTCTATGTACTGAAATTCTTGAACGAGACTACTTTATCAGCTGGAGCCCAGATGCTGCTTGTGTTTAGGTAGAAAGCTTTATCGAGATTAGCATTGAAATATGGGGCAAAAAGAAAGGGGGGTATTTGAAGTGAGTGCGCTAGATATTTCTAAAATACAGTACTAGGCATACATGTATGTTTGGGGTTTAAATCTGACTGCTTTACAAGTTTTCCCTTTTCAGTTTTTTCGTTGACTGAAGAACATGCCCTATTCTGTAGCCACAGACACAACACCACCATCATCTTCATCATCATCATCTTCCTTTCTTAATACTATCAGCATTTTAGGATATAGGCCTAGGCGTCAATCGTATCAAATTATCTGCATGTATGAAACATCCCTTCTGAAATTTACATTTAATACATCCACATTCATGCCCTTCATTTTTCCTCCCAATGTCCCATCCCATCCCTCCCCCATCTTACCCCCCCCCCCTACAAACACACACAACCAAGCACACATCTCAAAGGTCAATAGGGGTCATTCAAAGTCTAGTTTCACCATGGGTTGGGGTCAAACAGACTAATCTGTCACTCAATGGGGTTTGTTTACATAAGGAGGCCATGTCTTACATCCATATCATTCACCTTTCATTTGAATGCATTACACAGCGTCTGCACATTGCTGTATGGGTCTAACTGCTTGATTAGTAGTCCATAAGCTTAGTACCATTGTCAGGCTGACTATGACCTTTGTAGTATTGAATATTGACATATTGACTATATCTGCACATTTCTGTATGGGTCTATCTGCTTGATTAGTGGTCCATACGCTTAGTACCTTTGTCATTATGGACTATGAGAATTGAAGTCAACAATGCAATGCATATTAATGAATCTTTCATCAAATTTGCTCTGCTCACAATGAGTATAGAACATTAGCTATAAACATTTGTTTGATTTTATTTGTTAACGTTTTCTACCTTTTGTTAACATGAATCGCATTTTAAAATTCAATCTCTCTCAATTACAAATATGATTCATCTGAATTCTTACATTCTTAAATTGGTATTTCCTTTTTCTTTCCCAAAATGGGATTTTTTTTCTTTCTGTATTTACACGATCAATTGGAATCATTGGCTTTGCTGACGACAACCCATATTAAAAGTTATCCAGAGCTGCCAACACTTTAGGGCATATGGTTGATGTGCAAAAAAAACACAAAAAAAGAAATTGTTTTAAAAACGTAATACCGTAATTGGGAGAAAAAAAACAAAATAATTCTGGGAAAAACGTAATGGTTGGCAGCTCTGGTTATCCAAGCCGACAATCAACACATAGATTTACAAGACTGGTGTCTGTGGCCTTGGCCATGGAAAATAAAGGTCTAGCTGATCCTGATCATACCACTAGACATGTCAATAAAAAGCATTGAATCTGGCAGGGTGTGCATGGCTCTATACACACAGACGGGAATCGATAAGAATAGCATCTTGATTCAAGTTGCTTGAATGGTTATTGAATTTGATATGCGCGGTGGAATACTTTCATTGCCCTCTTCCAGCCTCTCTTCTTTCTCTCTTGTTTAAACTCTTTCTTTCTTTCTCTGTCAGCCTCTCCCCCTTGCTTACTTTAACTTTCTCTTTCTCTTCTAGCCTCCAAACTCGCTCTTTCTCTTCCACTTTCCAAGCCTCCAAACTCGCTCTTTTTCTTCCACTTTCCAAGCCTCTTACCCTTTGCTCAAACACTCTCCATTTCTCTTACAGTCCCCCCTCCCCTTTCTTAAACTCTCTCTCTCCTCCCTTTTCCTCCTCCCCCATTTCCCTCTCCCCCTCCCCCTCCCCCTCTCCCTACCTCCCTCCTTTCCCCTTTCCCCCTCCCTCTCTCCCTTTCCCTCCTCTTGTAATCTATCTCTCTCCCTCCCTCTTCCAGTCACTTCCTCTTGCTCAAACTCCCTTTATCTTTCTCTTTGTCTATCTGCCAATCTCTTTTCTTGGTTCAACCCCTGACATGAACATCTTATTTCTTTCACTTCTTTTTCACACTTCAAATACAATGTCTATACACAAGGTTATTTCATCTGATGGTAATGTACATGCGTGTCTTGACAATGCCAAATACTTTTATTCAATTCGATAATACATGAAACACATCCAACCTGAAGGAGCATGATTGTAATCCGATTTGTCCAAACAATAGGTCACATGCATGACAAGAAAATGTAGGTCTGTCGACAAGGAAATGGGAGGGCATTGAACATCTACCATAAAATTGCAGAGGAAGAAAAAAAACTTGATGTAGTAGAGCATTGTTATCTATTCATGATTACGCAATCCTATTTGTGAGAGGTTAACTTTCTTACATTTCCAAATACCGTACAGGCCTATAACTATATGTATGCATTTTTATGCAATCTGCAAAGAGCCGCAAAGAGCCAAAAGAAGATAATTTGCTGGAATTTATTCACTCCGACAAGACAGAAACGAGATTGACAACGGACCAAACAAAACATTACTATACTCTAAATAGCCAAGGATCGGTCAGTTTAGAGTCAGTTTTTCAGTGTGATTGAGGCATTAATTACCTAGATATATTTTATAACACCCTTCTGGCTTTCAGCAGAGAATAGGAGGCCTACATTTATCACATACACTGTCAAATTAAAAAAATTAAAAGTATCACTCTGTCATTGCTTGCTGTTCAAAGGTTGTTCCAACAATTTCATTCAAGTAGATATGCTGCAATAACAACACTACGAGTAGCCAGAATTTACGACAAACGAAGCGTTTCTATCTGGCTTGTTTACGAGTGAAGTTCCCCTTCAGCTATGTCATTATTAGAGTCTCCATTTCAGAGAGGGATCGCGATCATCCTATCTCATGTTGAAGATGTAATGCTGCCTGTACTTTTTGGTAATCTCGGCGTCTGGGTTTTTATTTATAGGCAAACCGCGTCCAGGAGTGCAGTTGCATCAACATGCCAAATTCCTTTCTGAATATCTACAGGTCTTCGGATGTATGTTCCGTGCATATTACAGAGGCATTGCCTGGATTTTTCCATTTGTTGTTTGTGTTTCTCTCTTTCGTTTGCTTACATGTTTTACTTGACAGCTTACGATCACTGTGGGTTACCATCTTATTCCTTTCTCCAAACTTTCTTTCTGCTTTTGCCATCCCTCCCCCTCACTCTTTCTCTCATATTCCCTAGGGAAGGATGATTGTATGTTCCACAACAGTTCAAACTCCAGTAGTTTACCATCTCTACATAGCCACTCCCTCTCCCTCTCCCCCCCCCCCTCCCTCTCCCCCTCCCTCTTTCTCCTGTTCATTTCTAGACTCTACCAACTTCATATTCTTCTGTCCCCCATTATGTTAAAGGTCCCAGTTTCCACTCATCATTCATTGTTATTCCATAGAAAAACATCCTTCCATCCAGCCCGAGACATTTCACTCTCAATCTCTATCCCCAACCCAAACCAATCTTTTATTTCCAGTATCCCTTAAATTATTGTTGCAAGCAAGTATATGCTAATCACCATACCTCTTCTCTCTTACCAACATCAAAAACTCACCACAACACAACAAGAATCCCTCCCCCATCTCTTCAGTACTAACCATACAAACATCCAGTTATTTGAAGTGCTAATAGTTTCCCTACACCCCCCTTGGTGGCCAGGCCATTGTTGCGCCCCATCAATCAGTGATCAGAACCCTCCACAATGGATCCCCCCCCCCCCTTGCCATTGTCTCGCGAGGGGTTTACTTGGACCGACCCTTGCGACGGGCACAAAAGGCTGCTATTCACGACCCGGTTTTTAAGTGGTTGGCAATAGATTTGAGTTGCTACTGAATGAATTCACCCTCATCGACATGGAATGTGTGGGACTGTATTGAGATTTTGGGGTGAAAGGGAGGCTCTGGCGTTGAAAATACTGGAGTTTTATGTTATTCATGGGTCCCGGGTGTATACAGTGGGTAACACATTTACACCTGTGAGGGGCGCATTTCGGGGGGGGGGGGATACTAGCAAAATGGAGAATGTCTTTTGTATCTCTCAACCAAAGCACTATGTTTGGAAGTATGACTCAGCTGTAAGCCATATTTAATTCACACTCTCTACCATTTGCCTGTGCTCTCCATCTAAAACCTATCAATGATATATTAATCATTTTGAGAGTAGCCAAACCAGATTGCAGCTAAAATATGATAACTATTGTACTGATATCTTTTTAAAGAGAGTGATTAAATAAAATAAAATCAGGTATCTGTGCAGGAAAGGGTATCAAATGTCTAAAAACTAAATGGTGTATTCAAATTTGTACATGTACATTGGTGTAATTTAATACTATTCACTCCAGTTCTTTCGTCTATTCTTTCAGGGGTGGGATAATTGAATACCACAAATTTTGGGGAAAAATCACTGAAGATGAGAACTTTTGAAAGGGCAAAGCACTGTGTGGCAAGAGAGCCCGGGATTAAGAAAAAGAGGACAGACTTCTAAGAATTCTTTTCTCCATTTTCAAGGACAATTACAAAGAAACCAAAGCGGCTATTAGCACCAGAGTGTGACATGCATAAGTAGTGGTTGACCAAAAACACTTGGTTTAACTGTTATTCACAAGTTTGCAAATCTTATGGTATGTCATTGAGTCATACTTCCATTCTCTCTGTCAAACAGAGGAAAAAAATACAAACGGGGCTCGGGCAAATTAGCCCCCAAAATGCCAAAAAGAGCCCCTCGAAAAAAAAAAAAAAAAAAAAATTGCATACATGTAGAGTTTAATGCAAACAAATTAAAGAGTGTCATTTTCATGCAAGCAAGCTTGAAAAGTAGCCCCCTGAAATGTTGTCAAAATACTCACGACACCCTCTTCACACAATGACTACATGTATACCGGTTATATCCCATTTCCACATCACAGCAGCAGTTCTTAAAAAATAATGTGAAAGGGGTCTTATTCACCCAGACACTGCCAATCAAATGCCTACATGTACAATTACACATTAACTTAACAATCTCAGACAAGCTCGTATTGAAACAGAATCAGTTTAAAAAAATAATGTGAAAGAGGTCTTATTCACCCAGACACTGCCAATCAAACACTTACATGGAAATGCCTGTCATGAAAACACAATTACACATTCATCTTACAATCTCAGACAAACTCATACTGAAGCAGAATCAGTTTTTAAAAATAGTGTGAAAGGGGTCTTATTCACTCAGACACTGCCAATCAAACGCCTACATGGAAATGCCTGTCATGAAAACACAATTACACATTCACCTTACAAACCCAGACAAACTTGTATTGAAAAGTAAATAAGAAATGTCCCCTACTGTACAGTGCCACTATTTGCAGTCTTTGCTGGAAACACATTAGCCTATGTGATTTGCATTTCATACCTGAGCTGTGCAACGATTCACTGATTCTCCTTCTGGTGCGAAATTATAGGAGAAATCCCTACAGATAGCAATGCCCAAAGAACATATTTAGTCTACTTTTATATGCACTTGATTTCTAAAAGCCTCTTCATAATAATTTGGCAAACCCTTTAAAGGCAAAATTAGTACAAGCAAATGTGTTTTGGCTACAACCTGTACTATATACATATAGAATAGAAATACAACCTTTCTATAATGACTTCATTTTTCATTTCCCTTCAAACATATACTTCAGAAACCTGTATATAAAGACCACCTGCCTATGTGTACCCTTTTTCTTGTCTCTATTGAGAGGTCTTTATATACAGGTTTTGCTGTATTTTGAATGATGATTATTTCATTTAAGGGTGCCTGCAAAGAATTTAATATGTTAGTAGGTCAGCATCCTGGGACCTACAGCTTTACATCCTATCTGAAGGATTTGGTAATGAGAACTAATTAATGTCTTATATAATGAAGGGCGTTACCACGTTGCTAGATTTCTAACTTGGGATGTGACAGTTACAAGACCACCGCTCTACCACTGAGCCATCATTCCTTGTTCATTTAAGATGGAGGAAAAAAACTGTGGGAAATACATTATCTCTAAACAGACTAATAAATTAAATAAAAACAAGGTGGACAAGTTGTCCTGCCGCCCCATCTATCTTTGTCACCAAACAAGAGACTGCAGGACATTAATCGCTAATCACCAGGACAGTAATTCAATAATTCACCAACATTTAGCCCCACGACTAGCCAGAGCCAGAGGAGATGTCTGAAAGTGTGCTATATTTATCATCAAGTTTGTGATGGTTCCATGGGGTGCTTCCCCATTAGGCCGAACAAAACGTGAGCTTGAGATGCGGGACTGACCAATCAGCATGACTGAAAGTGTGCTATATTTATCATCCAGTTTGTGATGGTTCCATGGGGTGCTTCCCTATTAGCCCGGGCAAAACGTGAGCTTGAGATGCGGGACTGACCGGTCAGCACGTCTCAAGATTGTCTGGGGTTGAAGTTTCCTGTCTTTGTTCGTAGTCCTAGCGCGTTTTCACTGGCAAAATTAGCCCGCAAATTTATGAAATTTATGAAATAGAGGGTATTTAGCCCGCAAATTGATCAAGTAGAGGGCTATTTCGCTAATAAGCCCAAGTTTGCTTGCGACAATCGCTCAAGCTAACATCAAAAGCGTAATATCGAACAGTGATATAGATCAATATTTCACTGTTCTAATAGATTGAAATATTTCACTGCGAATCAGATAGTGCTTTTGTAAAACCAGAAAATATTGCAATCATGAAATTTTCACAAATTCTGCAAGGAGCTAAAAGATATGGAAAAAGTACAGACGGTGAAATTTAACAGAATCCCAATTGACAAATCACTCAATTTTTGGAATTTGTGAAAGGTTTTTGCCTAGAGAATGGTCACCTTGTTCACAATTCCTTACAGATTCAAGTCGCACAGTTTCTGGGCTTCTTTGTGTAGCTACAGTGCACTAGCCAACATCCCATCAGGTACCAAACGAGAAAGGTTTCAAAGTAGTTGTGATCGTGGTAATTTTCCTTGATCAGTATTAGAGGTATATTTTTTATCAAACTAGGGCTGATGAACACCTATTGTAATCAGGCTAATAACTACAGATCTGAAGAATTAGAGAAATTTTATGACAACTTGGGCTAACAAGCACTAGTTGTGATCGCGGTCATATTTTCCAGATCAGAATTAGAAGGATATTTGATAAATCTAGGGCAGATGAACGTCTGTTGTGATCAGGCTAATTTCTCCAGATCAGAATTAAAGGGCTATTTTGAAGAAATGGGGCAAACTGATCAGGTCAATTTTTCCAGATCCGGATCAGAGGCCTGTTTCAGACAACTTGGGCTAATGATGACCTGCCTGTGATGGCCAGGACGAGCCAGAGCTGTCAATAACAGTCCCCCTCGAGTGCAATTAGGGGGTATGCACAAGGGTTCAGGTGGGTGATTATCACCGAAGACCTGATCATGCATAAGAAACCACTACACACACCCCTGTTCAGACACGGAAGACTATACAATGGTTTATGTGTTCATGACAGTTATGATAGATAATTAAATTGTCTAGTGTGAACAAGATATGATGCAAGAGTTACCGCTTCACACCCCCTCTGTTCACACATGGATGACTATATGTAAATGATAGTTTATATGTTTATTACAGTTATGATAGATAATTAACTTGTCTAGTGTGAACATGATATGTGCAGGAGTTACTGCTAAAAAAAAACCTGTTCACACATGGGAAACGATATGATGGTTTATATGTGAATTAATGACAATTCTGATAGGTAACAAAAATTTTCCGGTGTAAACATGATATGATGCAAGAGCTACTGCTGAATGAACACACCCCTCTGTTCACACAAGGGAAACAGAATGATGGTTTACGTGTTAATGATAATTCTGATAGGGAACTAATTTTGTCTGGCGTGAACATTGTATAATGCATGCGATCCTTCTACATTGTACATGTACATGCACTCTGTTCAGACAAGTTTAAAATAAAATTATGTTCAGCGCGATAACTCTATAGATACATGTACATGACAGGTGTAATAATTTGTATTGTGTGAATGCCATCAAGAACTTGTGAGACACTACACATTAAGGCTGTGCACAACAGTGTAATGAGGTACCCGAGTACACTTCCAGGCTCACAAGCGAATACTTGAATATTCGGACGCCATGTTTTTTTATAATTTTTTTGATTTTTTTTTTTGATTTTTTTTTTTGATTTTTTTTGAATTTTTTGATTTTTTGATTTTTTGATTTTTTTTTTTGATTTTTTTGCCACTACCATACCAGTCGGCAGTTTCCCAGGTCCCTCGCCGAAAACGCATGCAATTTTACTTAGAGTTGCAGTTGAAGGCACCGATTTGATAAGAATAATAACAGTAAACAATGCTGTTTTAAAAACCAAAGATGGCAGAATAATCCATTGTCCTCCGAGTCCAAACAGAAATCTGGACATTTGGTCCCAGTACACATGTACTACCATTCTGGTCAGACGTGGGAAAACTTCCATGTAAATGCAGTACCAGTACATTCAGAGCGATAAAACTATATACAGATACATACAGGCCTATACATGTACACATGCAAATAATGTATAATATGATAGGTAATTACATTTGTGTCCTAAGATTATATGGGATTTTTAAGAAACTGATACAGACCCCTAGATGCTTCAAAAATCATCATTCTTTGCTGCTCTACTCCCTGCAAGAAGACGAGTGAGAGAGACTATTTGTGGATATCCCAAACTTGACCTCAGGAGGTCGCGACCTCCAGGTCATCTGTAAGGTATAGGCATATTTATGATATCTGGCTATCCGGTGAGACATTCCTAGGAAGATACTCATATAACTTTCCAAGTATCAAGAATACAATGCTCTAAGCAATAACTACTAAAGAATAGATTGCGATACTTCTAAAATAAACTAATTAAATTGTCAACAACACTTGTGTCCTCCTCTGATTTTAATGCAATGCATATATTTCAAAAAACAATAAATTATAGAAAGATCCAATCAAATAATAATTGTTAAATATGTTTGGAAGGAAATTCCCCTCCATCTTCATCAGTTCAGCTAATATACAGTCTTGAATAAACTTTCAATCATCATTGGCAGAGCTATTGGAGGGTGGAAACACTTCACTTTTATTTTCATAATCATATGTGTATCCATCTACCTATTTCATGATATTGTTTTATTTTGTTTACTCTTTGGTGTATTAAAGTCGTGAGAGCCAGACGACCATCCAATTGCGCCACACCACCTCCACGAATCCTACTAATATTCATCATCACACTGCCAAAAAATGGAAATACGATTCAATTCTCCATGACGATGGGACTTCCACTCTAGTAAATTGGAGACATTCAATATATCATGAATGCCTTTCACCACAAATTTACATCTCCATTCTCCCTAGCAAATTCACTGGCATTCTCCTTAGGCCTGTTTTCATCAGCTCGAGTTTGCCAAATAACCCGCTATTTTCAGACCTGGGATATTATCCCAAAGCTTGAAATTGCGACTTCACCAGACCGATACGCTCATCACAAACTAGCTCGGACAGGCGCAAATTAGCCCACTTTTTCCCCAAATAGCTGGATATTATAGAAACAAGACCCAAGATTTCTCTGGATATTTTCTAGACCAAATATCCCGCTAATTGAAACTGCAGGCTGATGAAGAGGAAAATTACATATGTAACTGGCTAATTTGCGATCGGGATTGTTAAAATGGCAGGTTATTTATCAAACTCGAGCTGATGACGACAGGCCTATAGAGACATTCAATATTATCATGAATGCCTTCGACCACAAATTTACATCTCCATTCTCGGTAGCAAATTCAGTGGCATTTTCCTTCTCCCCACACTCGTCAATCAATCAGGCATAGGAGAACGTACATGTAGCTATGGATGCAGACAATCCAGACATAAATATAATGCATTATCTAAAAGAATTTGGGATGCTATTTGGACCATGAGTATTCAAAGTTGACAAATTTCTTTTCAGCGGCCCAAACTGGCTATCCAAACATTGTTTCTGGGGAGAGAGCATTAAACTCCTTATAGGAGAACGTACATGTAGCTATATATATGCAGATATAAATACAATGAATTATCTACAGACTTTGGGATGCTATTTGGACCATGAGTATTCAAAGTTGACAAATGTCTTTTCAGCGGCCCAAACTGGCTATCCAAACATTGTTTCGGGGGAGGAGAGCATTAAACTCCTCATGTAGATCAAACAAGAGTTTGTGAGTGCTCCAAGACAACGAGCAGGTCACATGACGACTAGTCTGCTGGTACAGCCTCTAATTGGACGCTTAAAAACACGTATGCACATTGCAAGTATCTGACTGTGTCATTGTTGTACAGAGTCTATGGGGTGCGATGGACCGTGCTGTCTGTGTAGTCTAACAGATCAGACACTCTGTGGAGCACTATGGCTGACAATGGATTTGTGCCTGAAAACTATACATGACAATCTGGTATGTACGGTGGCCATGTTAGATTCATACAGAATGGCTAATGCACGTTTCACACCTATTGCTATTCACAGAGCATTGATCATCGATGTTCATCTCTCTTTGTAGTGTGTCTCCTCAACAAATGTATAGCCATTAATGCTTTCTCTTTCTCTTTCAGTCCCTCTCTCTCTCTCTTATCATTTGTACCCCCCCCCCCTCTTCCATTTTTCTCTTTCTCTCTATCTCTCTCTCTCTCTCATTCTCTTTCATTCTCTTTCATTAACGCCCTTCTGACTCTCAAAAGACAAATTACTTTGTTTCCACTCGTTTCTCTATTGTTCCAATAAAATATAGAGGTAACATACTATCAAATGTATGTAAGCATGATGCAGCCCCCCCCCCCCCCACCCTATCCTTTCTATCCTATCTCTCTCTCTCTCTCTCTCTCTCATCTTCCCATATCTCTCTTTCTCTCTCTCTCTTCCTCTCTCTTGTCTCTCTCTACATATATACATATATCCCTTCCATCTCTCCATCGCTCCGCTGCTCATTCCCTAACCCGACATGAACATGCTGACTCACAATTCATCATTCCTGCCATACAATCTTCCATGGTGTGCAGTCAAGTGAGATTGCTTGGATATATTTCCTTCCGTCCGCTCAGAACCATACCTTGTTCATTAAAATACGCAATCTGTTCTCTTCTCGTTGCAAAACTTGAAGAAACATGCAACCACTGTACCGTGACCACATGAGAATGTACATGTCGACCTTGACAATGAACAAGCGAACATTGATGTAATCACCGGAAAGTTTAATGATCCTCATTCATCAATGAAAAATTATTCCCTTCTTTTATGAATACCGGTATGGGTAATTCCATAGATTAGGGACCCATTTTTAGTGTCCCACTTACATAAGGAGCCCACACATATTAATATATCATCCTCATACATGTACCTTGAATCACTTAAAGGCCCACTGCACTACTTGTAGCTACTTGCGCCCTCTATACAACAAACAATGCCTAATCGGTGACCATTGGTCCCCCATGATCCTCTTTTTCTTATGTTAACTGAGAGCCGAGTTGATGAGATAACCAACTGTCCAGTGACCTTGTAGGGCGGTCTAATCCCTCCTGTAAACTATGGCAGATAAGCTTTAACAATCTCACTCCACTAATTATTTTAGTCTTTACTCACAGCCACAAACACATGTGAGTTCCTTTAAAAAAATAGTGGGTCCATAATTTATGGAATTACCCATATACCTGTACATGTACATGTATTCTGTGACAAGTACATGTGCATGCAATGTAACATACACCAAATGTAAGTTTCAGGCTATAATAACATCACACAAGGAGTATGTACATGTACATGTATGTAAAATAAGCTATGGTTCATACTGGAAAGTCTGTACTACCACAAAATATAGGCCTATGAATCAATATTTTAAAATGTTGTGTTGTGAAATTCATCATCTCAATTTTGTTTACCTCCAAAATAAGGCAGGTCTTTCAAAATAGATAAAATATTGAAAGAAATATCATCCTAAAATGTAGGCCTATGACTTTAAGCAGGCTTGCCATATTAAGAGAAGAATGTTTTCCTTTCTAATAAAAGTGCATGGGCAAGAGATCTGACTCTGAGGAATCTCACCACAAGAAAATTCTTAAATATCATAATTAGATGAGAGAAAAACAAAGGGTAATCAAATGTTTAATGAGCTGGCCAACATTATTCAACATACCCGGTACAATTAACATGCAAAGCATAGATAAACAGCAACCCCTGTACATGAGCATATCTGTTGTTTGTTAGTACTAAATGAAGAGGGAGTGAAGGCAATGAATGGAACAGCCATCAGCAGGCAACCATCTTTATGTCAAGCAGGGTTCCATTCTTGCTCCATATTCTGTGACACCCCTCAGGGTAAATGGTTTATAGCCACATTTTCAGTATCAGGCTACAGTCTGGGCCATACCATTTGCTATAATTTGGGGGTGCTTCCGAGACAGTTTTGTAATATTGAAACAAAAAAATGTCAGGACCTTTAAATTTACACTTTTCATCTAGGATACTTCTGTAGGTTATCTCACAAACATCTTTCTCCCCTACTAATCTTACATGTAAACAATTAGCAAGCATTTCATATTTTGACTTAAAGATGAAGTTGAGTTCTGGTCATGCGATTGCATTGTGAAAGAAACGGTGTGGAATCGATCAGAAAAGGTTGATCATCTATAAGTATTGGTTTGTACTGCAAGGTTCTGGAATCACCAAAATGATAAGAAATTTGGCCCAGTCTTGGTATAGTTACAAGCACTGTACACAGAAAGATGTATATGGGACTACGCACACGTGATATCTATCAGGTCCAAATAGATATAATAATTTACCAAATTTATCAATTAGTAGGCGGTTTCCCGGCAAATTTTTTATCATCATGTATTAGTCAAAACATATTCCTTTCACATGATTGGCAATAAGAGCTTCCATTTCATTTTTTGAAATTGGGGCGTTTCCAATAATGGTCTTTACCTTTAAAGAATGTAAAAAGGCCTAAATATACCATACATTTTTCTGTAATCAATATTGGAATATCATCTGTTTGGAGCGAGAAGGGTGTTGACTCTATGAGTGCGTTTATGCTCAATTTTGAAGGCAGAATGAGCGATTTGAAACGCTCATCGTAAACGCTCATCGTAATCGCAGTTCCACGGTGTACTGTTTATGCTCACTTCTCTGGCTCCTCCAGGCTTGATTCTGGCTCTGCAGCTGGATTCGCAAACCTGCACTGCGCATGCTACGTTCACCCCATTTAAACGCGTTTACAAATTATTGTGCATTTATGCGTCCCCAGAATCGCCGATCCAAAACGCACCTTCTTGTGAGTTTACGATTACCGTTTTTCGGTGATTCTACAAAATGAGAAAGGACGCAACCGTGTTTTGAACTAAACGCGTAACGAATGCCTCATTCTGGCCAGAAAAAGTTGAGCATAAACGTACCCTATATTCTTCATGTATACAAATGCTTTCATGCAAATGTAGGCCCAACTTTTTTTAAATGATCAAGATAACAAAGATCGCGCAAATGTCAAGGTACGTCTTGAAGATCAGGCTTACATAACGATAAAATCTGAATTGGGGTCATCGCATTTTGCATGAAACTGTCATGTGTGTGATCGTATCAATGATAATAAGATTCTATTTCCACTGAAAAAAATGACAATCGTTACAGTAATCAGGGCTTTATACTGCAAGGTCATTTTTATTCTCTTTTTGTGGGTCTATATGTATCCTTCTAGTTCCTACACACAATTTTTATTCCCAGGATAATTTTGCTCAGCTTTACTGACTATCGTGTACCATGAAAAGAGGTGAAAACATAAAATATGAATGCAATACATCCCCCAGAGGTGTAAGTGAGTAGTCTCTCAAAATCAGACTCAATCTCATCGATTCCCATCACCCAGTGTGTTGCTTTATATATTTTTGTTGTTTTTATTTTAGGAGATTTAAAGCCCAAGTCCACTCCAAAAATAACTTACTTTCAATAGAACCAGAAAAATCAGACAAACCAATCAAAACAAGTTTGAGCAAAATCGGATAACTAATAAGAAAGTTATGAATTTGTAATGACATGAAAAACTTTGAAAATCACTACACAAATTGGCAACTCACTCATGAGTCTGTGACGTATGGTCCTCACTATCCACTAATTATTTTCTTTATATTGATAATATAAATTTCCTCTTTTCAGCCTAAGAATCTTATTTCTTCACACCAGCATTTTTGTTAGTAATATTTTTATGTGTGGATGCACAAATAAGGGGTAATTTATGTCCAGTTAAATCATGAAAAATTGAATTTTGATAAACTATTTATATAAAAATCAATAATTATGAATATACAATATTCAGAAAATAGTATCGATTCTTCAAAATTCATAAAAGTTTTTGGGAAATGTCATGCACGCAATATGATACAAATCATATAACCTGGGCAAAGGCATGGGGAAATCAAGTTTTGGGGGATGAAAAGGGAAATTAATGAGATTTAACTATATAAAGCAATTGATAAGTTGTGAGGACATGACGTCACAAACTGATAACCATCTTGGCAAATTGTGTTGTGATTCTCATTGTTCCATAGTTTTACATACTTTTTCAAAAATTCATAACTTTCTTATTAGTTATCCGATTTTGCTCAAACTTTTTTTGATTTGTTTGTCTGATTTTTCTGCCTTTTTTTTTAAGTAAGTTATTTTTCGAGTGGACTTGTCCTTTAAGGAGATTTAAAGATTTCCTGAGCAAATAGCCTGCTATTTCGTGATCGGGCTAATTTCCCAAATCAGAAATAGCGGGCTATATTTGGCCAACTCAAGCTGATGATGACAGGCCTAGTGTATATAATTCCTAACAGAGGTTCTTGGCAGAATGCGAGTGGATGAAACAGAGCTGCCAACCTTTGCGACCAAAAAAAGGAATTTCAAGCAAAAAAAAGGAATTCATTAAAACGAAACTTACAACCACGCGCGACACACTTCCAATGAAAGAAGTGTTCATTCATTGATCATGCTGTTTTTTCCATACAAGCAGGTAATTTTTTTCTTGGTTATTTTGGTATTATCGGCATATATTTTTCTCTTCAAGTATGTTTTAAAATTAGTTTTCTATTGAATTTGTGATCAAATCACCATTTTAGGGCAGCTGTTTGTTGTTTATATGTATAAAAAAAAATGTATTTTATGAAGAAAAAACGTAATATCGTAATTTGGAGGAAAAAACGGAGTAATTCTGGCAAAAACGGAATGGTTGGCAGTTCTGATGAAATATTAAATAATGATATGATATTTGCCGCCATGAATGACATAGTAAATTCTGTTCGAGAATAATCCTTCCTCACAAATGGCATAACTTGTTAACCATCACAAAAACTCAGTTGTTGTTCTTTAGTTTAGCGTTATATGGCAATCAGTCAAATTTGACTATCATCACCAACTATTTTTGGTGCGCTGCATATCAACAGATATCACTGTACTATTGACGTCAGCAACAAAGTCTGAACACAAAGACTATTCTATGGCTGAAAGCAACAGAATATATATATATATGCCACGGAAAAAAATAGAATGGCGGTACATTAGATTTTAGTGGGATCTTGATGCGTCATGAAAGGAGAAAGCTAACCCATAATTACATGTGCCCAGGGGGAGGCGGTCGATCACAGAAGGAAAATGGCATTTCGTTCTTTGTTACGGAGAAGAATACAATAAGACGAGCAGAGCGATTGATACTAGAAGAGGATACTAGAATATTAAAGGGAAGGAATGAAAGATGAAGGAAAAGAGGATAGGCGCATGATAAGTAGGAACAGTGAGGATTGGGCTAGTGTACACGTAAGTACAGTTTTTACAATGTCCATTAGAATCTACCATGAAGTTATTTTCTTTTCCTTTTGGTTCAAACGTAAAGTAATTGGCTGGGTACAAATTAGTGTTTTGCCATGTTATATTTTGAAATATATATGATAAAAAACATGATTAGCAAAGCTGTTTTTAATCATGGTCCTGATTAAGGACATACAACAAATAACAACAAACATAAAAATAAATCAATTCAAATGTCAATGGCTGAACAAAATTAAACAATTCAAATGCAATAATGCAGTTGAATTGAATTTAGAGAAACTATTACCACAGAATGTCACTACTCAAGTCGTTTTCGTCTCGCAAAACGTCACCTGCGCATTTCTTGTCTAAGAACATTATATTTTTCATGTCACAAGGGGTAATAACGATCAAGTGCCTGCCAGAATTTCACTCAAGTATGATTTTCCCATTTGGTCTCGGTTTACTTGGGAAGTTTGAATAGCTACAGGATTATGTTTCCCACCACAGGTCAAGCACCCCCCATTTTCATCCAATTTCTTTTCTTCATTTTCAATGTTTGATGTGCCGCTATAAAGAGCCATTTATTTTCCCCTTTCCCCTCTCTAGTGTATATAAAGAGGCAATATACATCAAGCTGAATTGTGCTATTAAAGGTAAAGACCAGTAATGGTCATGCGATTGCATTGTGAAAGAAACGTTGTGGAATCGATCAGAAAAGGTTGATCATCTAGCATCTAGCATCTGCAAGGTTCTGGAATCATCAAAATGATAAGAAATTTGGCCCATTCTTTGTAAAGTTACAAGCACTATACACAGAAAGATGTATATGGGATAGTGCTGTAACATCACGGATATCTCCAATTCCGTTTAACCGCCAGTCAAAACCGGACGGTTTTCGGTTAAACGATTTAAAATAAATAAATAAAAAAATCATTTTTTTTTTTTTCCCCAGCAAGCCAGGTCCGTGTGAAAAAGCGGGAAGGACTTTTATTTCATTTAACTGCGAGGTGCATTTGAAGGGGCCGATTTGTGCTTGTTAACTTGTCACAAATAATAGTAACAATGTCGTTTTTAGAAGAATGTGTAAGATCATTAATGTAAATCAAAAACAGTAGAGGACCTAGGATAGAACCTTGTAGTACGCCGTGTGTAAAAGTTGGATGAATTATTATTATAAACTTCATATTGAGATCTATTACAAAGATTACTTTCAAACCAAGATGACAGACAAGTGTTGTTCTAGTTTCGGAGTAGTGAGTCAACACACAGATTACTGAGCTGGGAGACATTTCCAGGCATAGTGCCAGGTGGAGGGGCATAATTCGAAACTTAAAAAAAAAAAAAAAAAAAAAAAACTAAAAAAAAAAAAAAAAAAAAAAAACGGGAAAACGAAACCGGCCAATTGAAAACGGAATCCGCCATGGGCGGTCGGATACCGGACGGTTAAACGTTTGGTTACAGCACTAATATGGGACTACCCTATCTCTCTCACCAGACCATGAGAGAAATAAATTTACCAAATATATGAATTAGTAGGCGGTTTCCCGGCAAATTTGTTATCATCATGTATTAGTCAAAACATATTCTTTCACTTGATTGGTAATGAGAGCTTCCATTTCATTTTTTGAAATTGGGGCGTTGCCAATACTGGTCTTTACCTTTAAGTTCTCTAGATTTCTAGACTCACGGCTTGACAAAATTTTACCCCAGATGCCAAAATTTCAACTTTTGGATGCCTTCATTTCAAATTAAAACAGGAGCTCAATTAATAATGAACCAATTCTAAAACTTCAATCCATATCCAAACGAGCATTCCTTCTAAATTGATGGTTAAAAAAACTTCCGGCTCCCACCACATAAAGACTATATCTATTTGAAAGCGGGACTTGGACATGCTATGAACCTTCCAGATGAATAATTTATGCTATTGCCAAAGCAGAGGTGAATTTCAAGTGCTTTTCGAGGTACATTTCAAGTGGCTTTCACATTCCTTCGCAGTCTATACATGTAACTTGTCACTCCATAATTATGACCTGCTCTCCCAAGGGCCAATAATAAACTATTCTTTCATTTATTAATTTATGTAAATGCTAATTTATGTGAATATGCTAATTTAAGTAAATACCAAAGCAGAGGTGAATTTCAAGGTGTATCGAGGTATATTTCAAGTGGCTTTCACATTCCTTTGCAGTCTACATGTAACTTGTCACTCTATAATTAAGACCTGCTCTCCCAAGGGCCAATAATAAACTATTCTTTCATCACACCTAAAAAAAAACCTAATTGTATTCCCACAACACAATGCAAGGGAGTATTGTAGAGGTGCACTATTAAACATTTTGTGGAAGTCAGTTGCCAATGCCACAAATATAATTAAATAGCCATGAAATAAGAGGCCTGCATTGCTAGTTCTAATGTATTTTGTATGTAGTATTCTCAAGCGATTTCTTTCTTTAAACTTAACCCCTGATTGACCTCCACATCTGTTCATGTTAAAATACAAGCCCCAAGCTCAGAGTGAAATATCTCTTTTGCCTGTACATGTACAGGTAAGCAAAAATTCTTACCAAATTTTCTAGAAAAAAAGTATTCTATAAAAAGCTAAACATGTTGTTGATGCATCTCATGTTCTTTGTATTTGTACATGTACATTTTGTGAAAGTATACTTATTAATTTGATAAACATTTCCTCCAAATTCCATTATCTGTTTACAGCGGCATGAATACATGTTTTACAAGATTAAAACATACTATGCTCCTCCCCAAAATAGTTAACCCTCTTAAATCACATGCACTTTATTGCCCCACCATTGGCCACCAACGATTTTTCGGTCATTTTCCCTTGAACGCCCATGCTCACGTTACAGGCGAAGGTGCGCGGCTGCGCGGCCGAGGGACGGCGGTGGAAGCGCAACCTCCCAGGGCGTTACATACACACCTAGTGGTTCGTGTAATTGGGATATGGTGATGCATGCGTAGCTGTCATTTAATCAAGCCGGCCATTAGTACCCTGACCCATTCTCACTTCAAAAATAATGATGGTCATAAAAAGTGAGTATTCTGACCCATTCTCACTATGAAATAAGGTTGGTCTCATCAAAAGCGATGGCTCAGTGGTCTTGTAACCAGGAGGTCCCAGGTTCAAAACCAAGTCGGTGTGCTCATGCACTTTGTTATAGCATGACTAGTCAATTACCAAGTCTGTTGAATAACCACACATGTACATGTACATGTAGGTCTCCTGATTGCTCACAAGCATGCAGTTGAGTTCTAATACCAGCCGGGTAAAAGAAATTCTTGATTAAAACATGACAAAGTGGTATGTTTAATAACACCCATAAATATATGATCACTATCATTCAGGTCGACCCAGCTGAGACCGTTCTTATCTTTCCTGAGTCCTCACAAACATACACTTGCTTTCTTATCAGCCAGGTAAAAGAAATTCTCGATCAAAACCTGACAAAGTGGTACCGTATTTGCCGGCGTAAAGGCCGCAGTATTTTTGGAAGAGAAAATATCAAAAAGTCGGGGTGCGGCCTAGTCAAAAACAGCACGAATTTGTACATATGGGACTAGATCTACGAACGGTACAATAACTATACATTTCCACACATCTTACCGACAATTTTATCTTGCATTGTTGACATGAAGACGAAAATAAACTTCCATAAACAACATCTGCCGATAGATTTCGTGCCAATGCATTGCAAAAGTAAAAGAAGGGCCTGTTTAACGGCGGCGCCGCGAAGCATCCAGCACGCGAAGTCGCCATTTTCAATCCATTTCAATGACTACATCACAGAAAACTGCAAGGTATGGTATCAGTACGGGATGGCCGAGAGGTTTAAGGCGGTGATTTTAGTCACATCAACATTTGTACGCAAGAGATCGAATCCCGACTTTGGCAATTTTTTTTTTTTTTTTTTTTTTTTTTAAATGTCAAAATCGGGGGTGCGGCCTATACGGCGCTGCGGCCTTATCGCCGGCAAATATGATTACTATCATTAATTGCTACCCAGCTTAGATCGTTCTTATCTCTCAAGTGTGAATGCGGTCCGATTGTGCCACCTTGTCCATGATCGTGTTCTTCAAGATGGATTGATCTAGCTGAGATCATTCTTATCTCTCAAGTGTGAATGGGGTTCGATTGCTTCACCTTGTCCATGATCGTGTTCTTCAAGAAATGGATTGGTTCCTTTCTGAGGGTTCATTACAGTGATGAAACACACCTGAGCGATTGAGCATTTCAATCATCAAATTGAAGCCACCTCCCACTTCTTCTCCTTTTCTTCAAATTCTCTTTTTTTTTTTCCTACGCGGCCATCGTTAATGAAGATGTCAATTTGACATTCAATGACCTTTCCAAAATATCATGAAGGTGGGCTTGCAAAAAGCATATGCCCAGGTGCCAATGATCACAAAACAACCTGCCTGGCAACTATCTGGACAGTTCTAGCTTTGTTGTAAAGTGGCAACCAAAGAAACTCATATTTTGTTTTTGTTTGATTAGGTTTTGGTTCATTTTTTGGTTTTTGTTTGTTAGTTTATTGTGCCTTTGGTGCAGTTCATTATAAATGACCATCAAAATGGAAGCATACTGTAAAAAGCACAATTTTGTATTAAGGTTTCCCTACTGGCTACGTTAACAAAATGTGAAAGGTAAGCAAAACTCAAGCATGACAGGATTTTCCACTCCATAATTTCAATTCATTTTTCCTGAGTATTTATAATGCAGATTTTTAAATTAATATAACTACAGTATATATCAAGGCTACTAAACAAAAATTCCATTTCCATTAATATAATAACATTTTCTTCAATTTTGATATTTTACTTAATAAATGAAAATCATTATTTACCCAGCACTTGGTTTATCCATTTGGATACAACCCCCTTCTTAGCTAATACCGTCAATATCACAAAATGGATAAATGGTAGATTCATCATATGATAATCCTGCTACTCGCAAAGTAAAAAGCCAATGTCAGGATAATGACTAAATCAGCAATATTGCGCATATATTAGAAGACATACGACGTGTACGTAGGCATATAGTCAGCTCCTATGCATACACACACACACTCATGACTAAAGCATACATTGCCTAGTCTCTGACAATACACCATTTTTCATTAAATATTCAGAAAAGGAGATGCAAGGTTCTTTTTCTCAGTCATCAACTACTGAAAATGGGTAATGTCACAAAAAATTGTACAGTTATCTTCTTTGCTATAAATTCCTAGTCAAGATGCATACTGCATCTTCAAATATGATATACTATTGTAGAAATTATCAGCAAATGGTACAGGATAGGGTCTGAAAAACAAGACTATATGCCGATGAGTCACTGATATAGGGAGTCTTAAGGATAAAAGCATGCTGGCCCATTCGCCTCTCTCTCTCCCCGCATCATCGCCATGCATGGCACAAAACCGTTTAAATACCACTACCCCATCTGCAACCTGTACAAATGCATTACCGTTACTCCAGCTCTCTGCTTCCCTCTCCTACAGCCAAACATGCACGTGGGGACTTATGCCCCGACAACAAACGACCGCATTACAAAACACCGCCGGGTCGGATTTCTGCCGTTTCTTATTCATTTGGACGAAAATTGCTACAGACGTGGCGACCTGGAGCAAGATTTCTGATCCGGCGATGGAAGAAGAGGGGGAGGGGGGGTCAAAATGGGCTCTTAATGCCGAGATGGAAGAGAAAGGGGAAGATAATTTGAGATGGAGTGTGTGTGGGGGGGGGATGTGAGAGAGAAAGTGGAAGAAAGGGAGGGGGGGGGCAGGAGAAAGGGAGAGAGCCAGACATGGAGACACAGCAGAGGCAGAAATTGAGGAGATGGTGATATGAGGAAAATAAAGAGAGTTCGTTATACACAAAAAAGAAACAGAGACAGGAAGTCATTATGATGAGAAGACGTCACAACATTTGAATAACTGAAGAAAGAATCATGATAAAGATGAGAGAGCTAGAGAGGGAGAGAGAAGGGGTAAGACAGACGGACATGCAGCGGGACCGAGACAGAGGAAAAAAAGACAAGGAGAAGACGTCATAACATATGAATAAATGAAGAAAGAATCATGATAAAGATGAGAGAGCTAGAGAGGGAGAGAGAAGGGGTAAGACAGAAGGACATGCAGCGGGACCGAGACAGAGGAAAAAAAGACAAGAAGAAGACGTCATAACATATGAATAAATGAAGAAAGAATCATGATAAAGATGAGAGAGCTAAAAAGGGAGAGAGAAGGGGTAAGACAGACGGACATGCAGCGGGACCGAGACAGAGAAAGAAAAGACAAGGAGAAGACGTCATAACATATGAATAACTGAAGAAAGAATCATGATAAAGATGAGAGAGCTAGAGAGGGAGAGAGAAGAGGTAAGACAGACGGACAAGCACTGGGACCGAGACAGAGGAAAAAAAGACAAGGAGAAGACGTCATAACATATATGAATAAATGAAGAAAGAATTGTGATAAAGATGAGAGAGAGATAGGGAGAGGAAGAGTGAGGGAGTGAGAGAGAGGGAGGGGGAAGGAGAGGGAGAGGGAGAGAGGGGGAGAGGGAGACAGAGAGAAACACCAAGCACCAAAAAGAGACTGAGGAAAGGATCTGAATGACGTAAATAAAACAAGAAAGTTGAATAAATTTAATAAAAAAATAAAGATGGAGATGAAGACGGGAAGTAGACATCAAATGACTGAGTCAGTCAGTGCTCAGAAAATAGGCCTTGGGATGAACGAAGAAGCTCTCCAGGAATGAATATCACGGACGACGAAAGGGCGCTCCTCCGTTTCCGACAAGAAGCCTCAATCCACTCCTATTAGGAATCTTGATTTTAAGAACTGGGGCCAGGGATGTCGCAAATGGAAAGATAATTCCACAAAATAAGATCGGCTCCAAAGTAAGCACACTCGTACTGCACTTTTCTTATGCATATCAAGGATTTTTAAAACCTTTTTCCAGCATTGACTGCGTATTTCTTTTCCTCCTTTTCGCTGCTAGATCTGCAGTATGTAATTCAACTTGATGGCATTCATGCACACTGATTTGTCCAAATGTCAAATGCCAAAGCTTTCAATATTCTCTGCATTTTGTTCATCTTACTATTTCAACCGAGTTGAGACTAGCCCCTTTTGTATTATATAGAATCTACCGTATACTGTATTCTGTACAATATCTTTTGCCCAAGAATGCTTAAAAAGTTATGAATTGTATAGTTTTGTGGTGTGGGAAATTATAATAATTCTTGCGTCAGACTGCTTTAAAAAGACACAGCATGCAAGTGAAGAAAGACAAGAAAAAAGGATGCATTGTGTGTTCTTTCATTGCAATAGACAGAATGTCCGACCTTTTCCTTCACAAGCGTGCATATTCAGTGAATATCAAACATATCGTTGTATGCATTTTGTAAATATATTACAAATCACACTAAAATATTTATTTTAGATGGATATTGGTTTAAAACTACTATCATATGCTACAACAAATGCATATTACATTTATGCTAATGGCCAATAGAAGAGAGACAAGTTTCAAGAGGCAAAGCAAAAAAGTCAATTATCGCAATTACATAGCACAACATTCTGTCTGTTCAGGGCCAGAAGGGCGTTTGAAAGTACATGAGTTAATGCCCTTCTGGCTCCAAGCAGGCGATATTCCGAACGTTTTCCGAAAACGAAACGTCTGCTCCAACTCTTCACAATTCTTCCCCTCTCAAGGCTCGTTCAGACACGAAGAGGCAAAACCGTGGTGATTTTCTTTAAAAAGACGTAAAATGTAATACGCTTCACATTTCTGTTTCTTACAATACAGAGCTAAGTGAATACGCAGAAGTCCTTTGTTGCGCGCAGTTGCTATTCATTTACACATATAAAACAGTAACATCTTTTCAGCGGCTTTTTTACTGCGCCATTCAAACCAGCCTTAAAAGAGGTACCCTTGGATAACATGCATTGGTGCAACTTAATGAATATGTGAATAGCGTCAATCATAAATAAACATTTGGTTCAGGTATTCATTGATTGAAATAAAATTGGGGTAAATAGGAATAAAAAAAGGGGAAACATGCAACATACCTCTTCTTGAGCTTCGCTCTGATTCTGTACATGTGTCTGTGTCGTCAAATTTATCTTGGACCCCTCCTCCACTCGAACTGTAGAAACAAGAAAAAAAAGAAAAAGGAATAGAAATTAATAAATTAGGTTGATACTTTTTATGTTAGTAATAAATGTAATCAGGGAATTCCTACCTACATGTACACATAATTTTTGTGGTAATTTATTATGGCAACTGTTTTGCAATTCATGATTGTATGATACAACACATACAATGTTACTGATTCATTAAATAAGCTCGACATATCCAAAAAGTCATGCAGTACCGTATTTGCCGGCAATAAGGCCGCACCGCCGCATAGGCCGCACCCCAACTTTGACATTTCAAAGAGGGAAAAAGAAAAAAAAAACGGACAAAACAAAATAATCGTAATTTTCTCTTAAAACACTATTTTTTTTTACAAACTGATACCAAATTCATCAATATTCTTATAATTTACCGGAAGTTTAGCTAAAAAAGTGATCGCAGGCAGATTTGGTGTCTGATATACCCAGAGATGCCAACCTCCAGAACAGAAAATCAGTAATCATAAGGCTCAAAATCAGTAATTTGGGGAATAAATCAGTAATTTCCTATGCGGCGTCATGAATCTAAAAAGAATGGCAGGCGGACGCATGCGCGCCTGATTATCTGAAATTTGTTGTGATTTTACTCCCACAAAGTTGCTAAATATTGACTTTCAGTTCATCACAACACATAAGTTTTCAATGAAAAATTGGCTTCTATTAAGAGAATACTTGATACTTTTCCATCTTTCTCATGGATGGCCACCATAATGCACAGCACTTGCTACGATAGATCCCTATGCGCAAAAAAAAAAAAAAAAAAAAAAAAAAAAAAAAATCATTTTTTTTTTTTTGTAATCCGTAATTTTTAGACAACATTCCGTACTGCCGTAATGGTCGTTAATTTCCGTACCAATTACGGGAAATCCGTACTGGTTGGCATCTCTGTATACCCCTACCACAATGTACGGTGTAATGCGAAATGGCATGAAATGGAAAAACAAAATGGCGACTTCGGATGGATGCTTCGTGTCAGGTCCATTAAACGGTCCCTTCCTTTACTTTTGCAATGCATTGGCACAAACTTAGATGAAGATATATATCGGCAAATGTTGTTTTAGGAAGTTATTTTCGTCTTCATGTCAACAATGCAAGATAAAATTGTCGGTAAGATGTTTGAAAATGTCCTGTACCATAGTGGTATAGTTATTTTACCGTTTGTAGTCCCATATGAATAAATTCATGCTGGTTTTGACTTAGGTTTTTTTTTTTTTTTTGCTCTTTCGTCGTATACGCCGCACCCCGACTTTTTGATATTTTCTCTTCCAAAAATACTGCGGCCTTTACGCCGGCAAATACGGTATATAAGAAAATATTTTTAAAAATACCTTGTCTCATAACACTAATCGAACCCCAAAATAGTATTTTTGACCCCAAAATGGAAGTACGCCGAACCCACAATTTTCAGAAGTCAAGTGGGGCATCGGCACGGGCCTGTACATCTACATCTACTACAAATTAGAAAATTGAATTAAGAAAGAAAGTGGGTCAATTGCTGCATCTCCCAATAGACCTGTCGTCATCAGCTCGAGTTTGCCAAAGAACCTTGTTTAACCATCCCAATCGCAAATTAGCCGGTTAATTTGCGTCCTCATCAGCCAGCAGTTGCAGTTGCAATTAACGGGATACTTGGTCGAGAAATATCACGAGAAATATCACGAGAAATCTTGGTCTTGTTTCCAAATTATCCAGCTATTTGGGAAATAGCAGGCTAATTTGGGCCCGTCCGAGCTAGTTTGTGATGAGCGTATTGCAGACCTGCCAACCTCTGGAGTTCAAAAACTGTATTCTTTAATCCCTAAAGTTGTATTTTACTGACAAAAGTTGTATTCTTAAAAAATAAACACAGACTGTTACGCGGATCAATGCCTCTTGCAGTTCCTACATACAGGAAGATTTTTTTTATGGATTATTGGTTGAATATGCATGATTTCGTCGCGACTGGTGTGTTCGATGAACCAATAAACATCCCAAAATTGCCTATGTGAAATGCTTGAAGGATACATAATGGGCATTTTGCCATTGAAAATGAATTAACTATAAATGAACAAATTTATTTTATTTTTTATTTCATATTGAAGAAAATCGTACTGTCGTATTTGCTTCTAAAAATCGTACGAAATACAACTGAATCGTACTGGTTGGCAGGTCTGGTGAAGAAGCAATTTCGAGCTTCGGGATAATATCCCTAATCTGAAAATAGCGGGTTATTTGGCAAACTCGAGCTGATGAAGACAGGCCTAATCGGAGTGCAGGGAGAACTTGTTCGTAATTGACAACAAGGGGGATGTCATAATGTAATTAACTTTCCACATGCATAACTCTTATTGTATGCCTTTAATATGATGTGTGTTGATGACATTAATAGGCCTTCTGGGTAAACATTGATCTATACTGCATCCGCGTTGTGGAAAAAAAATTGTTGATGTATCATAGTTGTCATGATGTCATAAGGTGTGATGCATGTTTTGTATGATGCATGCATTTACAGCTAAGTCAATATGTTATTATGTTCATCATTTTTTTTTAAATAATATTTCCATTCTTTCTTTATTTCTTTTCTATTGTGGCAAACTTCCATAATATTGAACCTTCCTGGGCCTAATACTTTGTGAAACATTTCAAATTTCTGTTATGATGAGATATTTCCAAGGAGCATATTATATTACACATGTACATCACTATAATAAACTATTTCCATCTAACATTTTTGTTCTACACCCTTTAAATTTGTAATTGCCTACCTTGTAATTGCTTTTTTCATTAGTAATTAAATTTATTAATATTATTATGGCATTTACAATGTACATGTATGTGACATTGAGTTTAGTGCATAGGGACTATTACAAGTGTAATACAATACCGGTACATGTACACTTAAAGGTACTATGTCCCATTTGCAGGCCCAAAAAATGAAAAAGATAAATTCCAACTGCATTTGAAAGATAATACTAATTTAGAACTTCCCTAAAAAAGGTGGGCTTGAAAATGTCTTCAAGTGGGAAAATAACGACTAATAGTTGTCAAATCGACTTTAGGGCTACAGAGCCCAAAAGTAATAGTCTTGATTTTCAGACAATTGTACCGAATGGTCATACGTTTTATGCTGCGCAAAGATTCAATCAGTTTAATCTTGGCCATCACAAGAAGTGGGTTATTGATGTAGACAAATGCTCATGTACCCTTTACAACTATTTTCATGTATGTTATTACCAAAGAAGAAAAAAAGCAAGTCAGGCATTCAATAGTGTCTGACAGTGAAGTCTAGCAAGTAAACGGGTTTCCTTGCATAATTTGAATATGAGGACACTGCTAACGTTTAAATTTCACAGATAGGACATACATGACATATTCATAATTCCTGCAAAGTTCTACAGAATTTGAGGTTGGCTGCAAAAGGGACATAGTACCTTTAAGACATTACAACTACTATCATTATCATCAAAAGCTGGTTTATTTCATATTTCACATTTAGACATACTTGCAGCATAGGGGTTTCTACTTGATGACAGTGTAGCATTGTGGTTGATACTATTCAAATGGATCATTAAATAGGGGGAGGTTTCACACCTCCTGTTCAGTGATAAAGTATTAAATCCATTGTTCAAGGAATCACAAAAAGGTTCAAGGCCAGCTCGGAATACTGGGAAGCTACATTGTATAGTCTGGATTCCAGACTTAAAGAGAAGGTTGAGTTATAGGAAGAGGTGAAAAATAATGTTTGAGCCTTATCATTGTTATTATGCAAGTGTGGAAGAACATCATATAAAAAATATTCCCTGAAAAGCATGGCTCTTCAAATGCCTTAATATTCTAAATATGGCATGTAATCAACATCAAAATCAGGACAGATACGTATTTCTGTGTACAGTGCTTGTAATTTTACCAAGACTGGGCCGAATTTCTTATCATTTAGATGATTCCAGAACCTTGCAGTACACACCAAAGTTATATGCTAGATGATCAACCTTTTCTGATCGATTTCAAATCGTTTCTTTCACAATGCAATCGCATGACCAGAGATCAACTTTATCTTTAAAGTCATAGAAAGTGGAAATAAATGGACAAGGCTACAACATGAAGCCACGCAAGGACACAAAAAGCCATGTAAATGTATGCGTACATGTACAACATACTCTAAGACCTACATACATGTATGCGAACATGTATGTGTAGGCCTAAAATTATACCCGGTAATCAAAATCATCTTCGTGACAATCTACATGTCCCTCATGTACAGTGTACAAGTAGATCTCAATGTAAACAAGGTCCATCTGTAGCTTACAGGTCATTGGGTCTGACTGACTGGACTGGTTCTGTCACCGATGCAAAGAATGCGTACATATTTACACAATGCCGTCCACAAATGATAGCACTCATAACAGTATTATTGCAGGGCAGCTCTAAAAAAAATCCTGTTCAGACGAGCAAAATTTACTGTAAGGACACAAAAAACATACAGCTACATGTATACAACACTTTCTCGAGAAGTAATTAATTTGTTGTAGTCTAACTGTTGTAAAACAAGATGTCAGATATTGACAGAATGCATGGCCACTAACATTATTTTGTTTGGAACATGGACTGAAATTTGTGTATCTACATTGTACATTGAGCCTTATGTATACTAGATAAAGAATCCGAGTCCATTTCTGCCGTGTACTTGTATACATTATGTTGTATCATACACAAACAGCATTAAAACTAAACCTGGGGCCTATAACTCAACTGCGCACTAGTGATAGGCCAGCTACCCTCTAAGCTCACGCCATGTCAACTGACCTTTTCAAAACCAGTTTATATTATTGGCCTGCAAATATTGTTAAACTTTTCACACATGTGCATGCCCTTTTCGCTGTACAACGATTCTTTGAATAATGTATCTTCATTAAAAATTTAAGGTAAAATCCTCTTGTGTGAGCAGGTCATTACAGAGAGCTGTGTTCGCACGTGTGCATGCCGTTTCCCTACACAACGATTCTTTATACAAGTTTAATATAAATTTCCATAAGTGTGAACAGGCCATTATGGAGAGCTGTGTTACAGATGCTTCCTATAAATGTCTCAGACACATCAAGATTGACTGCAAGATGTAACAAAATCTAAACAGGCTTGAAAAAGTAAACAAGGGGCATTTGAAAAGTGAAGAATAATAATCCACTGTGGGATGGATGTATTGATAGTAAAAGAATAGTGTTTCAATGTGTCTCTACACTGGCTCCGTTAGTAATAATATAAAGCAGACATTTCTAAAAAAATTAAAAAACACTACATCTTTGTCTTCCAGAACCACTCACATGGGGACTAAGGGCAAAATAATTAAAAATATGTACATTGTATACATAATAATAATAATAATAATAATCAAGATTGAAAAAGCGGCATCTTCAAAGAATGCTAGAATTGCATGGAAAAGTAAAAATGTTAATGGCTTCTACTGACTTGTTTTGACATTAACATTCAGCGCCATCCTGATGCAATCAATTAATTAATTAGCGAGCAATTTCAATTTAGCGTTATGGAGAGTGCATGTCCATATTCATCAAAGTGTACATTACATGTGTGTACGGTACCACATTTTCATTATACTCATGTACATGTAATAGAGTGGTGAATTGTCGTCATCAAAAATCTAATTTTAGAATTTCTCAATTTGTTCTTCATTTTCCGAAAGAGCATCAAAAATAATGTCCAAAGCTAATTGAATATGTTAAAGTCACTGAGTAGTCGGCTCTCATGGGGAATTCGACACCGTTCGGGTGTTTACCCAATAACAGGTGTTGTCAATCACCAGGGTTAGCCTCGAGTTTTATGACCATTGGACCTTATGTAATGCTTTGATTTGCCCGAAGACTCTCGAGCTCTCCGAGAGATTAGGGGGTAATTCTTGACTGGACTACGGGTTTGCTGTGTGCAAATTTGTACCCCCATTAATGGTATTTCCACCAAGTCTGGTGTCAGCGAATTATGGCCTTCTGCACATGGAAACTGGCGATCCACTCCCTTTAAAGGGACTGGGTAACATTGTTCAGATGAGAGATAGTGGTGCTAAGGTAGTGACTTCAATGCTAGATGTACAATTAATGATAATCTGAAAATTTGAGTGAAAACGGATCATTATTCATGGTACAAATTGGGAAAAACTGATCTGATCGATTCCTTAATTCTCCCAACTATATTATTCTACTTCTATTCTGCTACTTGTCAAAGCCTGTTCAGCATCAAGACAAGGACAATTTAATTACATTTTAGGTGAATGTAAATCGTCACAAAGCAATAAAATGGCTCTACATTCCATTCCAGACAGTTAAGTGTTGACAGATTTTTGTAGCCTGTTTTATGTATTTTTCTCATGGAAAAACGGTTGGGAAAATTCGAAAATGGTTGGGAGAATTTACTGTTAATCACTGTTAGAGGGTGCCTCACATCGACGCCTTCAAGTTCAAGTTCAAGTTCAAGTTTATTCAAACCAATCAAACACAACATTTTACAATCAATTGACACAAAAGAAATAAAAAACAAAGAAAACCATAGATATCTTTGTGGTTTGAGAATTTGTTCAGGATTTTTTGCATGTCAGAGGGTTAGTATAGTAGAAGGAATATAGTAAGTAACATTTTATACAAAAATTAAGCAATTTTTTTTCATCAACCTTCAACAATGTTACCCAGTCACTTTAAGTATTGTCTGAGATATGACCATCTGAATAAATATGGGAACTCAGTGTTATATGCTCTACTGGCTCCTAACCACTAGGAGCCAGAGCATATAACACTGAGTTCCCATAGGAAATACTGTATGGTCATATCTCAGCCAATACTTAACATATTCAATTGGTTTTCGACATTTGGACATTATATTTGATGCTCTTTCGGAAAATGAAGAAAAAATGAAGAAAAAATTGAGAAATTCTAAAAATAGATTTTTACGACGTCACAGCTTCGGTAGGCCTACTCTATGCCATGTACATTGTACATGTAGCTGGACAGGGACTGATATTGGATGCTTTGTTTACATTCACATTAGATGGTGTTTGGAGTTTCAGATTAAATACAGATTACTGCATGACTGACCTTAAAGGTAGCAATTACATGTACATGTAGGTCTTAATACCATCTTTAAAAAAATATTTTCCTTTCAAATGTGATGATTTAAATAAAAGATGAATGTAGCAGGTTCCCTTTTTCTAAAATTGGAATTTTTTTAAATTAATTTTCATGGATATCTTTTTATGACGTCTCTTTAAAATTACAAACATATACATGTACATGTACATGTATATTTTTGAATTCACTGTTCTTTTTTTAAATAGAAAAATGCATCTGCTGCCCAAAGGTCCATTTTTGTCAACAACCCTTTGCCACTCTTCATGTCATCATGGATTTAATTTATAAGCAATAACATGCCATATTGATCTTGGACATGAAAGCCAGGAGCAACATGAATGAATGACTGAGGAGAGAGAGCCTTCATCTCTAGCAGATGCCAGGTAAGGAGAATGAATAATCAATCAATTACATGTACATGTTTGGCGACTATCAAATATCTAATAAAAACATGTTCGTTATACATGTGTTCTAAAACAATATTCTGTTCACCTGGCATGGGTCGCAGCTGGTACAGGATCGTGTCCATTTGCAGGAATGGTTACAAAAATCTTGGTGTAAAATAAAATCTTGTTATCAAGAAATAGATATAGAATGTGACAAGTTCAAACCAAATGACTCTTCTTGTTACTATTAAATATGATTCTTTCTGTAGCTGATTCAATACAACTTATGATGAATGGCAACTTTTTATCTTGTTGATATTTTCTTCTTCTTTGTTTTCACTGTCTTTCTCTGACAAGGAAGGATTTGCACTTTAATATTAAAGACTACCCAATCACCTAGAAATATTTTGTTCTGTAATCTGTATCAACTTTGGTTTCAATGCCAGTATATTCAAAATATCAGTTCCAAGTACATTTATTATTTTTTTAAGAGGTATCAGAAAAATCAAATACACTCTTTAAAAAAGATAAAAGCAAATTGTGAGTGGTGTAAAAGAAGAAACTTTGTAAAACAGGATTACCATGTCAGTTTTATGTCGGTGCAAATTCGCAAACATTTCATGCGAATAAAAATGTCTGCTTTTACGGTAGACAAGATAAGGCAATCTAAGGGTCCTTTTAAAACATGCTCATTCTTTTTTGTTTGTTTGTTTTGGGGTATTTCTTGCTGTTGGTTCCCTTTAACAGGATAGTCCATTACATTTGTACACCTGTGCACAGCTTGATGCATTTGAAGTGAAAGCGACGCCTCGTCTGAAAGTTCATGGTACTTTACTACGGAAGATGACAACACGACATTGCTCAACCTCTACTGTCCCTTCCTATTTCTCTTGAGAATTCAATCCAAAACAAGATCCGACATCGTCTTGGGATGTACTTTGAAGATGGCAAAATGGAAAGCAGTTTAAAGCCCCTCTAAAGTGTTGGGAGCCCAACAGATTTGATGGCAAAATTTCACTTAAATTGCATCATAGTGTGAAAGAGGGTGTCATTTAAAACACAATTCTGCAAGGATTTTCAAAACAAATGTGTTTGAAGTCAAATATTGATGAAAGATTATTTTTTTTTGTCTTCTAACAATTTTTTTTTTTGGGGGGGGGGATCTTTTTTTTTCTTGGTGGGGGGTCGGGGGTGAGGTGGGAGGGGCTCGCCCTTGATGAAAGAGTCAAATTAACTAAAAACATGGATGTGTACATAAATGCTGACTGTAAACCTAATCCAGTACTATTGTCATTCTTTTTTGTTCTACTTGTTTCTAAAAAAAAAATTTTAATCACTTTTTTAGGGAGTGGTATTTGCCCATATTAGTACATGTAGTTCCGTATTGTGTTAATGCCTGATAAGCGTGCAACCACCTCTAATCTACAAGAATTTTGACTTGAAGACTACATGTAGTCCAATGAGCTTGTTTTGTCAAGTCCATGACTGGGGCTGGCCCTTCTACCAGCCCCCTTTTACAAGCCCTCATCAATACCCATCTGCGACCTCCACGACGGTGGGTTTGTCACATGTCACCATGAGTTATGAATGTGATGCATTCCTCAGGGCGTCTTCTTCTCTCATCTTGGGCAAGCACTCTCTAAGCCTGTCCTCATCAGCTCAAGTTTGCCAAATAGCCCGCTATTTCTGATTTGGGAAAATAGCCAAGATATTCTGCTCAGTGGTCTGGAATAGTGCGAGTCTTCGGGCTATTGAAGACGTGCCGGACAAATAGTGGGCTATTTTGCAAACTAGCCCAAGATACATTGTATCTCAAGTGGGTAGATTGATCTGGCTAATTTCCCGAATCAGAAATAGCCGGCTATTTGGCAAGCTTGAGCTGATGAGGACAGGTCTTCTGTGCCACTGTAGCCTCGCTTAAGTTGTTTTCAGGCAAAAGAAGTTTCCCATTTCCATAAAAATGCATTGAACTGTGTCTGGTGAACATTTATGTAAAACTAATCCTACAACCCATCCTCTCCCGCAGTAAAGATGGTAGATTATTAGTCTACAATCCAGACTAATTTAAAGACATTTATAATAGGATAGGAGGGTAAAACCCCTCATCCTGGGAGCTAGGCTAAAACAAAACATCAGATGTGTGTTTATATACCTTAAAAAATGTTGATGCGAGCATTATAAATGCACCTGTAATCATACACCTGTACGTGCATGCACAGTGCATTCAACTCTTGACTTTGGGGAAACACAGAATAAAACTCCCACAATCTTTAAGACCTTTTTGATCGTGTCGACGAAAATGCTGTTAAAGGTATTACAAAGTTTTGGTATGGGGTCATGAATTCGGTTCAAATTAAAATATTGGAAGCATACGCGTTCCTACAATATTCATTGATCGTTGTCGCGGTTAAAATCGAGTATGAAGTTATGAAATTATAAAAAATAAACTCTTTATGTTGTATAGCTCCCTCTCGAGGCCAAGATATTAATTAAGCTTTGAAACAATGTTTCTTGACTAAAATCGACCGATTAGCTATTTCCGTTTGGAAATTATATATCACAACTACATATTCTGAGATTTTCATGGTGGCAGCTTCCATTGTACGGCCATAGGCGCTATTTGAAATTCATCAACATTTACCGGGAGCACCAGTAAATTTTTATATTCAATTTTTCTCGAAAACAGAAGTGTTTTAGGGGCTAATTTTGTTAGCGCTTATAATACATCCACAGGGGCATCCAAATATATCAAAATTGTAAAGATTCACTATCCACCCAATTTCCAAAATTTCCCAAAACTTTGTATTACCTTTAATGTCCAGAGCTAATGTTGTCCTTTGTTTCCTCATTTCATCTCTTCTTTTCAAATTTGTTACTACCGGTATGTATTTCCATATTTCCCAAATGTAATCTTTCATTTCTACCTCTTTCAATATTTATTTGTCTCACAGTACTTCCAAAACTCATTACTTTTCCACAAAAAACTTCCTTCTTGTTGAAGTACACTTCTTGGCACGGTTTGTCTTCACACTGCATGTTAGATCGGTCTAGAAAGCGAACCGACCCAGAATTGAAGACCACGCACGGACGCACCTGATGTGGTCTTCCGGTCCAGAGCCTAGAGGAACGCTCCTTAGGTAGACCGGTCTAGTATAGACCTGGGGGTGTTTCACAAAGATTCTAAGTCGAACTTAACTCTAAGTTGAACTTAAAAGTTATGGAGAGCCATTTGTAGCCTTAAAATAAAATATATTCAAAAGTATTTTAGACTTTGTGAAACACCTCCCAGGAAGTGAGTGAGAACGGGGTCTAAGAGCGGTCTACATTGTAGGAAGCAAACCGACCCAGAAGACCATATACCAGATGTGGTCTTCTGGACCGGTCGAGGTACACTTCTTTAATAGGTAGACCGGTCTAGCATAGACTGGACTAGGAAGTGAGTTAGAATGGGGACCCGACCCGAAGATGAGGACTGGGTCCTGGTCCAGGTTAAGACTTACTGAAATGAAGGTGGTCTAGAGTCTCCTATACCACCTGTCCTCTCGGGTGGGAGCTGCTGGTCTCCTCTCGTGTCTGTTGTGACCGATGCTGTGTCTGACCCGTTGGTGCTGCCCTCTGCTGGCACCAGCTGGAAAATAAAATATGGATAGACATGGTATAAAAGATATGGACATGTGATTGATTGTTTTGTGCGTTTAATAAAACATGCAATATTGCAAGGCAAGGATAGTAATTGTAAATACTGTATGACCAGATACATACATATATTATGTACAGTATGTATATGGCTATACATTTCTTCAGATTTTCATAGTCTGTACATGTACATGTATGTGCATCATTAATGACAACAGATTGCTATTTATTACTGTATGTGTAATTATTTTATGAAATGGGTGCATAGGGGGGGGGGGATGGGGGGCGGAAGAAAGTGTCTCTTGTTTATAATAATTCTAATATACACTGTACCAGTACCAAACGAAAAGTTTCCCTTGCTGAACTTCTGTGTCATATTCTAAACATATCATGGCGCCAGGAACCAAGATGTCTATTTGAGAATGGTACAAATATGTATTTTTAATGTAAACATGCTTTTATCAGTTGTTTTTTTGTCTTTGTTGTTGCTCTTTAGGTGGGGGAGAGGAGTGTCACCATATGTATTCATGCCATGAGGAAGGTACAACTAAACACATTGCATGATAAACATTTCACAAATACCATCACGCACATTTTTGTACACAGACTACATGTACTATACACTGTAAATGTATATAGGCCTGTACATTACATGTACATGTACATGTACATAGTACATAGTACATACAATACAAAGAAGAAGCACCCCTTCCTATCATCTCTCCCCCTCCCTCCCCTTTTGTTGCCTTTTAAAGACTTCTCATTAGCAGCCCACTAAATCCCTCGGATCAACAGTCCCACTAAAGCCCTTTCATTGTTGGATCTGACCAAAAAGAATGGAGCCTCATTACAATAATGATTACAGGTGCACAATGGTGGATTTTCTTCTTTTGTTGTTCATTCATCCTTTTTTTTTGGGGGGGGGGGGGGCTTGATACTAAACATCCTTCCTGCATATTACATGTACAGTAGGCCTACTGTACGGTATATGCATCTATTTATCTCTTAAAGAGATGGTTCATTGAAATGTGGAAAATGGGCAAATTACACCTCTACAGATTGCTGAGAACATTAACAAAATGAGCAAAGTACCTTTGAAGCCCTCACTGTTGTGAGGAATAAATTAAACGCAATTTTGTTACCCTTTCCTGAACCCACTCACAAAGTGAATTGACGGCGTTATTTTACACGCGAAACGATGACGTCACAATATGAACGACCTACATCACACATTCGGGACAATGTTGGATACCCATTGCAATTTCCAGATATGGGTTAACGTTGTTCGTATATTTACCGCCAGTGGTGATATTTCCTCTGTTTTTGGTATTTTTAATGAGATACACTGAATAAATGATACTTTCTACAAATTTTTGTTTAATTTTTATATTTTTTTCCGTCACATTTGAGCATAAAAATCGGAAAACTAATCACATATTCTGAGGGCACTTCAGCGTGTATGTGTCTGATCTGGGAAGGCAAAGGACATTTTGCATGCTAACCTAACGACTCTTTTGGAGTAAAGTAGGCGACAAATTTACATAGAATTGTCCAGATATTCATTACAAACATGTGTGATTAGGCTGATTAATTTACATTTTTGATAAATTAAGTCGTAAGACCTGATAAACCGAGAGAAACAGATCAGTCCGGTTCGCAATTCACGGCTAGCTCGAGCGCCGGGCTACGGGCTAGGCTGGCTAGCAAGCTGCGCTAGATGTGATGCACGCATACTACGTAGCCTACGTGCGATATTGCACACACAGAGTACACACGCACAGCTACTAGGTGCGGGAAACTTGAATGCTAAATACATCGACGATATATTCACTCGCTTTTTGGAAGTTATATTTATACCATTTATCTAGACTAAAGTCAGGTTAAGAACCAAAACCATGCCATGGAGGAGCCTTCTTCTATCTCCTCAAAACTCAAATCAAGTATGTTTTCGTCCGTATCGATATTTCCAGGGGATTTTGATGAAGGTAAACAGCGTTAGGTATAAATGGGTACGGTACTCGAGAGTCAATGCAATACATGTGAATAGCACGCAAACTGCATCTCGCACTGTCGTCAATCATTTCAGCTGAGCGGCCCGCTGTTCATATTGTGGCGTCACTTCACAAATCAGCTGACTTACGATGTTTTCGGGGCGTTGAGTGGGTTGATTTTTCGTCAAGTTCAATCAACTTTTATAAATTTCGCTCGAATGTACAAGTTACACAAATGTAATGATTTTACTCAGTGTAATTTTTCAATTGCAATGATACCAAATTCAGTCAAGTTTGAAATCAATAAACCATCTCTTTAAGGAACTGACATTGATTATAGGTGTAGGTTATTCATGTTATAATTAATGGATACTCTTTTACTTGATAACATCATGTTTGAACTTTGGACTCCTCTCATGTACTGTACATATTGTCACAAGTTATAAAGTTAAAAAAAATAATCTTCTTGAAATAAAATCTGCAACATACATCATCACCGGACCGGCAATAAAACTTGTACTTGCACCCACCAGCTGTAGACATCAATGTAAGGGAACGTACACTCGTACAGTAAGCAATATAGCCAACACCTCATGTAACACAAGGCAAGGGATAAATTGTTTGCTACAACATGCAAGCAATATTGAAAAAAGCTTAATGACAAAAATGTTTTCCATCGTGATTTTGTATGCCCTGCAATTAAGGCTCAATTGGGACTTGAAACTTGGCCCCCGAGGCAACCCTGCGTTCAATCACCAATGCTGCCGCTTTCTAAACACCGCTGGTCACTCTCGCCGCGCCGTGGGGGCCATGTTGTTTCTTTCCCTATTTGGGCACGCAAAGAGAATGCCGCCATCGCCGTCTGAATACTTTTCATCACCTAAGGATGGAATCATTCGCTGGAGAAATATCAGGCCGTTGCCTGGCTTAATAATAATGGATTCGGCTCAAGTAGGCATGTAATCAAAATCACAAACACTTTAGTAACAGCAATCATCTCGCTATATATTTTTTCACTTCGCTTAACAATTGATTTTGGATCAATAACCACAAATTAGCGCGTTTTACTTACACAAGACAAGACTAAACAAGATACAAGTAATTCTATATATTAGGAAACCATCATCGATTCAGCCTTGAACGGCTGCCATTGAAGTTTTTATCTAATAAACCATTATGAATGAATGAATGCACGTTTCTTGTTTGTTTTCTGGTGTGTGTTTTTTAAAGAGTAGAACTATAATATCAGAATTAAAACTTTATCACAAGGTTTTTTCAAAAGTGATATGTGTGTTTGTGTGTACCGTATTTGCCGGCGTAAAGGCCGCACCGCCGTATATGCCGCACCCCCAACTTTGACATTTCGTAGAGGAAAAAAAAAAAACTAAAAAAAAAAAAAAAAAAAAAAAAAAAAGAGAGAGAAAAAAAAAACGGACCAAACAAAATGATCATAATTTTCTTGTAGAACACTCTTTTTTTTTTACAAACTATACCAAATTCATCAATATTCTTATAAATCAACAAGAAGTTAACCTCAAAAATGATCATAATTTAGCTGATCTTCATCGACTTTTAAGCTAGTACTGTATCGTACGCAGATTTGGTATCCTACAATACCCCTTCCTCGATGTGCGGTGTAATCCGAAATAGCATTTTTCGACCTGCGCAGTTGTATTGCGCGGCAGCTAGCTCCGTAAGTAACGGCCTGTCCCTTTGTTTACTTTTTGGCGATGCAATGGTACGGACTTAGATCTAGATCTATCGGCAGATTTTATTAGAAAAATAAGTTTTTTCGTCTTCATGTCAACTATGCAACATAAAATCGTCGGTAAGTTGTGCGGAGTTATTCTAGAATTGTCCTGTACCGTTGTCTAGTCATGCTACCGTTCCTATAGTCCCATACGTGCAAATGGACGTGATGTTTTGACCGCTGAATTTTGTTGTTGTTGCGTATACGCCGCACCCCGACTTTTTGATTTTTTCTCACCCGAAAATACTGCGGCCTTTACGCCGGAAAATACGGTATGTTTTTTGTTGTTGTATTTGTTTATTTTTGTTAGGTGTACACGTACATGTACTGTACATGTAATTGTATTAATTTAATTTCTTAGTGACAGTAGTAGCCATTCCATTCCTATAAGATTTACATTTAATCATGTAAAAAAAACATTGAAAATTAGGGATAGGGTACAATTTTTTGCTATCAATATGAATCTACATGTACAGTACATGTCCATACAAACAATTCTCGTACACGAAAATGCAAACCAAAGTGCAATCGAAGCTATCCCTTCGAATTCGATAAAAATTAAGGAGGAATAATCCTTATCAATTTGACTCTCAGGCACGCCAATTAATACTGCGCTTTCTTGTCACAGGCAGACACTCAAAGGCCCCTATAACTTGATCATTTCTTTCCACGGACGATGGAAAATCAATTTCTGGAAGTCTGAAAGCCACCAACTTGGCATCAATTTGATTCTGACGTGCCTTCTGCCACCCCGTACCTCATTAAAATGCACTCAGAGTGGTGGAGGCGAGTGTTTTGAATGGCAATTTTGACTGCTGAATTCTGTTGTGCAATTGGGAATGACTAGTCGGTAATTTAGCAAATTACTTTCTTCAGATTCAGTCATCTGGATTTGTGAGTCGAATGACGTCAAGGAGCCAACTCCTTCTCAATAGGCCTGTCTTCATCAGCTCAAGATTGCCAAATATCCCGCTATTTCAAGTTTTCAACTGTCCAGATCGCAAATTATCCAGTTAGTTCGCGTCTTCATCAGCCTGATGTTGCAATTAGCGGGATACTTGGTCGGGATGGTTTGCAAAATATCCCGCTATTTGTCCGCTGTGCTTCACCAGCCCGAAGACTCGCACTATGAGCGAACGCTGAGCAAAATATCTTAAGGTCAAGTTTCAAGTTTCGAGGTTGAATCTCGAGCTGATGAAAACGTGATTTGTAACTTCTGGAGTATTTCCCAAATCAGAAATAGCAGGCTATTTGGTAATCTCGAGCTGATGAAAACAGTCCTAGTGGTGACGACTTTGGCTCATGCATGAACATGTGTGCAGGTAAACGGTAAAGAGTTCAAGTGTAACCAACATTCATGTGTAATCCAAATGAAGCCCTTTGGAAAATGAACATTTTTATGCCTCACTTGTATCATATCATTAACCTTTTGACCTTTCATTCAATAAAAGTTGGTGTAGGTACACCTGTACATAACACCATGCAAATGTACACTGTACATGTACAGTAGCTGTTAGTGATGTTCCACACAAACTGCCCTACACAACTATATTTCAACTTGTATTCCTCAGAATTGCACTTCTTTGATTCTTTGGGGTGCAAATTATCAAATGTTTCCTCACTTTCCTGGTACCGGTCAACGCTCAAAATACACGGGGGCGGTGGGCGATTCGCCCCCGTGAGCTCCATAATCGCCCCCGTCAGGTTGCTCACGGGGGCGATTGCAAAATTAAAAATCGCCCCCATGAAATTATAAAATAAAGATTATCTTTTCTGATATAACTTTAACACAATATTGATTATCAATTTTCAAACCTTAAACCAATGAAATGGAACTTAGATGGCGCTATCTCTCCCATCTCTATGAGTATTACCGATATACAAAAAAAAAGGAAGCTCGTACTATATATGTGCGGCCGTCAGCAGTGGCTATATACTGCGCCGGTAGTACAGGTTTGCACGCTGACGCCCAATATCTGCTGGAGCTGGAGACAATCACGCAAAGACTGAAATATGCAGAAGTTTTTCGTTATGAAAAGTGTGAATCCTCTGAAATCTGGTGATTCTAAAAGACCAGCAAATTATGTACCTCGACCAGTAAATCAATATGGAGAAGAAGAACAAGACCAAAGATGTTGCAGGGGTGGATCTAGGCGGTTTAGGGGGTTTAACCCTCCTACCCCCCCCCCCCCCTCCTCCCCCTTGGGCTGCCAAGTGAAAATGTGATGTGCATAGAAAAATGCCATCATGTGTCCAGAGCTACACAGTATAGATGTCAGTAGATGCCAGGAAAGCATCACTTACGGGGGTTCAAAATAGCACCAAAACATCGCTTCGCGGCACGTGAACGATGCTCCGCATGTAAGTAGATGTCAGAAAAACATCACTGTCTTACGGGGGTTCAAAATAGCAACGCGGCTCGTGGACGATAAATGATAATGATAAAAAACAAGGAATTGAGGAGTTTCATGGGAAACTATTCAATGGAAAATTATATTAAAATAAGAGCCCCCTTCAGCACTAAAAGAGCCCCCGTGAGAAGGCTCACGGGGGCTCTTTTTGGGGGGGAAGAGCCCCCGTGGACAAAATATTAATTTGAGCCCTGGTACCGGTACATCAAATTTATATATTTTTATCACCAAGAGGTGTGTGATTGATCTCTTTTTGGGACAGTGAAAAAATGAAATAATTGGCACTTCAGCTCTGGAAAAATATTTAAGAGCTCTGGTGAAAAACAAATTATAAATATGAATGATAAACACACTGTAATCAAATCTCTCTTTTAGATTAACATATCAAAAAGAACTGTGAAAACAAAAAAGAACTTTGGTACTAATTTACTATTTGAGCAAGTGATGAAGAAAACGATGTGTTGCTAGGGGGGGGGGGGGGGGGTAAATTAAAATAACAAGGGGGTCTCTTGATTTAGGCTACTTGAGTACATAAAATTGTCAAACAGATACTCACCCATGACACAACACGGCCATTAAAACAAGGTAATTTGGTGTCATCATCAACTATTTCTTCTTTTACAACTCTGTTGAGAGAGAGAGAGAGAGAGAAAGGAAAAATTGTTAAATACAATAATCAATTCATGACCACCATTATGAATGGCATGCTAACAAGTACAACAATTAACAAAATATATTGTCATAAATGTATATTATTTTTATGATAACACTAACACTTGCATGCTTTTACATTTGTACATACCGTACATGTATTAGCTCATGTTACTTGACCTCTACACAAAATGAACACCATTAAAGATAAACTCCAGTTCTGGTTTAAAAAAAATTAAACGAAACTTACACTGAATGTTCAAGATTACAAATAAATGACATGTGCCAAACTTTTTTGGTAGAAAATGTATACTGGCTGAGTAATGAGCATAGGAAGACAAGGAAATCAAGGTCGTACTAGCCCCGACACCATGTGTGTTGTCCCATATATAGCTTTCTGTGTAAAGTGCTTGTTACTTTACCAAGACTCGGCCAAATTTATTATGATTTTGATGACTCCAGAACCTTGAAGTGCACACCAATACTTACATGCTACATGATCAACTGTTTCTGATCCATTCCACACCTTTTCTTTCACAATGCAATCGCATTACCAGAACTGGAGTTTATCTTTAAACTAGAACTCTTCAGATTAGAATCACCAAATTTACGAAAATCATTTATCAAAGTAAAAAAATACTTTTACATTTGCAGATAAACCAAGAGAAATACACAGTGTACATGTACATATAAATTGTAATTATAAAGAATACAAGTACAAACACAAAAAGAAATACAATGTACAAACTTGTGTACAGTGTACAGTTAAAATAGAGACGATCTTCAACATCAGGTGCAGGTACAGTACATACATGTACAGTGTATATTTACATGTACTTATCCTCGAATGTATCCTCTAATTTATATATTGTTTATGTTGCTTGTATACATGTACAGTGTATGAGTACAACCCTGTATCTTACTCGCCAGTGGAGGATGAATTTCTGTATTCTTATATCAGACAACAAATTATCTTGAATCTTGAATTGAATATACCGGTACATGTACATGTTTAACTCAACAGCGGAGACTGATAAGCTCCAATACTCAACTACTCAACAGAGAAGATGAATTGTGTATGATGGTAATGAATTCATCTCTTTTCACCATGAATCAGAGAGATTTTCATTCATTTGCATGCAGTGTACTAGAGTGACTGTGTATCCATGACTCATCAGGTCAAACAAGGGTCAAGTGTGTCTGCATCCAGCATCAACCCAGACAAATGACCATTTCCTCCACGTTAGGGTGCAATTAATCTATTTAAAATCAATTAGGCTTTTAAAAAACCTGCATTACAGGTAAGTTTTTTAAAGCCTAATTGATTTTGAATGGATTAAATTTTTTTAAAGCCTAATTGATTTTTAATGGATTAATTTTTAAAACCTAATTTATTTGGAATGGATTAATTTTTTAAAGCCCAATTGATTTTGAATGGATTAATTTTTTTTTAAAGCCTAATTGATTTTGAATGGATTAATTTGTTTGTTTGTTTTGTATGCTAAGAAAGCATGTGTATGCTTGTACAGTAAGTAACCAACCAGGGGACTGATGGTTTATTGGCTTTATCCTCTCTGAGGGACTTGGTAATGAGGATTACATGTAATGCCTTACCAATGGGCACTGGTGCATCAAACCAGGGACCTACATGTACGTGTACCAGTTACAAGACCACTGCTCTACAACTAAGCCATTGCGCCTCCTGCGATGTACATGTACATGTAAACCCTTAAAATGGCAAGTTCAAGGTTTTTGGTCATCTGGCGCCCTCTACCTTAACATTTTAACAAATATTGTGGAGTTCTGAATTTAAACTTAAAGATGAAGTCAAGTTCTGGTCCTGCCATCGGAAAAGATTGATCACGTGGCACATCAGGGAATAATTTTCCTCAAATTTTTTGATTAGCAATTTCAGCTGATGGATGAATATTTCAAATTAAATTCTGTACATTTCTATGGAAGAAAACTGCTACACACAAGATATTTTGTATAGCAGTCATGCAAAAATGCATAGCAAATTGCGATGCGATACCAGGAAAATTATTCCCTGCACATACATGTAAATGTTCGTACTAGGTACTGGCTGTGAGGTTTTAAAATCATCAAAATGATCAGAAATTGGCCCAGTCTGGCTAAAAGTCACATGTACATGTATGCACTATACACAGAAATATTTTCATACATGTAGTTCAATCAATGGTACATACATGTACTACAAAAACAAGTGCCATGAAAGTGTGGTCCTGTACATGTACATGTATGTACACATGGAATGCACTGATCTACGAATATACTAATACATGAACATGTACTGTACATTAACACAATGTACATGTTTTAGATATGGCTGGTAAAAAATAGGGCAAATAGCTTGGACTTTCCTAGATGCACATTACATTTGTACATGTAGGTACTTACAATGTACATGTACCGGTAGCTTACACATGAAGGTCATTTAAAGTGCATCTAGTACCAGTAGGTCTACTATTCATAAAGTGTCTGTCTGTCACTTACACGTACAAGTACATGTACAGTGTAATATTACTGTGAGTCTGAATGACATTTCTGCTCTCTAGGTCACACAGTCTTGCACATTTCTGCATTCTATAAATCTAGTTCATACTGTACATTATTTAAATATATATGTATTGTAGGTCATGGAGATGCTGGTAAAAGGGCTCAACATATGAGGGTCCAAGACTCCAAGGGCTAACAACTTTCTACAAAATGGCCCATTACTAATATTTTCAAGAGATGACCCCTTGAATTTTCAGGAAACTATTAAAGGTCCATACATGTACCTGTGGTGCAACTTTGAGTATTGGAGCATAAATTGCAAGCCATAGAGGAGAGCCTACTGTATATGAATTTAAAAATGAATACAATTTTTTGTTTTTGCACATGAAGAATATTGTAAGAATACAAAGGAGTGTGTCTCCTCATAACCAAGAGTATAATACATGTTGTTCTACATATTGGTACAAAAATCATACAGGAAAATGCTTAGCTAATTAAATTAGATTTAGAGAGCAACTTGTCTCCCTCAGGAGAATGCATCTACATGTAGGAGACATGGAACAGGCAATTTACATGTAAACATGTACATACATGTCAGTACTGGATCAAAAACATTTTGTGAGGGCCAATCTACAATGTACACTGTACTAATTACTAAAATGGACAATAGTCACGATACCACCTTTCAAATGACTCGACATTCAAGGTTACTGTCTAGTGGATAATACATGTACATTGATTCTTGCAACATCCTCTATTTTAGTCATCATATTCTCGTCTGCATTTTCTTATAAAATAAAAAAAATATCATGCTGCTTATGATTACAAAAGACAACAAGTAAGTTGTACACATAGAATAATATTTTATAAACATACTTTCCACTACAGTGTAGGCCCACTATTCAGTATTCACTGTCCTTCCTCAAGTAGGGTCTACATGTACTTGCACTTTTCTTTACAAAGTTGAAAGTTCCTTTCCCAATGGAAAGTTTTTAAAGGATTTATTTGCGATTATTTAAGAGTGGGATATTTCCCGCTCTTCTCCAAATCACTTTTACACCTAGATTCTAGACCTAAATTGTACACTTGATCCATGAAGATCTTTTTTCATTTCACTTCTTTTTGTCTTGATTTATATAATTCATTGCACATTTCTTTGCACACCACAAAAAGTAGGCCTACTATTTTAAATAAATGAACTGGAAAACAGTACTTGATTACTGACGGGGCTACCCTGTTTAAATAAAAACAGAATAAATAAATAAATAAATAAATAAATAAATAAAATTAAACTTATAAAATATGTCATAAATTGATGCATGGAGTTTACAATTGATATGTCATTGCTGTTACATACATAACATATACATAACATGTAAATGTACTTTTTCGATTTGGGAATGATTCGGCGGCCTGCTTCAAATATTATTTAGATCTATTCACATTCACACTATTTCATTTATTAATTGGATTACTTGGATTTCAAATGATGACAATGAATGATCATGTGTATCATCATTTCTGGAATTTGACATTCATCAACGTTGCTGACAAAATATTTTGGCCAGGGGAGGCAGGATGATAAGCCAATCTGCACTGCAGTGCAGAATCACCACCAAGCTCATCTCTCGACTTGTGTTGAAGGGAGAAGTCTGCACACACATGAAGTCACCCCGCCAAAGGCTAGCCGGTGATGCGGGGACGGTGATGGCTTCACGTCCGTATACATTCACATAATCTCCATTGATAATCGCCGTAAAATCTCTTGTGTCTCCACAGTAATCCACACAAAAAAAACATATCTAAGTGCACATGCTCCTAGATTAATATACATAGAATCATATTTTGGCTTCATTCAGGCTAGGGATCGCTCGAATTTCCAAAATAACTCACCCAAAATCATCGTCCATCGATTTGAAGAAGAATTTGTAGTTCGGCCGATTGAGGACATTCTTGAAATCTCCAAGAGTTACATCGGCGGCAGGAATTGGTAATTTTACGAGATATGGAGTGTCTTCATCATCTATATGATATATAATCTTAGTCTCCTCCATTATTGGAGGGACCTCATGCACAATATTTGAAATCCAGGGAAGAAAAAGACGGTCCTTTCGTAGATATTTCCGGTAAATTCACGTTTGGTTTTGTAGTCAGTCGACGCTATCGCTGCATACAACTGCACATCTAGCATTGTAACGTACATGTACACAAACACCATAGGCCTAGCGCCTACGTTCAATCGCTATGCGATTTGTCACACACTGATGTGTATACAGTACGGCCATTGATAAACATGAGGCTCTTCCAATGTCTGAACTCCCTCCCTGCTCCTAATGCCAAGCCTCATTTGCACATATTCTGTTTCCACAATCACAATACATAAAAACACATATTTTCCCCAGGATTTATCCCAAGTTTATAATTTATCAATTCTTAACATAATAAACCCTGAACAATTTTATCTTTACAAATACCTAACGTTAGAGTCCTAATATACTCTTGTATCCATCTCCATTTTCTTTTCATAAATTATAAACTCCGCTATCAATCACATTATTTTTTCACTCAATAGCTGATTGAATTCAAGGTGGAATTTTATCAATAGAGTTAAAAAGTTAAGAATCAGAAGTGTTATTAACAAATTCTAAAAAGTTAACTTCATATGGATATGAAAATATAAGCACAATATTTTTTAGATCTAATCTCTTTTCTGCCCAACATTTCTCATTTGGAAAATGCATTTCCTACTTTGCGCCTTTAGCTTCCCCTCCTCTTCCTCATTCTCCTCCTCCTCCTTCCTCATTCTCCTTCTCCCGTCCTCCTCCTCCTCCTCCTTCTCCTTCCTCCTCCTCCTTCTCCTTCCTCCTCCTCATTATCCTTCTCCCGTCCTCCTCCTCCTCCTCTTTCTCCTTCCTCCTCCTCCTTCTCCTTCCTCCTCCTCCTTCTCCTTCTCCCGTCCTCCTCCTCCTCCTCCTTCTCCTTCCTCCTCCTCCTTCTCCTTCTCCCGTCCTCCACCTCCTCCTTCTCCTTCCTCCTCCTCCTCCTTCTCCTTCCTCCTCCTCCTTCTCCTTCCTCCTCCTCCTTCTCCTTCTCCCGTCCTCCTCCTCCTCCTCCTTCTCCTTCCTCCTCCTTCCTCCTCCTTCTCCTTCCTCCTCCTCCTTCTCCTTCCTCCTCCTCCTTCTCCTTACTCCTCCTCCTTCTCCTTCTCCCGTCCTCCTCCTCCTCCTCCTTCTCCTTCCTCCTCCTCCTCCTTCTCCTTCCTCCTCCTCCTTCTCCTTTCTCCTTCTCCTCCTCCTTCCTCATTCTCCTCCTCCTCCTTCTCCTTCCTCCTCCTCCTTCTCCTTCTCCCGTCCTCCTCCTCCTTCTCCTTCCTCCTCCTCCTCCTTCCTCTTCCTCCTTCTCCTTCCTCCTCCTCCTTCTCCTTCCTCCTTCTCCTTACTCCTCCTCCTTCTCCTTCTCCCGTCCTCCTCCTCCTCCTCCTTCTCCTTCCTCCTTCTCCTTCTCCTTCCTCCTCCTCCTTCTCCTTTCTCCTTCTCCTCCTCCTTCCTCATTCTCCTCCTCCTCCTTCTCCTCCTTCCTCCTCCTCCTCCTCCTTCTCCTCCCCCGCCATCCCTTTGCTTTCCCTTGTCACAAAGAATATGCTCACTAGTAAATTATTGTTAATCTTTTTCAAAGTGCGTTGGGATAACAAATTAAATTTGGAACAATTTCGGGAGTGCTTATTTGCAATATATATAGAGCCCTTATCGCACCTGGCCACCATGGTTGCCAGCAATTATGCCCCTCCCCCCCCCCCCGGGCCCCCGCCCCATCCTCCTAAGTGAACAAAATAAAATCGTTATCAACATTTTACATATATCTTAGTTTTACATTTTGCGTATACTAGGAATGAGATGGGTTCATCAATAATTTGTATTATATATATAATATTGTATTATTTTCCTCCTTTTGTGAAAGTAAAGTTCATTATAAGTTTTCATTTTTGAAGTAAAGTTATATTTTGGCAAGCAACTTTGATTTTTTGTTTAAATAAATATTTGATTTGATTTATTAATCAAGTTCAGTGCAAATAGCACAGGGGCGGATCTAGGGTTTGGCGGTTTAAACCCTCCCCCCCCCCCCCTCCCCCCTCCCCCTCCCTTGGGCGGCCAAGTGGAAACAAAAGAAAAGAAGGGGGAGAGAAGGGGGAAAGAAGGGGGAAAAAGGGGGTGGGGAAGAAGAAGAAAAAGTAAAAAAGTAAAATCCTGGATCCGCCACTGGGTTACCCCCCCCCCCCCCCCCCCGTCCCCCACCCCCCCCCCCCCTTTGGCCAAAAGCTAGATCCGCCGCTGTAGCAACTGATATTGTAAAATGAAAATAAAATGATAATAACAATATTACTTGAGAAGATGACCCATGAAAGCTGGGAAGCTGTTTGACAATGGCGTACTGAAGACAAAATATGTTTTAAAACTCCTCCAAGCAGAAATTTTTTCTGTATAACATTTTAATAGATTTAGTTCTAAAGCAAGCTCTTACTTATCTCTTTTTTATTCATTATTTCCGTACTTTTTTCTCTCATCTGACCCTGTGAAAACAGTTTCCCCTATTCCCTATGCACAAGCTGAAAAGAAGAAGAATATGAAGAAGATGAATCATGAACAAGGAGGAGGAAGAGAAGAAGATGAAGAAAAAGAAAAAGAAGAAGAAAGAAGAAGAAGTATATGAGATGGGTTCATCAATAATATTATTGTATTAGTCTATTTTGTATTATTTTCCTCCCTTTTGTGAAAGTAAAAGAAGAAGTATATCTGTAAAGCGCTAAGAGACATTAATTTTGTATTAAGCGCTATATATAAAAGCGAAATATCATTATTATTATTAGAAGAAGAAGAAAAGGAGGAAGAAGATTATGAATAATAAGAAGGAAGAGGAGGAGGAGGAGGAGAAGGAGGAGGAGGAGGAGAAGGAGGAGGAGGAGGAGAGGGAGCCTTTGCCATGCAGTCCTCCCCCTCCCTCCGCTGCTGAAAAGTGAAAGGACTATTCACGATTCATAATTTAAAAGGATTATTCTCATTCAGAAGAATATAACATTGTACATTTCATTTTTGATCATACATACTACGATTATTATTTTCTTATAGTATAGGATATATCAGTAGTATCGGATGCAAAAGAAGGAAAGATTTGAGAAAGGAAGAAAGGAAGTAGAAAGACAAAAATAAAGAAATGAAGAAAAAAAACGAAATAAAGGAAGAAGACTAAATAAAGGAAGAAAGAAGGAAAGAAAGAAAAAAAAGACAGTAAGAAAAAACTCTATTAGATAAACTGCTTTCATTAAGAATGTTAATAAACTTGTAGGAAATGGGGATATTGTTTTGTGAGCTGAACAAGAAATTTGGAATGCCATCTGGCATCGCAATGTAAATTTAGGAAAATATTTTTCTCTCCATTATTTTCCTCAAAAGTTTTCTCATCAATGAAAAAGTGTGGAACCAACAAAAGAAGAAAAAAAAATGGAACGGTTGTTGTTGTTGTTGCTGTTGTAATAATTCAATTGCCTACTGAAATACTGAATAGATATTTTACAAATAAATATTCTTTTTCCCGTAGCGATCAGTGAATAGTACGATGGTACTTTCTCGAAAAGACAGAGGGCGCTATAACATTTTTGTTTCTCGGGAAATCCCCAACTTTTCCCAACCGCAAAAGCAAAGCAACTGTGCGTACAGTGTCTTTTGCAACAAAACGATTGAAATTTTGACGTTTAATCATCAAAGTAAGAGTTGAATATATAATATTCTGTAACATTGAAAACGGAACACCATGCCAGTAAACGAATAAAGATCTAGCTGATGGAAGGCAAGGAGCTAAATGTTTGAGAAAACTTTGCTTTTTCGAGAAACCCGCAAGCGCTGTTGTTATATCCTCGTTTTGTTCAGACAGTAGCATCAACTGACATCCGCCCACCACTTCCACAGCACTGCACCGCGGCCGCCACTCTGCTGGTGCTGGATTTCTGTTGGCACTACAAATACCTCGGCATTATGAGCCTTGTGATTTAACTTGGGTAAGTTGGTATTCCTGGACTCCTTTTCCTAAATACTGTTAGGGATTGGAACAACCTTCCTTCTTCAATTGTTAGCCCATCCCTGGTAATATTCAAAGCTAAACCTAAACAAAATGTATAGACTAAGTCTTTCCACACGCAAGGCGCTTCTGTCTTCACAAAGTTAGCGTGGATGTGTCCTGAACAGACATTTTGCTGACCTAACAATACAGATACAGAAATATAAAGCTCATCGAATAAATTTTCACACAGGGTAACAATTTAGTTTGGACTTGTAAAATTTATTTGTAGAAAATATTTTTGATTGTATTTTTTTTCAAATTAATATAAAAAGTTTTAAAAGTTGTCAGCTTGGAAGAGTTTTTAAGACATATTTTGTCTTTTATAGTTTATGCTCTTCTCCCAGTAGGATTCAGTGAAGCCAGACGCAGTCCTGGGGGAACACATTCCCAAATGAAATATACTGATTTTTTGTTCTTGTTAATAACAAATATTGAAATAAACAGATATCTTGCTGTGATCTACATTCAGATTCACACCTCGATCATGACGCTGGAGCCAGGAATACGAGTGGTACGGGGACCGGACTGGAAATGGGGCGAACAAGATGGAGGAATAGGCCATCTCGGGACCATAGTCCCCTTTGATACCACAAATCCAAACACCAAGCCCTCAATTGAAGTCCGGTGGGACAGAGGGCTGAGGGGAGACTACAGGATAGGCTATCAGGATTCGTACGATTTACGTCTCTATGATAATGGAACAGTGGGTAGGTAACTTCTTTCTTTTTTCCTCATCAGCTCAGAGTCAGAAGGGCTTTAATTAAAATCATTTGGCACAGAGTTGTACAACATGTCTGTTCGGAGCCTGAAAGGCATTAGCTCACATACTTTAACACAGAGTTCAATAATGCCTCTGTGGCTCCAAGCAGACAATATGCTCTAGTGAAAATTGCTCTCGTGTGTCCAGTATTTGAAAGTGTATACCGATCACCTACCAAAAAAATGTATGAAACCAACCTTCCCCAAAAAAACTTTACCTGGTATTCTTTAGGTATAAAAGAGTTCGGGGGAAATGAAGGATAACATAATTAAATCCCTGTGTAAAAAGGGCTCGCATTGAACCCAAGTTTGACTTGGGGTTTGTACGTACCCTATTCTTGCCCACTAACAAGCATTTTAGGATTTCTTAGCAGTCGGGTAAAATAACATTAACCACCACTACTACTACTACTACTACTACTGCAAGGATATTCTATGCAAGTGCTAGTCAAAATGATGTTTTACTGTTCTCTGAGAATGTATTCAAATTGCAATATATATCTCTTAGTAGAAGTAATGTTTGAAGCACATGGTTTGAAGTTTGAACACAGTATAGCCCCTTACATCAAGAGCCAAACATGTTTCAGTGAGTGGTACGCTTAAACTTCCCTCAACCCTGGATCCAGAACCAACACTTTACCTCAGCCTAAACTGGCCTAAACCTCACTAAACCAACTCTATACGTCAGATAAAAGCTGATGCTACCTAGGCCCCAATTCTTCAGGACGAAATAGAGCCAGGAGCAAATGTAGTCTAGTAAATTTGGGATCACCACAATTGCAGGGTTGTAAACTATCACAATCCGGCATTGACTGCACCACTGTGAGACTTGGGGGAACCCTAGAGTAGTGGTGAATTATTATACAAATAATACACAGCAGTGAGGGCATTAGTAAGAATTACCAACACAAGGTACCTTTGGAACAGTCTAACTATCACCTCGCCGAGGGTGTTTAGACTGTTTTGAAGGTACCGAGTGTGGGTAATTTTACAAATGCCCAAACAAAATTATTTGTTTTATAAGATTATGTTTTATTTGTTTTATAAAATGATGTTTTATAACACGATTTTAATAATGACCGGACATTATCAAAATTACGCGTTAGGCACAATAAATGCCTGGTCACATGTACGCTCTCAACCAATCATTTGATTAGGATCCACATCATTATCATCTCGATCAGTTATATTGGAGAAGGGCCCTGAGGCTCATAGCGTTGAACTTTGCATTTCACTATCAGGCACAGGTATCTTCTAGAGGTGTAACAGGTGTCATGATCTAGTGGATCACATGTTTTACGGTTTGAGTATCGCATGTTAGTAATGTCCTTTGGCAAGACATTGATCTGCATTTGCCACTCTCCATCTAGGTGAAGTAAATGGGTATCCGGTAGGAAGAAATTCCTTGAATGCTTTATCGCCTTATTAGAGGCAGCTCAGCTACAGCAGGGATAATAAAATGATACTTTGTATTATGGAAGCACCGAGTAAGGATCAAACCAAGGAGGTCTCTTATGAGAGTTAAATGCCTTCTCCGGGCTTCTGTAGGTTTCATAGAGTTATCAATCATTTTGATAATGATGATGATGATGATGATGATGACGATAATAACAATTAATTCTTTATTCCGATTCAGGTGTGAACCACGTAGATGTCAGATGTGATGTCTGCCGGAAATGCCCCATCGTCGGCATCCGTTGGAAGTGCATGAACATCGATCACTACAATATCTGCTCTGCATGCTACCATGGGGGCAAGGCTAGCCTTTCACATCAGTTTTACAGGATCGTCGTTCCAGGGGCAACAGAGTAGGTCCTTTGGTCATTAATTTGCTTTTGTGTTTTTTGTTATCAAGTTGCAGGGGATTAGGCTTACCTCAAAAAGGGAGCGGAAGAAAGGCAAAGAATCGTCATTCCAATGGCAAAAAGGCAGGTTTTTAAGTTATTTTAAGGAGTATGTGGTAGGGGGGTTTGATTTAGATTAGGGAGTAGATGTGAGAGACTTATAATTGGGTTTTTACAGACGTGTATTAATCAGATATGATTATTTACGTCTGGGGACCGACCTTTAACGTCACCATCCAAAAGACGTGAATCAGTTATGAACCTGCGTCCTCGGCTGAATCAGTTTGTAACTTCCACTGTTAGCTGGATTAGGCCTTCAGGCGCACGCCACAACGCCCAGATAAGATGTTTGACTTTAATTGTGTATTTACCCTTAGTTGGTGGGTATTCTAAACGTAATTAAGCCCCAAGTTTAATGGGATTATGGATCTAGCATCTGCATGGATATAGAATATTTCTTGTGGATAGCTGGATGATTTTCTCTCATTCCTTAATTTCAGAGTCCTGATGGAGAAAAGAAATGCAAGCCAACCTATAGAGGTCAAAGGTCTCTTCCCAGGGGCAAAGGTCAGAGTTGGCTCTGACCTCAGAGTTGACAAGGAAGATGGTAAATATCAATTGAAATGAAGAAGAGGAGGAGTCTGCAGTTAATATATAATTACATGTATGCTGAATCAAATTGAATTTAACTTTTTATTTCACATGCTCAAATTTATACAGAAAACAAATAAATTGACAAACTGATCTGGAAACAATATTATGAAAATTGCAAAAAGTTTAGTTACATTATTGATAATTTAACATATTTGACTGTTTGAAAGTGCGTAGACTCATAGAGGCATTGTTAAATATGTGATATGTGCAATACATGTGCAGAACAAAATATTGAGCAATAGTATTGATCATTTACTGGGTGCAAGCCAAAAGAATCTTTACAAAAAAAATTGTAACTACTCACTGGAAGCCTAAATTTCATTGTTATTCATATTTACCAAAATGTTGTTGCTTTTCTGGTACTAGTTAGGAAGCTCTACCAGGGTACACTGAAGAGACTGGAACCCTTCGTGGAAGGCTTCCCAAACACGGGAGCTCTGGTGAACTGGCCCCCTGTTGGCCAGTCCAGGTACAGAGTGGGCTTCAAGGGAATGATGGACCTCAAGACCAAAGATCCAGGACTTGGTGGCATGTGCTATAGGAGTCATCTCCCAGTGCTTGGTGAGTCTCTATACAGACAGTCCCACCAAGTTACATTTTTGTAGTGTTGGAAGAACTTGTAAAGCTTATACAGTCAAACCTGCTTTAGTGACAACCTGTATAGCAAAACCACCTGTCTATAAAGACCACATATTTTGTTTTCCTTGAATATGGTTTATCATTGAAACCTGTACATAAAGACCACCTGCTTATAAAGACCTCTTTTCGTATGTCCCTTGAGCAGTCTTTACGTACAGGTTTGACTAGAATCTTCCTCATCAGGGTTCTTATTTCATTATTGATAACAACACTGAGAATTTAAATTTGGAGCATTTTAGACAGAGTTGAGGCTAAATCAGCTATAGATTGCAGGCAATTGGTGAACAGGGGGGTGTTTCACAAAGACTAAGATCGACTTTAAGTTGGACTTAACTATGACAGGCCATTCATGCCACTGGTTGCTCTCACTATTGGTCTCTCAATTATTGTCTTTAGATATTATTTTTCCTTCAATAATGAACTATCAAAAAATGTACATTTTGTAGATTTGTGACCACGATTTACAAATCCCTTAATGCCAGTAAATGGTAAGAGCAAACAGTGGCATTAAGGGCTTGCCATAGTTAAGTCCAACTTAAAGTCAATCTTAGTCTTTGTGAAACACCTTCCTGGTCGGATAGTCACTATGATTCTGAGCTGATGTTGCTTTTTCTCTCCCAAGAAGGCCTACTTTACATCTACCTCATAATTTTGATTTTATTAGTCATATGATTCTTCAGAACCTACAAGTAGATCAGAAGGATTTTACAAGTTTCAAGTTCTCCGGTGATCTCACAAGTGCACTATGCCCTTTGACTTTGTCTCAGGCTATAGCATAGCTGTAAGGTCTCCCAAGGGCAATAGTTTCAACCATTGCCCTCAGAGTAGTTAAAGGGAGTGTAGCCTGACGAGACTACGTGTCTTTCCCATGGCCTGACTCAGAGCCAATCGGGTATAATACGACTACGGACCACGCGACCGCAGCCATCACGTGCGTGCAACATATGCGAAACCGAAGCGTGAGGAGAACTTCAGTCTGTTTCGCGAACGCTGACCATTTAGAGATTAAGTCACTGACTACCGTTAATCAAGTCCATTCGTTTACGTGCAGTTGTCCAAAAGAAGACGTAGATGGCGTTAACCAGTATTTGTCAAGCTGCACTCCCTTTAATATTTATACTATTTTTCTACTTTAGGTCATCCAGTTGAGTTGGAGTGTGTTGAAGGCCTGGTGGTAGGCGATCACGTGATCATCAACATGGAGGAGAATCTCCTGCGTGAGTTCCAGGAGGGACATGGAGACTGGGTGCCAGGAATGGCTAATGTGAGTAGAAAGAAGCATCCTTTCATGCAAGCTCCCATTGGTAGGAAAATATTCCTTCAGTGATGGGACGTTTTGCCATGGTCAGTCTGCTAAAGCTGAGGCTGTTGGTTCGTTGTGGAAGATGCACTTTATAAATGAATTATAGCTATTATTATATATTACTTACTAATTACTTGGGTATACTTGGGTGTAGAGACTGGAAGCTTAGCTTATTTGTCCCTCTTTACTGTTGCATCCCGTCTCAAGTATGGTTCAAACTTAATTGGATTGTCTCTCCAATACCTTTCTAGAGATGACTTGAATTGGTTAATGGTGGCATCATTGACTAATTCCTTGGGCAAGGCATTCCAATTGTTTACACTCCTTATTGAGAAACTATACTGCCTAAGTCTTGTAGTAAAACGTTGTTGGACAATCTTGAAATCGTGGCCTCTTGTTGTTGAGCCAGTGGCTAGTTGGAAGAATTTTGAGGATTCACTGAAACTAAAAGATATGTGTAAAGAATGTACTTTTATTCTTGGTGATGTTTTCTCTCTTTTATTTGTCTGAGATAACGTAGATGGAGCTTTTGTTTGTATTCTCATACAGGAAATAGGTCAGGAAGGGGTCATCCGTGACATCACCAGTAACCAAGACATCATGGTCGAATATCCAGAGAGCAGCAGAAAGTGGATCTTTCATCCCGCTACTTTGACCAAGGTATACAAAATGATATGATGATAATGATGTTGATGATGATGAAGATGATGATGATGATAGTTGTGGCAATTAATAGTACTGGTAATGATAATGATGATGTAGAGTTTGATAATATGATAGTGCTTATGGTGATGATGATGGATGCAGATGATGATGATAATAATGATTATGATGATGATAATGATGATGATCGATGGTGATAATGATGATGGGGATGATGATGATGATGCAGATAATGATGGTGATGATGTTGATGATGGTGATGATGATGTTGATGATGGTGATACTAATGCTGCTGCTGCTGATAAGTGTGATGATGGCACTAAGATGATGATAAGTATAATGTTTTGTTGATTACAATGATGATGATGGTGATGATGGTTGCACATTTATGCAGTCTGTTCTCTTCATCCCAGACTTCTCCTTATCAAGGGATGAGAGAACCTTCTTAATGGCATCTGTCTTAATTTCCTACATAAGATTCACTCTACCCGCGCCTCTCTTTGCTCTGCTTGATGTATAAGACGGAGCTCTTTTGCTACACAACGCATGCAAGACTGTAGCTATTCATGGTTTCAGAACCATTGATCTTCAGAATTATAAGAGAAAGAAACACTGGAAGAAGAAGAAGTATGAGATACATGTATACTTATAATCAATTTGAATATCTTTTATTGGTACAGTCAAACCTGCTTTAGTGACCACCTGTCTACAAAGACCACATTTTTTGTTTCCCTTGAAAATGGTTTCTCATTGAAACATGTACTAAAGGAACCTGTCTACAAAGACCACTTTTTGTGTTTCCCTTAGGTGGCCGCTATAGACAGGTTTGACTGTAGTAGATTATTATGATGCGTTCGTCAATTGAGAACCCATTTTGCTTTCATTCAGGTAATTCCTCGCAGACTTTCAAGTGTAGTGGAAGTAGACGAGTCCGGGGACTACAAGATTGCAGTAGATAAAACAGTCCAGCCAGCTGTCATTCCAAAGAGCAACTCCAGCCATAACAGACCAGATGGATCTTCAGGTAAGATGGTAGATCATGGGGATCTTTCGATATACAAGTGAGGAATAGTGATAATGATAATAATAAAAATAACAATAATGATAATAATGATGATGATGATGATATTAATAATAATAATTATTTTCAAAAAAAATAATAATAATAACTTGAAAGTATATGTGAATAGCGAAATTGACATTGTTCAAATTGCCTGAAAAAGCTACTGGATTTATTTTGGAAATATCATTCTTTCTAATTCTTCATTTGGATTTGTTGGCCAGGTGCCTCAAAGTCCTCTGACCAGAGGGGCAATGTACGGATCCATGAGGTCAGCATGCGGGTCGGACTGAAGAAGAGCAAGGACTTATCTGAAGCTGTAGCCGTAGCCATTGCTGCAGCCCAAGGCAACGAACAGAACGTCCGAGGGATTTTGAAAGACCATCCAGATTGGGTAAGTCCAACATGATACCATTTTCTGAAGCCGTAGCCATAGCCATTGTTGCAGCCCAAGGCAAAGAACAGAATGTCTGAGGGATTCTGAAAGACCATCCGGAATGGGTAAGTCCAACATGATACCATATTTTGAAGCTGTAGCCATTGCCGCAGCCCAAGGCAACGAACAGAATGTCCGAGAGATTCTGAAAGACCATCCAGAATGGGTAAGTCCAACATGATACCATTTTCTGAAGCCGTAGCCATTGCTGCAGCCCAAGGCAACAAACAGAATGTCCGAGGGATCCTGAAAGACCATCCGGAATGGGTAAGTCCAACATGATACCATTTTCTGAAGCCGTAGCCATTGCTGCAGCCCAAGGCAACGAACAGAATGTCCGCGAGATTCTGAAAGGCCATCCAGAATGGGTAAGCCCAACATGATACCATTTTCTGATGATGATTTTAGTCTGTCTTTAATGTGTACTGGACAAGAACGTGCTATATGTTGAAAGGTTGCTGGAAAATGCAAGGCAAGGTACAGAATGTTAAAAGAGATTCTCGAAGACCAACCTGAATGGATAAGTCCCATGATACAATCTTCACCCAATTTCATTGTCTTCCTGACAATATATCATTCACAAAAAAACAGAGAACTGATGCACAACGACCCAAGAAATGTTACCCCGATCCCTTGATTATTGTGCTTATCTATCAACATTATTATGATTATTATCGTCATCTTATATACAGGTTAATTCCCCATGCGATGAGAAGAGCCCTCTACAGCTAGCCGTTCATGGTGGTTTCATGGACGTTGCCAAGTTTTTGATAGCGGCCGGTGCTGATCTAGATATGACAGATGAAGATGGAGATACCGCTCTCATGTTCGCTATTTATGGGTAGGTTCTGTTCCCTACCCTTTAATATAAAAAAGTACCATAAAATTACCATGGTTTGATAACATGATTACCATGGTTCTTATGGTGGATGGTAATTTAGACAAAGAACCAAGGTTACTATGGTATTTTTTTTACAAGGGTGGTAGAAAGGTGTTATAATACATTTCTACTTTCTACCGCTCTCATGTTCGCTATTTATGGGTAGGTTCTAGTGTTCTCTCCCCTTATAAAAAAAATTACCATAAAATTACCACGGTTTGAAACCATGGTTCTTTTGGTGGATGGTAATTTGGACAAAGAACAAAGGTCACCATGGTACTTTTTTTTACAAGGGTGGCAGGTGTTACAATGCATTTCTACTTTCAATCTTCATATAATGTCGCAAAACTCAAATACACTGTATAAAGCAGGGCTCCCACTTAGCCGAGTTGGAGCCTCGAGTTGTGGCGAGCTGGCTCAATCTTATGGCAAGCCGTTTTTCATTAAAACATATTTCTTGATATCAAGAAATCAATTTCGTGATATCAAGAAATATGTTTTAATGATAAAATTGCTTGCCATAAGATGGCGCCAGTTCGCCACAACTCGGCTAAGTGGGAGCCCTGCTTTAAAGACACCCTGACTTAAGCATGGGGGAACCTGCATATTTCAATTCAATTCAATTTTATTAATTTAAAGTAATATATGGAATGTATTATACATATATAAACAACATAAACAGTAATAAGTGATGAATAATCATAGACATGGACATAGACGTTAAAAGTATAATTACACATAGCAGGAGCACTAAGAAAGAGTAAAAGGAGGCGGAGGAAGGTAGAGGAAGAAGGACAATAATTTATGGGAGGATAGAGGAAAACAGACAGCAGATTAAGATTTTGTTGTGTTTTAAAGCCTCACTGTACTACTTGTAGCTACTTGCTCCCTCTATATAGAAAACAATGCCTAATCGGTGACCATTGGTCCCCCATGATCCTCTTTTTCTTATGTTAACTGAGAGCTGAATTGATGAGATAACCACCTGTCCAGTGACATTGTTGGGTGGTCTAATCCCTCCTATAAACTAGTACAGATAAGCTTTAACATAGTATGGCAGCATGAAAATACTGCAAATGTTCATCTTTCTCTCTCAAAACTCTCAACGCTTCTAATGGAACGATTAGATATTGGTGCTCTGCAATAACCTGGATCAGCTAGAGACTGTTACAGGTACTCTTTAGGAATTTAAGAATCAGTCTGAAATATCATGGGCAACTGGATTTCCAAGAAACTCTTTTGGAATTAGATTAAAAGATGAACAAAAATGTAGATTTGTTGGTAGTTGTACTTGTTTGTTTTCCTTATGACTTCAAATATTCTCAATTGACAACAGAGAGAAAAAAATTTTGTTGAAGATTCTACTTTGATCTTTCAATTATCATGATAAATTTATTGAACATTTTAGAAGTTTCTCAAACTTCTTAGTAGTAGTAGTGGTGGTTATTTTACCTGACTGCTAAGAAAGCATAAATGCTTGTTAGTAAGCAACCAGAGTACCGACAGTTTTAGGTCCTCTCCGAGAGACCTGGTAATGAAAATTAATGCCTTACCAAAGGTACTAGGGCATTGTCTTGGTTTCGAACCCAGGTTGCCGGATTACAAGACCACTGCTCTACCAACTGAACTATCGCGCCTATGGTTTGTTTGCTTTTTCACTTTACCATTTCTTCTTTATCTTTTGCAGCAACCATCCAAATATTGTCAAGTATCTGCTTTCCAAGGGAGCAAACATTAATATCGTCAATAAAGAGAGACGTTCTGCATTGCATCAGGCTGTGACAAGGTGCTACATAGAATGCATGAAGGTGCTCTTGGCACATCATTGCGATGTGAACATACAGGTAGGTCTTCTGAATGTATTTTAGGTTTTTTTTCTCGATAAAGAGTGCCTCATTAAATATTGAGGTGCACTGTTACCAACCAAAATATTCAGAAGTAATACAGACTTAGGCTTGTTTTTTAATAATAATAATAAAAATAATATTTATACGGCACTTAATACTAATGTTTTTAAGTGCAGTACTATTAATTTTGTACTATGTTTTTTACTATGTTTTTGTACTATGTTTTTTGTGGTATAGACCAACATTTTTTGGATTAATTCCACGACTACTATGAACATAATTACTTATTTTAACATTTGCTGTTGCCTTGTATAGCCTTGTACGTAAGAATAAGGAAAACCTGAGGCAATGTTACAGAGTCACTTTAAGTAATTTAGGCCTTTAGAAAACTCTGAACTGCTATTGGTTGGTATATTATACAGGATAACTTTGGTGACACAGCCCTCCATGATGCCATCAGCGGTCAGAGCAATCCAGTCCTGTCTCTACTCCTAGAGAATGGAGGCTTAAACTTTGAACTGAGTAACAAGAGACAATTCAATGCTCTTCAGTGGGCAGCCATGAAAGGCAATCAAAAGTGAGTATGTTTGGTAGGGTCTGTGAAAGAGGGGGGGGGGGTTGGATTGGGGTGGGGCAGGGCAGGGGGAGGAGAAGGCTCATGTGGCTTGCATGAACATCCCTTTTTTTCTCTTCCAAAAAGATTTGACGCCCATGCAACAACTCTATCGTTTGGCACTTGGGCTCATTTGTAATACCCCCCATTATGAATGATGATGTTGGTGGTGGTGGTGGTGATGATGATGATGATGATGATGATAATGATATTGATGATGATGTTGATGATGATGATGATGTTGATGATGATGGTGATGAAGATGATGATGGTGATGATGATGATGGTGATGATGGTGATGATGATGATGATGATGTTAATGATGATGTTAATGATAACGTTGATGATGATAGTGACAATGTTGATGATGATGATGATGATAATGATGAGGAGGAGGAGGATTATGAAGATGATAACAATGATGACAGCCAACAGCAAGAACAATGATAATGGTGATGATATATCTATAAGCAAATACAAATATTTCAGTACAAAGTTAGCACATGATAGAAGGTTATCTGTATTTAAGAAATTAACAATTAATTATCTGATGAGATAATATTTTCTCTCTTTATATGATTAATGTATCTTTCTGCCTTTCTCTGCCCACAGTGCTATTCAGAGAATTTTGAACGTAGGGCCAGAATTGGCAGGTATTAGTAACACGGATGGACAAACTGCCCTGCACATTGCCGCAAGAAACAACTTTGAAGATATCGTCAGGATCCTAATTGTCAAGGTTTGTAGACATACTTAATTGAGGATAATTCCAGGTATGTTGAAAAGCATGAAATGTTACTCCAGATAGATTTGTTATATATGAATGATTAATTCATTGCTTGATTACTGTTAAGACTGATGAAAGGATTGAATTATTTATTGATAGAGTGGATTGTGAGACATTTATCAGTTAATTGATTGATTGATTAATTATCAAGTGAATAATTTTTTAATTCATTGATTGATTGAGTGATTAATTGATTGATAGGTTGATAAAATGATCAATCTATTGCTTGGTTGATTGGATGATTGATTGATTGATTCGCCGATTGATTAATTGGTTAATTGATTGATTGCTAGATTGCTAGATTGATTGATTAATTCATCAAGTGAATAATTTGTTAATTCACTGATTGATTGAATGGTTAATTGATTGAATGGTTAATCGATTGATAGACTGATTAAATGATTTATCTATTGCTTGGTTGATTGGATGATTGATTGATTGATTGCTTGGTTGATTGATTTCTAGATTGATTGATTAATTCATCAAGTGAATAATTTATTAATGAATAATTTCATTTAGTGAATAATTTATTAATTCACTGATTGATTGAATGGTTGATAGGTTGATTAAATGAATAATCAAATGCTTGGTTGATTGGATGATTGACTGATTGATGGATGGATGAATAGATGGGTTAAATATTTTTTTTATTCACCGATTGAGCGATAGATTGATTATTGTTTGAGTAATGGCAGTTCTTTCACAGAGTAATGCATATTTACTTCATGTAGTACATGTATTCGCTCATATCATCGCAATTACTTGGAAGTTATAGAGGTGGTTATGTACACAATCTATTTGTAGATATTGTCTTTACATGATAAACATTTCCACTTCTTAAAGGTAATACAAAGTCCTGGTATTGGGTCATGAATTTGGTACAAATGAACATATTGGAAGCATATGTGATCCTACAATATTCAGTGATCGTTGTAAATAATAAACTCTTTATGTTGTATAGCTCCCTCTCAAGGTCAAGATATGAATTATGCTATAAAACAATGTATCTTGACTAAAATCGGTCGATTAGCGATTCCTGTTTGGAAATTATTTATCACAACTACATATTCTAAGATTTTCATGGTCGCACCTACCATTGTACAGCCAAAGGCGCTATTTGAAATTTATTAAAATTTATCGGGAACATCTGTAAATTTTTCTTAAAAGCAGTAGTGTTTTAGGGGCTAAATTTTCTAGTGCTTATAATACATCCACAGGGGCATCCAAATATATCAAAATTGTAAAGAATCACCATATCCACCCAATTTTCAAAATTTCCCAAAACTGTGTATCGGCGCTATATAAATATTTATATTATTATTATTATTACCTTTCAAGTTAATATGCTCATTGTACTATGCTGACTGCTTCGCACACGCTATTGATCGCACCATCAGATTATCAGATTATCTCAAAATAAACTTGGCACAGAGGGATTTGTGGCTTGGCACAATGGGGATTAGCCCTGTGGCACTGGGCTGTATTCATTATGGCAGGATAAGAGTTAATATGCCTTTCTTTTTTCCAGGGTGAGTGCAGTGTAAATGACTACACACTGGACTATCAGACCCCGCTCCTATTGGCTGTCAGGGCGGGGCACATAGAGACCCTGGAGGTGCTTCTCAAGCTGTGGGCCAATGTCAACTTGCCCGATGCTGACGGAGACACCAGCTTGCATGTCGCCCTCTTGAGGCAGGTCATATTCCCGGATGTTACCGAAACGAATCTTCTCGAAAAGGTTAGTTAATTGCCAAATGGATTAGTAAAAGGCTGCATCTAACTGGCAATGGTGTTGTCTGGTTTGTTTCACATGCACAATCCTAAAGGAGATGAAACATACACTATGTATATCCATCCACAGAAATGGCATCAAATGAATACGTGATTAAAACATTCCATGCAAAAGTATGGTGCTTTATGTAACAAATTTCAACTTCTAAATAACTACCCCCCCCCCCCCCTCAAGACTGTCATCATTAGACAAGTGCACTACCCCCTCCTTCTTCTGAGCATTACACTCCTCCCCCCCCCCCAGACGAATGCCCCCTTTGATAAAACTCTTCTAGGGAAATTACCTCCAGACAGATACCCCCACCCCTCTCCCCCCTCAAATTTGTTTTTGTGTTGTTATGCCTCCGTTACGAAGTAGCCGGAGGCATTATGTTTTCGGGTTGTCCGTCCGTCCGTACGTACGTCTGTACGTACGTCTGTACGTACGTCCCGTTCTTGTGATCGCGTTATCTGAAGAACCGATTGATCGATTCCTGCCAAACTTTGGTCATGTATGTATCTTGCAGAGCCGATGAACTGATTAGATTTTGGGGTCACGAGGTCAAAGGTCAAAGGTCACAGGGCTCATTAGGTATGCCAAAACAGCTCGTGATCGCGTTATCTGAAGAACTGATTGATGGATTCCTGCCAAACTTTGGTCATGTATGTATCTTGCAGAGCCAATGAACTGATTAGATTTTGGGGTCATGAGGTCAAAGGTCACAGGGCTCATTATGTATGCAAAAACAGCTCGTGATCGCGTTATCTCAAGAACCGATTGATGGATTCCTGCCAAAATTAGGTCATGTATGTTACTTGCAGAGCCAATGAACTGAGTAGATTCTTGGTTCATAAGGTTAAAGGTCATGGGCTCATTACGTATGCAAAAATAGCTTGTGAACGCATTCTCATTAGAACTGACATTACTATTTGTCTCAGGAGATCTTGCAGAGCCAATGAACTGAGTAGATTTTAGGGTCATGAGGTCAAAGATCAAAGGGTCATATATGTATATGAGAAATTGCTTGTAATCACGATATTCTGAGAACCTGTCAATGGATTACAATTGAACTTGAATTCGAAAAATTTCTTCTGTTTTGGTTTGTAAAATTGCTCTATGACGGAGGCATCATTTTCGACTGCGCGCAGTCGAATTCCATCTAGTTTCTTTTAAATTAGGAACACCCCAATCACTTTTGGATAACAATAGAGCCTAGTTGAATGTGGGAGGGGGAGGGGGTAGTTAGGTGATTGACCTGGGGATTTGTTGTCCATATATCATACCAAATTTGTAGCAAAATAAACATAGATGGATATATCATATTTAATGGATTTTTTTTTTTCAGATCCGATCCAGGATTCCTGATCAGTCTGTGGCGACCTCTGGTCTTGCCTTAGCCTGTCTTTTGGTCGAGTACAAAGCTGATCTTTGCCATGTGAACAACAAAGGCCAGACTCCTCTTGACATAGTCCCAGATACTAAGATTCATGCGGTGCTCAGGCACTTCGTTCCAGTAGGAGGGTATGTGTCTGAGCCAAAGTAGATCTGCCATTATCAATAAAATGCAATAAATGTATATACTGATGCAGGATAATCGTGCACAAGAGTTAAAATAGTATGGAAATGGGAGTGTGACCCTGTTTCTCTTTTACACTGTATACTGTACAGTGAATATTGACACTATACATTTGTATTTACAAAGTCATTTGTATATCAAGTCCAATATCGATAAACAATGCAAGAATGCTCTATGCATGTAGGTATTGCTATCTATTTGGGCAGACTCCAGAGCCCCACAAAACTTGTCAGTTTTTGTTATAAACTTCTGAAATCCTTGCTTCTGATTGGTTATCAGCAGATTTTTCACTTTGTTTTTGTCATTTGTCATTGCAAAAAGGCTTTGTGATACGGGTACCTGGAAAGCAAATATTGTCATAAACAGTAGCCGTCAAAAGGTGATTGTTAGTATGAACACAACCTGACTTGATATATATATATATATGTACTCCTCCTGATGATGTCATGAATGTAACTTTCTCTCCCTCCCCCTTCCTCTCTGTCCCTTCTCTTCCTATGCCCTTTTCCTATCTTTCTTCCTTGTTATTGTTATTTCAATTTCCTAGATTCTAGCTTATGCTTAAGACGACCCCTTTTCTGTATATACCATGTCATTATTCTACCTCTAAAGTTATGAGATTGTAAATGTATATATTATAGAATAAGTAAACAAATTCAAACCTGATCAAATCAAATGAATAACGACACCAATCACACAATTGCAAAGGCTTGAGTGAAATCGACCAAAAGGCAAGGTCTCTTGTCTATAGTGTTTATCATCTCTTCAAATCGTACTATGTCTCATGTTCTGTCATGATTGCTCTGCAGGCGATTTCTAACTTCAACCCTGAACCAAACACTAAACCTTATACTAATCTTATACTAAACCTTATACTAATCTTATACTAACCTTATACTAATCTTATACTAAACCTTATACTAACCCTCAGCAGCGGCCACAGTTTCTGTTTCCCCATAGGGGTCCTGGATAGACAGGTTTAACTGTACTTTGAATAATGTTAATTTTTCACAAAGAGATGGCTTGGAAATCTTTAATTTTGCTTTGTCAGGCTATTGATTTGATTTTGATTTTGATTTCTGTTCTGCTTTATAATCCAAAGGAGTCCTGGTCGACTAGATGACCCAGAAAGTCTTGAAGCTGCACCCTCTATTCCAAGCGATGGCTTTGATAAGACGCCGAGACAAAATGAAACTGACCAAGAGCGAGCGCAACGGGAGAAAATAGAGTATTACGAAGGTCAGGTAATAGGCGCACGTCCAGAGCCAGAGGGTAGGGATAACCGGTTTGCAGATTCTGGGCCAGGGGCCAGAGGATATGAAGAGACTCAGGATGAGGGTACTGTAGCTGGTGAACCCCGGAATAAGGTGGATGGTGGTGGTGGAGCAGGGGCAAGGCAAGAGCACATCCAGCTGCAGCAGGATAAAGAGAAGCAGTGTCGTCTTGCACCATCTTGGAGTATGCCTGGAAGTGAGGGTGTCACCGTTGATCCTGCACATCGTCATGGCGACGACGATGGTAGCCAGACTCCAGCTCACATCGCTAAGCAACAGATGGAGGAAATGCAGATTTTGGAGGGTCGCCAAACAGCATCAGGAGATAAACCGATTGCTGATCCTGCAGGTGATTCAGCAGCCCACCATCTTGAAGATAACCGTGGCCAAATACCAGAACACATCGCCAAGCAAGAGAGCCAACTCTTGGCCCATCAGCAAGCACTTCCTGATGCAGTTGCAGTTGCACGTGATGATCCCCAAAACCGTATCACGGGACAGGATCTGGATCATATTGCAATGCAGACAAGGAAAGAACGTCAGTTTAATCCAGCCTCGCCCCAAGACCCTCAAGATGCTCCTTCACCCCTCCGTCCCCCCCTCCCGCAGCTTGACCTGAGCCCGCAACGGCAACTGCATCCGCATCATCGGCCAGCTCCTGATACCACGCCCTCCCCCATCTCGATCCAGTCTACCCCTACTCCTACCAGCCTACTTCCCAACCTGGCCCGGTGTCGGCTAATTGCCTGTGGTGGCATTGCTGATGCCCAGTTTAAACCCTGTGGCCACACCATTGTTTGTTATCGATGCTCCCAATGCTTCAAGCTTTGTCATGAATGCAAGGCAAGTACAGAAATCACTTTAGTCTCCCTACCACTGCATCAGTCAATAAGTGAGATAGAGGTAGTGCATATAGTTGGGCTGTACATGCAACCTGCACCTCCAAATCCTGGGGGGTGTTTCACAAAACTTGTCATCAGTGGCAAATGACAGTTTTTGTTATAAGCTACTGAAATCCTTGCTTCTGATTGGTTAACAGCAAATTTGTCACTGGTTTTTGTCATTTTTCATTGAAAAAAGGCTTTGTAAAACAGGTCCCAAGTCTGATCTTGCTCATTAACTTTATAAAATCCTTACCCAGTTCCCAATTGGTTTGGTAAATCATTATAAAGGAAATCAGTCAAATCCAGTTTTTTACACCATTAAATGTTGTTCTTTTCTTTTAATGGGATTTGCAACATACATGTACATGTAAGTTACAATACTAGGCAGATATGTAGATATACATACAAAAATATTGGGAAAATACCATTGCTTGGTGTTAAAATTAAGATGACATATCATATTAAAGGTATAGTCCAGTTTTGAAACCACCCTCTCAAAAAATGAAATGCCATCTAAGCCTCTGAAGGCAATATTTAAACAATATTGAATGGATATTTTGTACCCCAAACCCTTGAACCGCATTTTTACCACTACTGGTCTATACTTTTAAAGTTGTTCAACAACTGGCCCTCTGTTGATGAGCATGATTCAAAATCTGTGTCCGACTCGGCTCAAAACCTTCAGTCTAGCAATTTTGAAACTGGTTGTGCATCCAATCTAGAATACTTTTAGATAGCTTCAAAAGTTTCACACATTTAAAGTACAGAAAATGGACTTAGTCTTACTACCACAGCGTCAGTCAATAAGCACATTTGGAGTGCATATATGCGCACTATAACATCACTTATACAAATACAAATATCACTCGCACAAAATGGTGTAGTGGTCATGGACTCACTAAAAGTATCATGCACACAAATTGTTGTGAATCCAATTTTTTGTCTCTAAAATGTTAAAGTTTGCAGATGAAATATGCCATCTCAAACGTAAGATATTATTATATGTGTGATTTCCTCTGAGGAAAATTCTAATTCACTTTTTGTTTTCCCTTTGTAAAATCAGAAACCCATAGAGAGTGTTTCGCAACCGAGCCGACGATTTCCAGCATTTTCCAACTACAATCCTGACATGGGTCAACAAACACCAAGAGCAGATCGAGGTATTTACTTCAGTATTGAACGGAATGGCATTGGGGTATCCAAGGAAAAGGGCACGGGGCATCCCCCCCCCCCCCGCCTCTCAGAAAACCCAATCTGGCATACATGTACCTTTAGTACCCCTTAAATGTGACCCAAGCAATTTAAGACCCCCCCCCCCCCCCCCTCTCCTGCATCTGAAGAAAAACAAAATTGTCTTTGTGCTTCTAAGTGACCCCCTCTCCCCTATAATAATATGCTATCCATAATATACTTTGAGTAGTGCCCCAAAGGAGGAGGCACTTAGAAGAAGAAACACATACATTTTATGAACGACATAAATGGGAAAGTTGTCAGCCACTACGTTTAAATCTACTGACCAAACTGCCATTTTGAGATACGCATAGACTTAGTGATGTCATATTTTAAACATTCATAACTTTCTTATTATTGGTCCAATTTATTTCAAACTCTCGCCATTCAGTTCATCATATTTTACTGCTTTCGTAAGTTTTTTACAAGGATTGGATTGCCCTTTACTCTATTGTAGTATCAAGTGAATTTATATTTCTTTGTCTGCGATGAAGTACATGTAACTGTAGAGATTCTGCCTTAACTTTCATCACAGATAACATGAACAGGATGTGGATGTCATTTTAAAGCCCCACTGCACTACTTGTAGCTACTTGCTCCCTCTAAATGGAAAACAATACCTAAGCGGTGACCATTGGTCCCCCATGATCCTCTTTTTCTTATGTTTATTGAGAGCTGAGTTGATGAGATAGCCAACTGTCATTGACTACGCTGTGTGGTCTAATCCCTCCTGGCCAAACTAGTACAGATGGCCTTTAAAGGTTTTCCATTCTTCATTTTTGTTTCACAGCTGTTGCTACGCAGGGCGCAACGGGAGATCACCCATCATTGGCAAGAAGAAAGATCTTTGAGTCTGAGCCAGATTCCGGTTCCGAGTTGACCAAGTCTATCCTCATCCAGAAGAATCAAAAGCTGGAGGAAGACCTGCTGTGCCCTGTCTGCATCGACCAAAAGAGGGAGTTTGTCTTCATGTGCGGACATTCGCTGTGTGAAGATTGCTCCGGTTCCATCGAGGATTGTCCTATGTGTAGACAACCCATCCTCAAGAAAATTAAGATGTATTAACAAAAGAGGGAGTTTGTCTTCATGTGCGGACATTCGCTGTGTGAAGATTGCACCTGTTGCATCAAGGATTGTCCTATGTGTAGACAACCCATCCTCAAGAAAATTAAGATGTATTAGCGGATGTAGGATATATGCTCCAGTGACATTTGCTCCTACTCTAACGGAATTCCTAACTTCAACCCCGGACCAAATGCTATACCTAACCTTAATCCTAACCCTAACCCTAAACATGACCTAAACCCCAATTGTAACCCCAACCATAACCCTATGTTTTTGATGAAACAAAGACAAAAGCGATTGTCGCCGGAGAAAATGTTGGAGAACCTTAGTGATTGGTCATCCTTGTCTGCACAAGTGTATCTGAAGGAAGAAGGGGCAATTAGGGGGTAATTTCTCTCCTCTCCCCCCTCCCTGAAGAATTGTCAACCATAAAGAAAGATTATACATGCAACTCACTTTTTAATTGCTATGAAGAAATTACTACAAGGCGACTTATACTCAAATTGCTCTGAAAGCGTGATTAAGTTATGGATGATTCGTAAGAAGAGAAATGTTCTTGCTCAGTCGCAATGTTGACTTTCAAAACTGCGTAATTAAAGCAGAGAGCAGAGCGTATTCATTGTCTGTAACAACGCTGTTGGATGATAGTTTTAATGATTACTGATTATAGGCACTTTTATGGTGATGAAAATCTAGAATTTGAATCCCAAGGCACTCAAGGAAAGATTAAGATGAAATGAGAGCTCCAAAAAAACGCATCACCTATATTTTCAGCATTGATATAGAAAGAAAGACAAGTATTTATCTTGGATTTGAAATTTTCTAAGAAAGTAAGAATGTTGTACCTGTAGTTTTCAACTCCACTGGTTATTTAGTTCTATACTCTCAAACTTGCTTTAGTGACAGCCTGTGTAGAAAGACCACCTGTCTATAACACCATATTTTTCATTTCCCTTGATTAGGGTTTCTCATTGAAACCTGTACTAAAGGAACCTGTACATAAAGACCACCTGCCTGTAAAGACCACTTTTCATGTTTCCCTCGAGCGGTCATTATATACAGGTTTCCCTGTATAACATGAATGCCACATTCATGTACAAGAAAGCCATTTTGCTGCAGTCAATGAACCTCATCATAGCAATATCTGTTAGATGAATTTGTGATTTAGGAATGATTCCATTTAATGTTTTCATTTTGATTTTCTGATTGTTATATATATCTTGCCATAAACTTCTGCACAAAATTGCCAAGTATAATACTTAAATGATAGGAATATATATAAGATAATGGTTTAAAATTTATGAAAAGTAATTCTATTAAACTTTTTACTACATGTACATGCATGTATAAAATCATGTAGCAAGTACAGTACATGTAATAAACAGCATTATTTCCAAATTGTACCCTAGGTAACCTGACATGTATTTAAAAATGTTGAATGAAATTAGTGATTCAACTGGGTTTTATTTTTCTACCAGTATTCAATTTCTTACCTCTGTCTGTAGAGGAGTTGGTATATGGGATCTGTTGGTTTATCTTGTAGTTCGAACAATTTTAGAGATTTAAAAAAAATTATGCTACTATCATCCAAGGAATAATGAACAGCATCATTTCCTGATTATAAATCTTTATGTATTTATAAATGCTTAGAATGGAAATGATAATTCAATGGAGTTTTTTTTTTTTAATATTTGATTTTTTTTCATGCCTCGTCTGAAGAGATGTTTCTATATCAGATCAGTTGGTTTATCTTGAAGTTTCCAAAATTTTAAAGAATTACTTTTGAATTCATGTTATTATCAAGTCAGAAATACGTACAACTCATGGAATGAAATAAATCTTAATGATTGCGGTGTGAAAGATGCAGTACTATTAAGTGTGATCTTACTTTGCAGTTAAAGTATTCCAATCACTTGAAATTAAAGAGATTTGCAAATTTAAATATACTCTTAATTAATATGATAGCAACTTTTTAGTAGACTGCTTGATGCACCTGTACGTACTAGCATGAAAAAGGTTCCGTTTTGAACCAAATTCTGTCTGTGTGTGCAGTTTTATGATATTTTGCATTTTCTTCATACTTCTTATTGGATAGCCCGCAGAATGTTGGATGAAGTTTGTTTTGGTTGATTTCATACATTTTGTCTGTACACAAATTATTTTTTAGGTGATTGGTAAAATTCAAGTGTGCTCATTTCTTTGAAAAACTCTTCCATATACATGTATTTCTGTCCATAATAATTGTTGAATTTGAATTCAAGTATAAGCTTGTATGAGCTTTACATTGTCTTTCAAGTCTATAAATATTCTGTCATTTTTATTCAGTACCATCTGTGATGGAAGTGTTCTGTGTGATCTTTTATATTTGTTGTTCACCCTTTCAGGACAGGATTTTTATTTAGGGCTAAATCGATCACATATTGTTTTTCAAATTGGCAACAATTATATTTTTGTTTCAATTTTACATTGTTTAAAAAATATGTGGTATCTCTGGCAACAAAATACATGGTCAAGAATTTTGTCAAAAAGTTGGAAAATCACCAATTTTGATTAAAAAAAACAGCAACTTCAAAACACTCGACATGTAGCCAGTTTAAGGATTATAAAGATTATTTTTATTAAAAAAAATTCCTAGCTTCGAATGCAGTAGAGTCATGAAACAAACAGTAGCAGGATTTAAAGGGTTAATTAACAATCAATGTGAATTTGAATTTATTTGCATTTTTTATTTCTACATCTTCATTTTAAAAACATGTATAAAGCGTGACAAAATTTATGTAAGAACTATAACATGGTGCAGTGGTAATGTGTTGAAAGTACTATGGAATATTTTACCTCGATCAAAGATGTGTATTCTACCAATTTAGTTTTAGTCCAACCTGGGACCCATAACACAAAGCTTAGCAACCGATGGTTTGATTGATTTGGGTAATCGATTGGACATTATTTTGATTAATGCAATCAATCACAAAAATCAATCGTATGATCGGACAGTGGGTCTAACTTTATACCTCAGACTGTTAAAACAAAAGGAAAAACCCAGTCGATGTTTTGTTCGTGCATATCATTACCAATATAGGTATTCCTCTTAATTATGACACTCAACTTTATGTTTAAATCATACCTTGGAACTCATACCTTGAAAGTGGGCTTAACCAAATTCTAGAGCACCCCCTTTTACCAAGGGGGGGGGGGGGGGTGTTTGAACTCCCCAAACACCCCCCCCCCCCCCCTCCCCTCGCTTTACGCCAATGCATGTATGATGTACATGTATATTTTGGTACTGTTAAGTTTCACTCTGTACATAGTGTGTATGCTTCGTGAAATTGTACACAACCATAACCTTCCTTTTAAAGATTTTGAACAATTTGTTATCAGTTATGTGCCTGTCCTAAAGAGAAGATTTGTTTTTATAATGCTATATTTCAAATAATGTTTTGAATGTGTACAGTATTTTGAATAACAGAATTGAATAGTGAATGCTGTGTATATAAGTAAGAATATGAATTTGAACGATATGTGAATGCAACTCTTACTTTAGATAAAGTAATGAATTATGTGTTATATAGTAAGAATATATGTGGACTTTTGTCCTAAATTTCAAGTACTACCGGTACTACCGGTACTACCTGTATTACCGGTGTGAGTTCCACCACGGCACTAATGTCATTTGGCAAACCATTAATCTACGATTGTCACTCTCCACCCAGGTGTTAAATGTGTACTGCTAAGGAAGGAAGGACTTCTATGCTGCAATCACCGAAAATGGTAGCCTAGCAGAGCTGGGGTAATATTGGAGCACCTTGAGCACCTTGCGTGGTGGATATGTGCGCGATAAAAATATATCCAATATAATTATTGTTGATAAACAGCTATCATTTTAGTTCATCATGTTTTATATTGCTCGTAGAGAAGGGCGTTAAAAGATTAGACTAAAGGCCCTTTAAAACTGATGATTTGAACTTTATTTGTACAGCGCGAGAGAGATATAAATTATATCTCTATATTATATATATATATATTGTATATATCTCTCTCTCTCTCTCTTTATATATATATATATATATAGAGAGAGAGAGAGAGAGAGATTAAAGGCTCTCCATAATAATTATGGTGAATTTGGTGTCTTATGAACGAATATTAAAATACTGTATGATGTGAGACATAAGACTCAAAACGTGTTGTCCTGTTCTTGATTCATTTTTGTAGAGGACTCGAGATGAGACTGATGGAATGAAAAGGAGACAAAGTGGGGAGGAAGAGAGAGAGAGAGAGAGAGAGAAAGATTCAAGGCTACAGGATGAATATTTTGACCAGAATTCCTATTTAGAAAGAGATCGGGAGAAAACAGGTCGAGAGAGGATCGAGTGAAAGAGGGAGAAGACAATTAGGAACAGAGAGGGAGAGAGAGAGAAGGGAGAGAAAAAAGTTGAGGAAATCATATTTAGACCTAAACAAATCGGATGGTGTATGCTGTCTTGAGGGGAAGAGACGAAATATAAATTATCTAAAGCAGTACTGATCGAACTGAAGAAAGAACCATAAGACGTAGACGAGCTTTGAAATTTCACGTATTTATTTTGTTTTGTTTACACATCTGATTTCGAGAGACAGATGTAATTCACGATAAGATCATTGTATATTCAGGAAAAAATCCCACGGTCACGTTTTATTTCAGCTAGAATTTCGGGTCGACATTGCATTTATCTATAAGAAATTCCCACCAGAGAGATAAAGGGGGAAAATAGTTATAACCACGGAGTACACATAATGTTGATATTCACCAAAGAATATAACATATAGGCCTATACTCTGTGTGTAAATTCTGTTTCCACTTGACTTGTATACATCGTCTTTACATAATCTTTAAAAATATCAAACAGATGCATTTCTTATTATACAACAGTGTAATTTATTGAAAAATATAATGTATGTATGACAACTACTTTGGGGAAAAAAGTATCAACTTGATGCCAATAAGAAGATGTGAGTTTGTCTAGAGGTAATGTACGTGGTGCGGTCAGCTCTCTGTCTACTGACTCAGCGGACCGCGGTTCGAAACTTAGTCACGTCTTTCGGATGGTGACGTTAAAGGTAGGTCCCCAGACGTAAATTAGTAATCATATCTGATTATCTGACTGATACACCCCTCTAAACACCCAAGTTACACAGTTCTCCACACACTTCATTTTAGGAGGTATTCGTGTACCATGGTAAAACTAATATGGAAGTACATATCATACTATAATTCTACATGCGATAGTCTAATTTGAATATTCAACTGTAAATCTAATAATGTTCACGCTTTGCATAATATCACATTGACGTAGGGCAACTCATAAACGAAATTAGGATCGATATCAGTTATGCGATATACACAATGTTGAATATAAAATACATTATGACAAGCAAGCATCCAGTCTACTATTCATAATTAAAGCCTTTAATTATTCAAACAGAGAATATTTACGTATTGCACATGAGATGACATGCTTAGAGAATGGTACATAATTAATTATAAAAAGAGCGAATGGATATAATAGTGAACAAAAATTGAGTGCACAATATCTTTCATTTCAAAAATTGTATATTGATAAACTCGATCACAAATTGGCATAATGATGATAATAATAATATTCACATATTCATGATATTCACCTCTCCATATACTGCAGTAAACTTAAATAGAGTTTGAATATAGGTTGTTCAGGATGATTTTCTTACACTTTGTATCAAACTCACAGATACGCGTACATAATCCTAACATAATTACGGACAGCAAATTTCATGATTATACTTACTTTTAGTATTTAGCTCACGTATATGGCGTTTTCCATATTTTGATTTCGTGGGAAATAATGAAGTTACTCTAATAACAATAGGAGATAAAAGCGAAACTGATGGGATCCAAACATACGGAAAACCTCGATCTCAACATAACGACGGAACGTTTCAAAAGGTTTTTTTTTTTTTTTTTTTTGGGGGGGGGGGGGGTTGCAGATGGAACGTTTGAGCCCTAACGAACTGTTCATTTTAAAACCATGTAGCCGAGTGCGTAGCCAGAATGCAGTAGTAATGGGGGGTACTGTCGAAGTACTTTTTTCCAACCTAAAAGGTGACGTAAAAACAGTTTATATAAAGTCTAGGTATAAACTTATTTCCCGTATGACTTTGCCGATTGAGAAGGCCTACATGATCAACGTTTGCAGTGCAGTCTAAGAAAATATATTTTAAATGCTGTACCCCACTATAATATCATGCTTATAAGATAAACAAAGCATTATAATCATAATTTGCAATTATAGAGTCGACTTTAATCCAAAACTCGAATATGTTAAAAAGATATATAAAATCAGATTAGTTGTCATTGTTCGAACATCGTATAATAGGGCCGATCATAATTTTTTTGAAAAAATTAATTCCTTAAAGTATTATTAAAATACATACAAAGGAATTATCCATCTGACAGGTCACAATCAACATAAAAATGGGAGCACAAACATCTCAAATAATTTCTTCAATGATACAAGCAACTTTCATTGAAAGCGTCGGTATATAAATGCATACTTGCACAACCAAACAATCTCCGGAATATGCCGAAAATCAAGATTCGTCAACTCGTCAACAACCGGCAAAGCTCGTCTCTGATGACGTCACCAGACTATCGCCTGCCCAGTACGCGTTGTTGTCGGCACTCGACCTCCGTGACCCGTGGTCCGAGGTCTCGAAGTCCCTCGTAATCGGTATGGACTCGGTGACGTCACCATTCGGTTGTATGTCGACATGCTTCGATATCCGATGTTTGTACTTTTCGGACTCGTGACTGTGGCTAACGCCGTAGATGAAATAGACAACCAATCCTTCGAAAAGTAAAACAGAAAAGATAATATAAAGATAAAGATATACAGATTTGTATTGGTTCAAAGTGATTGTTAAGCAGAAAACGACAAACTCATGGAATTGATGAAACTCCTATACACGTAAGAAATCATTTAAATTAACAGCAGCAGCAGCAGCAACAACAACAACAACAGCAACAACAAAAACAATGTCTTTAATAGAACGAACGAACAGAATGCACCCTGTAAAGTGATTGCATGGCGAACTGACGAACAAAATGCTCTGGATATAATGTTTAAGCAATGGATTACAACCCTTACAGTTTCCAACCCTGGACTACTAGGCCATACACCCAATCCTTCCCCAACATGGATATCATATCATTGGGAAAGTTGCCCGCCACCGCATCGCAGGGACATTACCGATTCAGCCAATTTGAATAGCCTATAACTATAGTGATTACAACTTTTAAACATTCATAACTTTTTTTCCTTCCGATTTTATTCAGACTTTCACCAGTCTACTTCTCTGAAAGTAGTTGGCTATCAAGGTTGGATTTCTCCTTTAAAAATACATCGTCAATGTCTTTGTCACCCCTGTGATGTCATCTTCATGGCATCACTTACCGATGGCTGTCCAGATGCCGAATTCGATGAAGGCGATGGCGCTGAACTGAACCATGAGAAATACATTGGCAAGGAGACTCACGAGAGGAAAGTAAGGCATTAGCGGCACCTGAAGGATGAAAATAGTTAAAAGGAAAAGAAAAAAGTTTTTTTTTTATTAGGATTTTTCATTAATATTTCTATTGTTTTTGTTTCAATGAAAAAATAACATAGAACCTCGTAGTAGAACAACACTAAATTGGGAGAAATATGCTATCTATGACACAAAAGTATAACATTAATGAATGACTAACAACACAGTGTGCGGCACCAAGTATGTTACTTGGTGCCGCACCATATTAGTGATGAATTTATTACCGCTGGTTATTTACCAGTGTTAATAAATTCATCACTAATATTGTAATCAACTATTACATATAGACCTATACTGCTAATGCGACACTAGTCATACAAAGCAATTGCAGAAAGCATAAGTTTTTAAAATTCATCTGTTTTTGTTCTAAACGCGATCAGCATCATTAAATAGTCTTAAAGCGTTTATAGAGAATATTTTCTGTTATATTTTTAATGCACAATACACATCCGATATGGTCACGCACTTAACTTTGTTGAGAAAAGCGAAAAAATAGATTATTCTTACATGATTTTGACATTTTTTATTAAATTAAGGATGGGTCGAAATTCAACCGTACCTTGAATGGAATATTATCCCCATATTGAGGCAGCCTGATCAAAGGTATACAGACGATGAGTGTGAGCAGAAGAAGAGCGGCCAGACTGAGGATGTAGGGCATGCTCCCCGAACTGATCTCGTCGAAAAAGTACGTTAAGAGCACCATGCTGCCACAGGAGAAGCCCACGAAGCCGACGATGCATAGGGCAACAGTTGGACCAGGGTTGGCAGCCCCCACCCTCTTGTTGTCTTGGTAACGCCTCTTCGGATGCGGTTTCCCGTTGTTGTTCAGTAAGGGCGTGGTCTCAGCGCTCTTTCGATGATGGTGGTGACGATGACCTTTCCCGTTGGGTGTGCCACCATTCTGAGCACTTCCATTCTGGATGCTAGCGTTCTGGATGCTGCCGTTTGGGACATGACTGACTTCGGTTACGTGAGTGTTGCTGCCACCTAAGGACGCATAACCGCTGACTTCCTGGTCGGGGCGGTATCGCAGCATGATCGAGGAGGCGATGACAATGATGAACTCGATAAAGGCCACGAGAGACAGAAACTGAATCAGGGAGACGAAGTCGACGAAGATGGTTATGATGACGGACAAGCTTCCACCAAAGAGGGTTGAAGTTACGGGTGTCTTTGACACAGGATGGGTGTACCCTAGGAACTTTGGTAGAAGCCCGTCACGAGCAAGAGCGTATATGCATCGAGCGACGCAAAAGACGCAGTTGATAATGCACCCAGTCATGCTGCAAAGTGCCCCTATCGCTACAACATACTGCATCCAGTTAGCACCTACCGCGCCAAAGGCAGCTACGAAGGGAGATTCAACGTTGATATCAGTGTACGGTACCATGGCCGTCAGGGAGATGAGGACGCCGGAATAGCACAGCATGGACACCATGAAACCGATGATGACACCGATGGGAAGTCCTCGGCTGGGATTCTTGGCCTCCTCGGCGCTGAAGGCAACCGCTTCAAAACCGCAGTAACCGGTAAAACAAGCGGCGGAACCGGTCAAGACGCCGTTGAAGCCAAACGGGAAGTAGCCATCGGGATGCGTCAGGTTATCGAAGTCGGCGTAGATGAACCCGGTGACGAGCACGAGTGCGACGGTGATGACATTGATGGTGACGAAGAAACCGTTGGCGCGGGCGGAGATCGACGTGCCAACGGCGACCAGGATACACACCAGAATCGCGATTCCTGCCGCGAGGAAGTCCGGGTAGTCTCCAAGCAAGGGCGAGTCCCATGGCTCTCCATCCAGGATCACCTCCACCGTCCAGTTTCCAACCACGCCGTTGATGATGTTGTCGAAGTACGCGCTCCAGCCTCGCGAGACGAGAGCGACGGACATGACCCGGAGGATGATGGCGTTCCAGCCGATCATGAAGGCGAAGATCTCGCCGAAGGCCACATAGGCGTAGAGGTAGGACGCCCCCGTCTCGGGAAGGCGTGTGGCACATTCCATGTAGCACATGGCAGCCATGAGAGCGACTATGCCCGATATCAAGAAGGATATGGCGCCAGCAGGCCCGGCCATTTCACCCGCGATCTAGAGGCAAACATAAAAAGATCGGATTTAAAGTTAATCAAGATTATGTACTCCTGTTCATTTTTCAAGCTTCTTTTTCTTTTTCAGTCGTAATATAATGACACATTCACGTGGCTACGGCAGAGAGAATGTAAGAGATTGCGATGATTATAGAAGCAAACAAAAGTTGGCAAAACTTATGAAAGCATTTGAAAAAGCATTTATCTGTACAAATCTTTAAAGGTTGGGTATTTCTGGACATTGTATTCCAAGTCTTCCGACCTTTTATGGATGAAGGAACAGAGAGAGAGAGAGAGAGGTGGCACCATGGGCGCTTGCAACCTCGTTAAGAAAAATGACAAGACGAGTGTCCCTCTGGCAACTAGAGACATGCCCTTCAAGTTGAAAATTTGTGTGACCCCCTATTCTTATATGTCTCAGGTATTTCTTACTCCATGTCATTTATGGCTCATTTAGACTTTCACCTGTTCATGGATTACAAAATAAAGTCAAACTGTCTTAGTGGCCACCTCTCTATAGTGGCCATACATTTTGTCTCTCTCGACTCTCGAGATAGGAATGTGTGTTGTGGAACCTATCTATAGAAAGGCCACCTGTCGACAATGATCACCTTTTATGTTTCCCCGATGACATTGGTAGACAGATTTGAATGTAGTCTTATTTTATAGGTTTGTTATAGCTACCACCCTTTTCTACATGGTCATACATGGAGTACCCAGTACTCTATCAATATATTTTTTTTCTTCTTCAGTTTCACAAAGGTATGAAGCTTAAGTAGCCAATTACGAGAGATGATGTTGGATCACACTAAAGTTTATTTCTTATGTAAATTCACCTCTCCTGTTAATACGTAGACGCCGGACCCCAGCATACAGCCGATAGCGATCAGCGATAGATCGGTCGTGGAGAGACATCGATCGAGAGGTGTCGAGGTGAGATCGTATTTGACCTCCTTCTGACGACAGACGATGCGACCTAGCTGACGGAGTGACATGGTTGCCAATTTAGAAGCTGGTATCTGAATTAAAGATTAAATGTGATTAAAGAAATATAAATAGACCAGTTCAAAACATGAAGAGGTCCCACTTTGTACACTTTGAAATAATCACTCCTACAGCGATGGAAGTGATACATGAATAGCATTTGTTTCCCCTTTTCAAAGAACACTCCCACCTGTGTATCACGGAGTGCACTGCTTGTGTTTAAATGAATAATGATTACATAACTTTCATGAGCACGTATCCAGTATTTTGTCTCCGTGTATTTCACAATTTGGTCTGCCCATGCTCAAACTGCAACTATGAACTGGCTTATATCGCAAATATGGTATTAGAATTTGAAATTGGTTATCTGTAATAAAGATCAACAGGGATGAAGTAATGTGACGATCGAAAAGATGAAGGCTGACAATGTGGAATAAAGATCAATTTAAGGAAATATGAATATATAACGAACCAGTGGCGGATCCAGGGGGGGTTGGGGGGGTTGCAACCCCCCCCCCCCTTGGGCGGCCCCCCCCCCAAAAAAAAAAAAAGGAAAAAAAAGAAAAAAAGAAAGAAAAAAAGAAAGAAAAAAGAACGCACGCTGGAGAGAAACCCTTTCAAGGGCAAATATTGTGAGAAGATATTCAACTCATCTGGTAACTTAACCAAACACATGATAACTCTGGATATAACTATGTATTAAACTGTTACTTGATTTAAAAAGACGTTATCATGCACTGCTTTTTATGGTCTCCATTGTGTTAATAGATGCCAGGAAAACATCACTTACGGGGTTCAAATAAACACCCCCAAAAAAATCGGCTCGCCGCTTCGCGGCTCGTGGACGATGCTCTGCATCGTCATTATTTTGGTCAAACCCCCCCCTTAGCAAAAAGCTAGATCCGCCCCTGCGAACTATTACGATCATCCAAAACATGGTTGCCGATTTGGCATGTGCATGCAAGATATGAACAAATATATGCACGGTTCTGATCATATTCAAATGATTAACTAATGGAGAAAACTCAAATTGCGTGCCTGGCCAAAACATTTCCTATCAATTTAATATTGTACAAGCTGACGAAATCAACACTTTCTGAAAAGTACGGGAAATGAACGATTCATGTTTGATAAAATGCGGAAGAAAAACAAAACAAAATGTACGCAAACATAAAAACACATTTGAGAATTATTTGTTTTAACCAATACAAAACTAAACTTTTTGATCGCTTTACTCAAAAATACAAGTATATTATAGCCTATACATCCCTTTCATTATTCAAAAGATGATATCGTTAGGGGCAACAATCTGGTTGTGACATTGCGGTTCTTTTGTGTCGAGTTTTTGTTTGTTTGTTTTACCTGACTGCTAAGAAAGAATTTGTATGCTTGTATGTAAGCAAGCAGGGGACCGACGGCTTTAAGTCCTCTCCGATGGACTTGGTAATGAGGATGAATGCCTTAATACCAACGGTCACTATAGCGCCTCGACTTGGTTTCGAACTCGGGACCTCCTGGTTAAGAAACCACTGCTCTACCACTGAGCCAACGGACTTATTTTGAGAAACTGCCAATACAAAAACTGATAAGAAGAATGTTGTGGTTCTAATTATAGATCAGCAAATAATGAAACCATAAACATTAAAGTTGAAAAGTTTACTATAAATAGCACGGCACTTTGGCAACGTGCCAATATTTACATATTTGAAAAACAATAGTGTAATGAGATAATTATTCAAGATAATAATGATTGTATAAGTAGGAACTTGATAACAAGGTTTGATTTTTTGTTTTTCCAGATGTAAGCTAGAGTTTATCGTCAAAGTAAGTTAGAGATATAAATAATGAGAGCAAAACGTTGTCGATATTTTTGGTTTGCTTCCATTAAATCATCTAGACCAATTTTGGATAATGACAAAAACTACATCATTCACCAGAAGCTCATATTGACCTATCCGTTGTACTAATAATTATCATTGTTTTCTACAAAAGGCCTAATACGTCTAAACCCATACCCAATTTAAGTGTCGTTTTTAGCAGAAAATGGTAACCATTATTATAGACTTCCATTCAAAACGCAACCCATTTTTAAGGTTTAGCCGTATTCCATTTGCATGAAAGATTTACACTTTCACATACCTTAATCCCTTAATATTAGTAACAACTTTCCAAGTTTCAGCTGTTTGTTTTTCATCTAATTTCTTTTTAACGTTCTACGATTTCCTGTACTTTGCTTTTTTGTGTTTTAGTCGAAAACAAAATTATCTTTAGGATCGAAGTAACAGGACTGTGTTTTTCAAAGGTAAGGAAGAGAAATACATTTTCCTCTCTGCATAAGTACTATTGTTTCTTCAAAATTCGACTCTTAGTCATTATAAATTTGTCATTGTTACGTGAATTTATAATGAAGTGTTCTCTCAACCTATTCTCTCGAGTAATATCGAATTTAAAAGAAATAATAATATAATTGTCTACTCTTCTAGAAATGCTGCATTCGCTCACCATGTAATTAGTGTATCCAATGTGTCAATATATAATACACACACCGTAACAAAAATCGTCTAGGTATCATTAATACATGTATCCCCCTCCCCGCTAACGGTCTAACAATTTGGCCGAGTGCCATAAATAGCACGCGAAATAAAATGATCATGATAAGATAAAGGAAAAGATTAGATAACTATCGCATTATCTCGGGATAAACAATTTGACATGTGCCTGTGGTCATGGATTAGGCGTACATTTTGAAGGGGGAGGGGAGTCTCATCTTTTAGTGTGGTTCAACCTCCCTCTACCCCCCCCCCCTCCCCGATCCCCGCAATCCGGAATGGTTACTGCATACTGCATTATTTTCCGGATCGATGAAGAAAAGGGGGAGGTGGCTTTTTTCAAGCCCCCCCCCCCCGCTTAAATTGTAGAGACGACCGTGGATGGTGTTACTATTTACACAAAGCATGATACACTTGTACATTAACCTAGTTATTGTGTGGGAAAGTGAACAGAAGAACCTAGTTTTTATTTAAAAGCATGTATTGGTAATCAGGCTTGTTGTTCATGTTTATACATACAACATGTTTCTTATCTAATAGTGCATAATATGGGCTCGACATACATCGATATGAACTGTGTACCACAATTTTGGATGAAATTAAGTTTTCCTGGTTAACTTCCAGTAAAACAAGTTGCGTTCTAAAGAATAATGCCTCATAACATAGAAACACCGGGGTCTAGAGAGATAAATATCCATGTACATGAAATGCCTGTTGTCTACGGTAGATTGGAACTTACTTACCTCAAAGTAAAATCACTACCCCTTCCTTCTCTCTCTCTCTCTCTCTCTCTCTCTCTCTCTCTCTATCTCTATCTCTCTCCTTCTCTTGTCTATCTCTCTCTTTCTCTCCATTTCCCCTATATCTCTCTATAATTTTCCTTTAGCCTATATCTTCCTGTTTCCCTCCATCTCAAAACTCTTTTCTTGGTTGAAGTTCCGATTCCCCCTTCTTTGTACTTCGGTCGGATTGTCTATTACCGTGACACGTCCAGAGCCATCTATGCACGGAGTTTGGCCAACCCGGTTCGAGTTGGACACAGTATGACGACTACTGCTTTGTTGGGCAAGCACAAAACAAAAGAATATACGTCATGTTGTGACCCATGCAGTGAAACTAAGTTGGCCAAACGCTGTGTATAGTTGGCTCTGGACACGTCTCTCTCGCTCCCCCCCCCCTTCTCTCTCTCTCTCCTTCCTCTGTATATTCCCATTATTCTCTCACTCACCATCTCTTTCCCTCTCTTTTCCTGTCTTTGTATCTATATCTCCCTTCCTGTCTCCTTGTCTCCCCAGTGGCGGATCCGGGGGGGGGGGGGGAGCTGGATCCGCCCCTGCCTCCCCCACCCTTCTTATCTATATAGTTCTCTATTTAAGTCTCTTGATACCACTTTCTCAATCGTATGATCCTTCTCACACGCTTCATTGATTGAAACACCTCTCATGTCTTTTCAACCTTCTCACATTTGTGTTTAACTTGTCGACCCATAGGGTGACTGTTGAGGAGAAACATTGAGTTACGAAGTCGAACTCAGGCGAAAATATTGATATAAGAAAGAGCTTCCCCGCACAGACGTTATCTTTTCTCGTCTTGCATGTTCTCGTCTATTGAAACAGAAATATTTTGACATGTAATATACTATAGTGTATCGTAACATACTTAAAGGGATCGTTTAACAATGTTAAATCTGAGATACACGGCCCTACGTGTTATCAGTGTCTGTGATATGGTGTAATATTGAAGCCCTAAAAAAAATCGCGCTTCAAAATGATCAAGAAGTGCCTCAAAAAAGTAAAAATCTTTGAGTGACCGGTTTTACCATACTCGTTTTTCCCAATAGACTGTAGTGTTATGAAAACCGTCCGGCGAACGGTTTTCAAAATTTGTAATTTCAATCATAAATATCTTGATAATCAGACAGGCGATCGGCTTGTAAAAGTCATGGAGTTCTTGACTGACATAAAGGTTTATAATTATCATAGCAGCATGAGCTAAATCCCGGATTCTGTTTCAGAATCTGAGACAAAGTTACCGGATCCCTTTAATAATTTGAAGGCGAATGAGAGGAAACCTGCCCCCCCCCCTCTCTTTGGATACGCCTCTGTTTTGGCCCATCTATTTGTCCCCTTCCGTATATTTCTCCCCGACGCCCCATCCCACTTCTCATTTTCTCTCTATCCATAATAATTCTTTGTCTTAAAGGCCCGCTGTACTACTTGTAGCTACTTGCTCCCTCTATATAGAAACCAATGCCTAATCGGTGACCATTGGTCCCCCATGATCCCCTTTTTCTTATGTTAATTGAGACCTGAGTTGATGAGATAGCTACCTGTCAGTGACCACCCTGGGTGGTCTAATCCCTCTTGACCAAACTAGTACAGACGGTCTTTAATAATTGTTGAAATGAAGTAACTTTTGAAATATAATCACCTTTGAAATGCATCAATTGATATCGCTGCTGATGTAATGCTTGAGCCATTGAAGATAATCCAACTCACAGATGTATTCAAATAATTTTGCATATATATTTTTCTCTTGTGCCCAAACAGACGCATCAAATTGCTGTTTGTTCATGTTCGGTATCAGAAATCAGGTTTATCATATACTTATTGATTTACTGTATAACACTGTGCATCTCCGTGGAAAGAATAAGCAATCCTTTTAGCAGAAGAAATTGTGTGCACAAGTCAATTAAAGGCCGTCTGTACTAGTTCGGTCAGAAGGGATTAAACCACCCAGCAAGGTCACTGACAGGTGGCTATCTCATCAACTCAGCTCTCAATTAACATGAGAAAAAGAGGATCATAGGGGGACCAACAGGCACCGATTGGGGAAGTTTCTATATAGAGGGAGCAAGTATAGCTACAAGTAGTACAATGGGGCTTTAAGGGTAACATTCCTATTAATGTCATTAAATACCGATTTATCAATAATATTACACGTACATTATATAACTTACCTCTATATCCAATATCCGATGTCTGCTAACGCACTCGAGTGTTGAGAACCGACTAGTTTCTTCAATTTCTGATCTCCGTCAGTCAACAATTCATGTTCCTAAATCCGCTCGTGGTGAAGATTATTCACTTCAAATTTCGAATCTGATAAGTGAAAATTACAGGAAATAGCAATTCCACACACCCTTCCCCCAGTAGCAATGATTCTAAAAGAATGGACAATAGGCGAAATATCAGCTGAAAATTTGTAGGCTATCTCTGGCGTCATGACCTTCAAACACCTTGGTTTCTTTACCATCAGCCTCGCACGTTCTCTCGAACAAGTTGTAGTAGCGAAGCCCCGCCCATCTTTGTCACGTCGTTAGCCAATCAGCGATCTGCTACTGGAGTTCCAGTCTGACATGGGGTCATGCTTTCAGCCAATCGAAACGCTGCATTTAACCAGCTGGAGCTGGATTCGCATCAATTTATTGCGTATCGTCTGACGATGAATTTCACTTTAAATTCAGCATTTGATTCAGAATTTGATGATGAATAATTACAATTTTGTAAAATTAAAACTTTTGTGAAAATTTAAAATGACATTTTGTACTCCTTGGCGGAAATTTCGCCTCCTTTTGCACCAACTTATCTCTCGACTGCCATCAAATTTGGCAGTTTATAGGCCTATGAGTTTTCCTTACACAACTATTGACGATAATAATTATGTAACCTTTTAAATTACTTCAAACATGGATGGGTTTATGTCCAACAGAAGGGTATAATTCTAAAAGCCTACGAAATACTTCAGTGTTAGTAGTTTAATTTCAATTCTAAAAGTATACCTCTATTAATCCGTATAACGCATATAAATAGTCAAATCTGTCTTTTAAAACCACCCAAACACAAATAGGTAGCGACTGTAGACAGGTGGGCCTTTTAAACCAGGTTCTTCAGTTCACATTTCCTTCTTCAGGGAGCCAATACGGGTGACTACTATAGTCAGGTGGCCTTTATAGAGAGGTGGCCACTAAGACAGGTTTGGTTATCCTAACTGGGTATAACTGGGCCTCGGCGGTCGGTCAGACGGTCACATGCAAGCACCATCGTCGTTCACATGCGCTACAGCCGTGCATTATCAGTGAGCTGTTGTTGACTTAAAGTTGTATAATATACCAACGCGTTCATGGACAATCTACACATCTTATCGCTAAATTAAATAACACAGCTGTGAAGTTTCACAACATTTATATCGCAAGGGAAATTGGGTAAATAGTTCAACTTAACCCGATACTAACTCCAAGTAATATCTATGTTACAGAACAAATGCTAGCATACTAGATTACTAATAATCTAGAGTGGCAGACATCATGTGTATTTTATTGATTGAACATAATTGTTCACGGGAAAGAAAACATGTAAATAATGTCAGAGTGCATAAACAATACTATGGGAGAGTGATAATAATTTGAGTAAGATGTAAACATAAACATTTTTGATTGAATGGAATATATAATAAAAACATTCTTGTCCAGATCATTCTCACTTTATTTTACCGATCATAGAAAACGTGGGGTTTGATTATCTTTTTACCAATGACCCCAACATTTTTTGTTCTCATGAACAGATTTTGCTCAAAATTACACTTACTCATGACAATTGTCATTTAGATATTCCAATTTCTCAAAAGTCACTACAATTCATTGGCTTACTTAGGGTAATAGTTCAAAAGCATAACAGCTTGCTACGCTCTCATATTACAGACCAAATTATTATTGTACATGCTATCAAAGTTCATGTGGCATAGTCAGGTGTGCAACTAGACATTTTGGAATAGGGGTGTCTGGGTCAGTTGCCAAAAAAGTAAGCCAAATTAATTTGTTCAAACAAGCAAAAAGAAAACTCTTCAGCGATAACACAGCATCAATTTAAGTTCCATATTCGTTTGTTAAACTTACACAAAGGAGGGGGGGCCTTTAGAATGACAACATAATATATATGCGACATAAATCTTGAAACGGGGGCGTCACGATCCTTCTCTCTTCAGATACTCATGGGCATTTTTAGACATTCAGGTAAGGAAAAAGTATTTTTTGAAAAGTTCTCAACTTCAATAAATTTCTAATATAGGCTATAATAATGATTATCAAAACAAAAATGAACCCTCAGTTGTATTTTTTAGGCATTGGAACCATAGCCAAAAGGGCTAGTGTCTGTAACTCAAAGGGCAGTTAAGTTCGTTAAGAAACTCTTTCTAATATAAGTTGTTAATCCCCAATTAACCTATGTGAACTTATAAACTCTTAGCCCCATCCTTCACTGCACCCCCACCCCACCCCTCAGTCTGTAAGTCAAATGAAACAATAGCATATAGATCAGGGTCGAATGATTGGAGTGCAAATTTCACAGGTGCATTGCTCTAAGTTATGACAACAATTTTCCCACAATCACCCAAGCAGTACACGAACCTTAATTCATTCACCGTCTGCATGAATACGCACGGCACCAGAGTTACAAGACAAATTTGTGCAGACAAAAAAAAAACGCCTTTTTCTTGACGCGCGTTTTAAAACATCAGTCCGTGTTATATTATTTATATTATTTAATCGTTTAAATCGTTGAAACTGTTAAACATTTAAATAAAATTGAGTTTATACGAAGTGAATTAAATACAGGAAAAGAATCATGTCGAGATTACGGCAGCTATCGCACGTTCTGATGCGCAAGAAGCAAATCAACAAGGACCCGACAGCGGCGGCGGCCTCGAGGCTGCGGAGATGCCTATCCGTCGGCGACCTGATCCTTCTCGGCATCGGTAACACGTTAGGCGCCGGCATCTACGTCATCACAGGTCAAGTTTCGAAATGGATCGCCGGTCCCGCCCTCATTCTCTCTTTCATGATCGCAGCCGTCGCCGCTGTTCTAGCAGGTATGTAAAGACAAAAACGTATGTTAAAGTAGCTGTGCGAAGAATTTAAAAAAACTTACTTTATGTCCATTATCGCAAAGGTGAAACTTTGTTGGACAATTTGATCATATCAATGCTTGGAAACATTCGAAGTCATGATTGTTTTACTTTTGCATAATGAAAATAAAGTTTGTTTTTAAGGCACACTGCCATACTTGTAGCTACTTGCTCCCTCTATATAGAAAACTTCCCCAATCGGTGCCTGTTGGTCCCCCATGATCCTCTTTTTCTTATGTTAAATGAGAGCTGAGTTAATGAGATAGCCACCTGTCACAGTGACCTCGATGGCTCACTGTGTGGTCTAATCCCTTCTTGCGCAGTAGTGGTGACGGTCTTTAAAATCTTCGCACAGCGACTATTGAGGAAGCTGCCGTAATGAGAGGCTAGTTTTGTCTTTCTCTGGCAAGATGAGTGCCTTTATGGGATATTAAAAATGAAGAAAAAAATAATTTGCTCTGGACAACAAGTTCTTGCTCTTAACTGGATATACATCAATTGTGTTTCCTCTTTAAAAAAAAACATTTCATTAATATCATTGCTTTACGTGCATTTTGTTAATCTCTCACTCAAACAAATTTGAAGTGCAACTCGCCATTTGAGTCAGTATTTTACTGTTACTCAGACTTTCTCAGTCTACGATTTTCAAATGCTAGACTTGTAAAATACAGTGTGACCCAGAGAAAAAAAAACGAGAATTATCGATGTTTTATCATAACTTAATCACAATTATGATTAATAGATAACACATATTTGTAAAGCTTTAATTATCTTTTTTCATTTGATGCAACTCATATGATGCATATATGTCACGCATGGGTGATTACAAATGATTTGAAGAAAGGGTACCAACAGGCATTTGGCGAACGGTATCTGAAATTTAAAGACAAAATCACATTTCCGGAAGAGTTCATTTTTTACCCTTTCATTATATATGACACCTCATTCAGGAAAAATAAGCCAGGAATAACAAAGTTCTAATTGTTTAAAGTAATGCTTGCATTTTCATAATTTAAGTAAACGAATTCGTTTTCACTGGCTGCCTGCCATAGAAACAATCAACAAACTCCGTTTCGTTGACGATCAGCCAAGCATATGAAGTCTATCGTCTTTTTTGTTGTTAAATAAATTGTTAATAAAATTATGGAAATGCAAGCATTATTTTATTGTTATTCCTAGCTCAATCTTCATGATGGAGGTGTCATATGAAAGGGCAGAAATTTGTCTAGAAGTTCAGAAACCGTTCGCCAAATGACTTTCTGGTACCCTTTCTTCAAATTGTTTTCAACCACTCATGCGTGAAATATGCATCATAACAGTTGCATCAAATGAAAGAGGAGGATCTAAGCTTTACAAATGTGTGTCATTTATTAATTATAGATGTGGTTAAAAGTTAAGATAAACATCGATAATTCTCAGTTTCATTTTTTCTGGGACGCACTGTATAACAATTGCTTCAGCCTTTAAAGGGTGAATAAATTAGAAACTCATGTTGACTTTTGTTGATATGTTATAATGTTTACATCACATATCTTTTGACTTTTTTAATGTCTATTTATGTCATATATTTTATATTATTTTGTCTATTACTTTTGTTCTACCTGCTAAGCTCTACCCCTAAAAGGAACCTCCAAAAGCAAATGATCTTTGTGACATCATCATGCCAGTCATTCATCAGTCAGCTAGATGGTTTTAGGAGTTCTAAAACCATTCAGTTTATGATGTAATCAAGTTAGAATATGTTGATTGATGTACTATTGCCAGTCTCTTTTTATGTAACAGATCATATCATGCTTTGTGTGGTTTTGAATAAAATGAACTGAACCGAACTGAACATTGGTATGTCCCTTCCCATCAACTGACCACCTGTTCACAAAAGACAGTGGTATGTCCTCACCCACTGACACTATGAACATGACAGACAATGAAAGCGGACAAAATATACAGTTCCTCAGGTAGACAAAGGAACATCCCTTGACTGCTATTATGTAAAATGTGTAGAACAGGTGAATATGCATGTGACACCTGTTCTACACATTTTTACATAATAGCAGTGAAGGGATGTTCCTTTGTCTACCTAAGGAACTGTATATTTTGTCCGCTTTCATTGTCTGTCATATTCATAGTGTGAGTACCTTATTGCGTTAGCATTGCATGTTTTCATATAATAGCCCATTGAAACCCTTCTTTTCATGGTGTTGCTTGGTGATTTCTGGCATAGCAACTGCTTAAAATGTAATTGAATTCTGTGAGTGGGTATTGTATAAAAACATACAATGCTATTGTGAACAGGGGGTTATTGACCCATTTTTCTATCTGGTATCACTAACATTGCCAAGTAGACATATCAAGATCATTTTGGGATGAAATAAACGGAAGAAAGTGCGGGATATATTGCACGGAAACAATAGTTTTCATAAACAGTACAGTCATAGCACTTATCATTGACCTGTAAAGCAAAAATATAGATCATGACGTAGATTTCATGATACGATTTGCCTGATATTGGGTAAAGTATCTGATAACACACTTATTAAACCCAGTACAGCTACATGAGACGATAACACAATAATGACGTACACCCTAATCAGCTTCTGAAATGATAACTGATACGGTACGCACGTGATATTTACTTGATTTATCATTTTATGTCTTCGATTTCTTGTAAAGATCTTCATGAATACTTATTGTTACAATTTGTATGCAATTGTTGGACGAATGTGAAAAAAAAGAAAATACTATTCTGTTAAAGATTAATCTACATGTTATTTAAAAGTTCAATAAAATACTTTATTAAAGGTACTATGTCCCATTTGCAGGCCAAAAAATTGAAAAGGTTAAATTCCAACGGCATTTGAAAGATAATACTAATTTAGAACTTCCCTAAAAAAAGGTGGGGCTTAAAAATGTCTTCAAGTGGGAAAATAACGACTATTAGTTGTCAAATCGACTTAGGAGCTATAGAGCCAATAAGTAATAGTCTTGATTGTCAGACCATTGTACCGAATGGTCATACGTTTTATGCTGCGCAAAGATCCAATTAGTTTAATTTTGGCCATCACAAGAAGTGGATTATTGATGTAGACAAATGCTCATGTACCCTTTACAGCTCATTTTATTTATGTTATTACCAAAGAAGAAAAAAGGCCAGTCACTCACTCAATAGTGTCTGACAGTGAAGTCTAGCAAGTAAACGGGTTTCCTTGCATAATTTTAATATTAGGACACTGCTAACGTTTAAATTTCACAGATAGGACATACATGACATAATCATACCCCAATACTTCTTTTATCTTTCTGGCTAGCTATATATTTATCAATTCATATAAATTACCCGTTTAATCGTCCTACCCATTTAGTTACCTACCTACATACCTATCAATCAGTTCATATATCTTTATATATATCTATATATCTTTATCTCTCTATCTATATACCTTCCTATACATTATATCAACATCTATCTATCTATCTTTCTATATATCTATCTATATATCAACATCTATCTATCTATCTATCTATCTATCTATCTATCTATCTATCTGTCTATCTATATTATCTATCCTTACATAGATAATCTATCTCGTATATAGTTTTGTATCTGAATATTCACTACATTTCGTTTTATCTAAACCAGCAAGCAATATGATCAGCATTTTATTTATTGTTTTAGGGATGTGTTTTGCTGAGATGGGGGCCCGCGTGCCGAAGGCGGGGTCTGCTTACGTCTACACCTACGTCACAATGGGCGAGTTTATCGGCTTCTTCGTCGGGTGGAATGTACTCATCGAAAACATTTTAGGTAAGGCCATCATATTTAAAACAAACAAACAAAGAAATTAACAAATGATAAACAATCTAGAACAAATTGACTATGTTAGTCGTAAAATCTCTTTTTTTCACAGCTACATTTCTCTCTATCGTCGTTATTATCTTGTGTATCAACCATGTATTTCTTAGAAATTAAAATAAAGAGAAAAACTCGGCATCCCCGTCTTTGATAATCAAATAAACCAGCAAAGAGAGAAATTTCACGAAAGTCTCCCAATTTTGAGACGAAGACAGCCTAAAACGCCCCCTCCCCCAAATAAGATGAAATCTTTACTCATTAATATTGCAATACACAATACCATTCAACAAATAAATAATTTCTTCTAAGAACTCCCGAAGCTTATTCTTTGAATCTCCCAGCAACATGTTATCATATCATTATGTTTAAATGAATCCACGTTGCCTGGGCCTACATTCTTTTCTTCTCAAAGTCAGGCAATCGGCGGTGTTTGGTCTTGTGGGGGAGGGAGGTGAGCATATTTTCATTTTAAAGGTGAGAAACAAATAAAATTGATCTATTACCCTTCCTGGAATATTCTCTAAACAGGAGCGGCGTCGGTTGCCAGGGCGACGACGGCCTACATCGACGCCATGATAGGGAACAAGATGGATACTTACTTATCCGCGAATCTTGCCATGCATACGTCATGGTTAGCCGAATATCCGGATTTCCTTGGTACTGGATTGTGCATAATTTCATCAGGTATATCAACTAAAAATATATCGAGATTTGAGTTGAAAACATTTAAATAGTGGTGATGAAGTAATATAATTCCGTGCTTAGCATCAGTAAACAAAAGGTTGATCATATACTTTTTATAAAGTCGGTTTTTTATGAAAAAACTACTGGTCAATTAATATAACAATCCATCTTTTCTGCAGCTCATCGTGTTGTCTCCATTATTTCTGTACTTTATTCAGTATTCTATATTTATCTTTCCTGTATATTTGTTAATGTCTGTATTTCAAACTTACTTTATTTTCTTGTCCATTCGAACTCCTGATATTCTTCGTTTCGTCTTGTACTTGCTCTGAAAGAGCTTTTCTGCCCATCCCCTCTCCCTCCCCTCCCTCCCTCCCTCCCCTATTCCCGTCCCTCCCTCTCCCTCCCTTCTTCCCACCCATCCCATTCCCCATCACACTCCCCTACCCTTCCCTCTCCCATCCCTCTCCCCACCCCTTCTCCCCTCCTCCTCCCTCTCCCCTCCCTCCTCCCTCTCCCTCCTCTCTCTCCCCTCCTCCCTCTCCCCTCCTCCCTCTCCCCTCCTCCCTCTCCCCTCCTCCCTCTCCCCTCCTCCCTCTCCCCTCCTCCCTCTCCCCTCCCTCTTCCCTCCCCCTCCCTACCCCCTCCCCTCTTCCTGCCCCCCTCTCCTTCTCCCTCCCTCTCCTTCTCCCCTCCCTCTACCCTCCCTATCCATACCACTCTCATTCCCATCCACTCCCTCTCCTTTCCCTCTCCCTCCCCTTTCCATCTCCCTCCCCTTTCCATCTCCCTCCCAACCCTTTCTTCCTGAATATGTGTTTAATACCCCCTTTCTCTTTAGTCACTTCCCAGAATTTTTCATCATTCATTTTATTACTTCGTATCATATTTTACGTCTCCCGTTTTACTTCCTTCACTCCATCCATCTTCCTCTCTCTACCTGAACTCTTTCTTCGCCCTATCCATCCATCTTTATTTCCTCCATCTTCATAATTTTCTCAGTTTTGATGGGCATCGGTGTCAAGACATCATCCGTTTTCAACAACATGTTTACCGGACTCAACCTCGCGGTCATCTCCTATATTATAATCTGTGGTTTCTTCAAGATCGACCCTTCCAACTGGTCTATACCCATGGAAGACCTGCCAAAGGTATACACAATCTGGGGGCGTTTCACAAAGCCTTTTTTCAATGACAAATGACAAAAATCAGTAACAAATTTGCTGATAATCAATCAGAAGCAAGGATTTCAGTAGCTTATAACAAAAACTGTCATTTGTCACTGATTACCACATTTGTGAAACTCCCCCGGGTAATCATTTTATTCCGAACCCCCCCCCCACGACATTTCATTGATAATGATAATAAAATTGGATTTATATAGCGCCTTTTCCAGAGGGAACGATCAAGAAATTTAAAAGAATAATAAATATGTTTTGACATGAATGTCTGTAGAAGAAATAAAGTGAAGTATGATTTCTAAGAAATACAAGGATTGAAAGGACACCTGAAGATAATCGGCATTCATCTACATAATACTGTCATTTACAAGGCCATCTTCGTAATGGAGGCGCGATATAGCTCAGTCGGTAGAGCAGTGGTCTCGTAATCCGATGACCCGGGTTCGAAACCAAGACGATGCGCTATTGCCCTTTGGTAAGGCATTAATCCTCATTACCAGGTCCCTCGGCCGTCGGCCGTCTGGTTGCTTACTTACAAGCATTTATGCTTTCTTAGCAGTCAGGTAAAATAACCACCACCACCATCACCATCACCATATAACCAAATGTATACTTAAAGTGACTCGGTAACATTGTTGAAGGGACCAATCCAAACCTAATCACAAAACTGAAAGAGTATAATCCTATGAAAAGGGTTTTAAGACGTCCTTTTGAAAATGTGCTTTCGTGATTCGAGTAAAATCTAGCGATAGTGACCACAGCCCCCAAATAAAATATTTTGTGTCCTGAATTCTTTTTATAAAAAAACAGGTTCCCTGTGATGAGCAACCGGAATCGGTATGGCTTAACAGCTCGTCATCTGTTGTAACGGGTGGCCCAGAGATGTGCTCCGAATTTGGTACCGGGGGGTTCTTGCCCTATGGAACAGGCGGGGTGTTTGCCGGTGCAGCGGTCTGCTTCTATGCGTTTATCGGGTTTGAAGTCGTAGCTACAGCAGGTAAGAAATTGCAGTCGTGATTTGAGCCTTTCCCGCCTACCAGTCAATAGTCTTTTGAAAAGTGCTCTCATACCCGTCTATCGGTCAATAGTATTTTTTTTTAAATGCCCGTTGCCCCGGGTAACAGGCCGCATAAATAATTTATGCTCAGATCTCCAGGCCTCTCAAAGCAGTCGATATCTCTATATAATTGTGAATTTAAGGATATCAAAATGTACAGGATTTGCAAAAGAGAATTTAGGTACGCGCAAAGAGAGTGGACCGGAGAAAGAAACGCTCTTTTTTAGGAATAGCGGAAAAAGTACATAAGAAGTGGAGATGGAAATTTGGCGAGTCGGCGATAGATGAGTGGAGAAGAGAGAGGGAGAAAGAGAAATAGAGAGAGAGCAAGAGAAAAAGAGAGAGAGAGAGAAAGCAAGAGAAAGAGAGAGAAAGAGAGAGAGAGAGAGAGAGAGAGAGGTAGAGAGAGAAGGGGACAAGGAGGGAGAGAGAGATAGAGAGGAAAAATAATAAGAGATGAGATAAAAGTTACAGAGAAAAAGACACACACACAGTCACATAAATAGAAAGCGAGACGAAAGAGGATGTGAAAGAGTATGATAGAGATTGAGAGAGAGAAAGGGGGGGGGGGGAGATGATTGGCTGTGTCATTAAAAGAAACATTTATTTTGGTGTATCTATACTATTCTATAGCGTCCCAAAATGAAAAGCTACGTGTAGGGCATCAATATAATTTGACTTACTGCCCTTTCATTGTCCAATGCTTTAACCATGTGACCAAACTTGTGACCAATTAGGTGAGGAGGTGCGCAACCCGCAGAAGACCCTACCAATCGGCATCATGGTTTCATTGCTCCTCACGTTCATCGCATACATGGGCGTGTCATGTGTCATGACGCTCATGTGTCCATATTTCCTATTGGACGAGGAGGCTCCGCTGCCCGTCGCGTTCGACAAAGTGGGGTGGACCGTGGCGCGTTACGTCATCGGAGTGGGCGGGATCTGCGGACTAATAACAAGGCAAGTTCAACTGAAATAGTGAAAAATTGATGATCCGTGAGAAATACTTCTAGATGGTAGAGCGTTGAAAAAATAAAATGTTTCAATAGTTTCTCTTTCCTTTTACATCTATAATCTTACATTATGCTTTCTCTTTGAATTTGTCTGCTCTTGGTGATAACTTTCTTATTTATTTCTATAAACGTTCCGTATACTGCAGTTTCATCATTAAACACAAGTATGGGCAGCCAACCATGTCATTCTTAATTCTTAATTTTTGCCTCTTTCTATCCATCCACGTTAAACTATCTTGCTCGCTTTTCATCATCTGTTGCCTATCTTTTAATTCTCCAACATGCCTAGTCAACAAACTTCTCTCTCAATTTGTGTTTCCGTATTAGTTCTCTTTTATCTGAATTTCATTTTCTATTTTAAATGTCCTCTCCCTTCTCTCTCTCTCTCTCTAATATTCCCCTTCTCTCTCTCTCTCTCTCTCTCTTCCTCTCTCTCTCTCTCTCTAACAGCTTGTACGGTTGCATGTTTGCTTTACCTCGCTTCCTCTACTCAATGGCCGAAGATGGCATGCTCTTTAAGTTTCTTGGAGAGGTCCATCCCCACTTCCAGACTCCATTGTATGCTTGCCTTACATCCGGGATCATTGCAGGTAAAGTCAAACCTGCTTTAGTGACCACATGTATAGACAGACCACCTGTCTACAAAGATCACATTTTTTTGTTTCACTTGAAAATGATTTCTCATTGAAACATATATAGGCACCTGTATATAAAGACCACCTGCCTATAAAGATCACTTTTGTTGTCTCCCTTGAGTGATCTTAATAGAGAGGTTTCACTGTACTATCTTTTTTCATGAATTTCGAATGACTGATTTGAATGTAACTGAAATTTTGTTCGTCATGAAGACATAAGTTTGGGGAAAAGCTCCCGAATATGTCGTGAATGTTACCCGAATGTGGGCAATTTAAACGTTCTGTAGTTGAAAGGTAGCTGCAGCCCCTAATCCCTCCCACGCTTATACCATTGCCTCTCAAGTATCGGTATTGGTAGAATTATGAAACGGATGGTTGTTTTATACTTTTGTATACGTAAACAAATGTTGGTGGTCTAGTAGTAGGACACGAAAACGTGTTTCTTTAGGAAAAGAAGGTAAACATTTTAAATCTCTTTCAAACTGTTTTCAGCACAAAAGTCTAGATAATGGTGAAAATTATTGTACATACAAGCTCTTTCTTGTTTGGTCATTATTTCATAAAATAATATTATTTATCATTTAAACATCGAGAGGTCAGTGACACAAAGATGTAACTCTAGTTTCGCCATTTTGAGAAAAGTGGTTTATGTGTCACTGAGCACTTGGGCCTTAAGGAGTTAAGTCTATGTTTCACTAGCCATTGACTTCAATTGGGTGTTGGGTGGAGTTAAGTCTTGTGTTTCCAGGAAAGCCAACATGTTTCTGAACATTTTGATATCAAATACTCATTTTGGCCTCATTTTGGCAAAATATGGAGTTACATCTTTGTGTCACTGAACCGCGACATGTTTTATTTCCTCATTTAGGCATGATCACCCTGGTCATTGATCTCCAATCCCTGGTCAACGTCGTGGTCATGGGTGCAATGGTGCCCTTCCTCACTGTGGCCGCATGCGTCATTATACTCAGGTGAATGTCATAGGTCAGAATCCTGGTCATGTTTTGCTACCGGGTCAATCTTTCAGCAAGAAATTTCACGCTGTCCGTCGCTCTTTGAAAACAAAGTTTAAAGCCATGTGAAAAAGATTGTTTGTTAAAAGATGTCCTAAATGCTTACCTCTTCAAGCAATTTCAAACATTCGTACTACAATATAAGATAAGTTCCAAAGTCCATGTCACTATGAACATGACTGACAAAGAAAGCGGACAAAATATACAGTTCCTCGGGTAGACAAAGGAACATCCCTTTACTGCTATTATGTAAAAATGTGTAGAACAGGTGTCACATGCATATTCACCATTTTACATAATAGCAGTGAAGGGATGTTCCTTTGTCTACCTGAGGAACTGTATATTTTGTCCGCTTTTGTTGTCCATCATATTCATAGTGTGTCCTGATGATAACTTTTTAATAAAAATAATAATGTTTCTTCGTGTTCTCATTTTGTTCATTTTAGTGTTCTTATCCACGGAACCGTTTGATTTGACTTTTCAAATCCTCTCCTCATTTTGCGACCTGTTCTAAAGATAGAAATCATGATTTTACCTGCTATTTGTGTTCATTCTTCCTTTTTTCTTGTGTAACATAACATCTCTCTGCTCTTCCCTTCAACTAACATCATTCTGGCCTACTCGGTGGAAGCTGAAACTACAATTTAACAATAATCTTACTCTATTTAATTTTCATTTGCGCTCAGGCCTTGGGAACGTTACCAATCCTTTCGTTCCTCTTCTACCTCTCCTTTCACATTAATTTTCAATATTTTGTCTCCTGTTTCAGAAAAGAACCTGACATGTCAGCCCCCGCCTCATCGAGCACCTTCCTTTTCCCTCAGATTGACGGCTACCAGACGGGCTACGCCGATGCCAAGCGATCCTCCGTTGCCAAGTTCTTGAGCCAGGCGTTCAGACCAGTTTACGACGAGCCCACCCCTCTGTCATATCGAGTCGTCATAGTTTGTGTAGTGTTATTTAGTAAGACTCGCGATTTCTTTCAGATTTGTCTCTCATTGTCAGTCATCAATACATTTTCGATGAGTTTTTATTATGACACAAAATACATCATTGAAAAAATGTTAAATTTAGATAACATCCATTTGAAGCATTTATTTCTTGTGCTTAATATTACATTTCCACAGCATCAAGGTTAATATGGAGTGATCGGACTGATAAAGTTAATTATCAAAATGAGACTATAATTTTAGGGGCGTATCCATATTTCGTTTGGTGCGCATAAAAAAAAAAAAAAAACGAGAAACGAAAAATGTGAAAAATCAAATAAAAACAATAGAAATTAAAGTTATTACAGTTCCACATGCTTTTGGGTAAAATATTTTTAAAATGCTGGTCCATTATTGGGGTGAAGTAGAGGCATGGGCCAGTTGGGCCTCAAAAATTTGTCAGTGTTTAAATCAGTTAATGACGTTTAGAAAAAATAAGAAATGTTTCTATTATCCACACATAACGAGAGAAAATAAGATAACATGTAAAAAGATCGACCAGTTTCATGTAAGAAAATAGATTCTGACAGCAGCCATAACAAGGGAGGAGATCTTCGACTGTTTCTGCACGAATTAAGAAAGAGGATCAATTATGTATATCAAATACACCTTTAAAGCCCCACTGCACTACTTGTAGCTACTTGCTCCCTCTATACAGGAAACCATGCCTAAGCGGTGCTCATTGGTCCGCCATGATCCTCTTTTTCTTTTTAATAAAGAGCGGAGTTGATGAGAGAACCACTAGTCAGTGACCTTGCAGGGAGATCTAATCCTCCCTGGCCAAACTAGTGAAGACGGGCTTTAATTAAACCGTTATGATTTGATTGAAATTATATGAATTTATTTACGTCGTGAGAGTATTTTACGTGTTAATAAATTTTTTTCATATTAGTATGCACGTGTTTTGGTATGGAGGCTATGATCATCTTCACGGAGGAAAGTCTCCTCAACCGAGAGCCTTGGGCCATCGCCACAGCATCTACCATCGGAGCGTTCATGCTGCTCCTACTGGTTATCATCTGCAAACAGCCAGATAGTACAGTTCCAATCGGCTTCAAGGTGAGTGAGAAATCAGTAATATTATCAGATAATCATTAATGCTACTCCTTATCGACCCTTTCTTCCATTTAAGGCACCATAGGCGCCGGAAGTGGGGGGGGGGGGGGGGGCAGGGGGGGCAGTTGCCCCCCCCCCAGTCAAAAAAGTGGGGGGGGGGGGGCAAAACGCATTTTTGCCCCCCCCCCCCAAAAAAAAAAAAAACGCCCCCCCCCCCTCCAAAAAAAAAAAAAAAAACAGTAAAGGAGTAAACATGGTTTGTATTTTTAATCCAAAAGTACGTAACAATAATAAAAACCTGAATTAAATCGCATATACAATTCCATTCAAAGAAAAAGGAAAGTTCACATGAATTACATTACATAAATATTGCACATGCCACCTACACGGTATTTATCAATGGAGGTCTCTACAATAGCGAAACGCGCATATCGTGGACATATTGTGTGAGAATGGGAAAGCGTGTCCGTTTTTTTGTTATAAGGGTGAGAAGACATGAGCCCCTGAACGCTGGCGTACTGATGGGGGGGGGGGGGGGGGGGGGGGGTGATGTATTTTTTTTTATTCGAAACAAGTTATTTACAAATGTTGATGTTGTGATTTGATTTTCCGGCATTTTTTCTCAATTTTTTTTGTAAGTCATACCTTTTTATGCGTTTGTTAGAAAATAAGAAATTCCCAAATTACAGTCAGGCGAAATACGCTTATTTAAAAGCCTTTATGTCATGGTCTGCAAAGTGGCTGGGCTCGAGCCCCCACCCCCCTCCTTTTTGAAAAAGTATGTTAAAGAGAAAATTCAAAAAGAAAGAAAGACGGAGAAAAAAATAAGTGACCTGCCAATGTCACAAATAAGGTATAAAAAATGCTCATCTGACCGTAATTAAATGCTTAAAACCCCAGAGCTTACGGGGGCTCCGCCCCCGCACACCACAAAGGGACCTAAGGCGGGCCCCTGGATGCTCATCTGACCGTAATTAAATACCTAAAACCCCCAAGCTTCCAGGGGCTCTGCCCCCTGGACCCCAACAAGGGCTCTAAGGCGGGCCCCTGGATGCCCCTTCTGACCGTAATTAAATACCTGAAGCCCCTGAGCTACCGGGGGCTCTGCCCCTGGACCCTACCAAGGGCCCTAAGGCGGGCCCCTGGATGCTCATCTGACCGGAATTAAATACCTAAAACCCCTGAGCTTCCGAGGGCTCTGCCCCCAGGACCACACCAAGGGCCCTAAGACTGCCCCTGGATGCTCATCTGACCGTAGTTAAATATTAAAACCTCTGAGCTTCTGGGGGCTCCCCCCCCCCTTGGAACACGTCAATCGCCTTACAGAGGGCCACTGGATGCTCATCTAACCGTGATTAAATACCTAAAACCCCTGAGCTTCCGGGGGCTCAGCCCCTTGACCCCCTGCCGAGGCTCATGCCCTGGACCCCACGCCAAATTACGCTCTACCTGATCGATAATACTCCACTTTGAAAAACGTTCCGCGGGACCTGCATGTAACGTGTAAGACTGGTGGTGATGCAGATTTTTCGTCTGCCCCCCCCCTTCCGAACTTTTATTCTCATTACGTCACTGCCCCTGGAATGTGAGCCCCTTGGAATGTTTGCCCCCCCCCCCCCCCAATCCCAAACTGCTTCCGGCGCGCCTGTAAGGCACCCTTTTTTTTTACCATTTAAGGTATCCCTTTTGCCCCTTTTACCAGCTATTATAGTATATAGTTACTAGCTCCTCGACCTTCTGTCTCCCCCTTCAGACAAACCCCGCATACTCCCTACCACTGGCATTAACCCCTTTCTGTCGTTTCAGGTACCCCTCGGCCCTCGAGCCTTAGTCTGCAAGCACAGACCCTAATTTGACACTTTATCAAAACAAAATCATTGTGCCTTGAGAGAAGCCTAGCCCAGCTACCTACTGGTTGTGTCCTGTGTCAGGAGCAGCTATAGTTGTTGTTGTTGTTGTTTTAATTTATAGGCGTTTTTCATTCAGAAGTGAATATTATTTACGCCTCTTCTCTCAGGATTTGTATTCCTTTAAAACTAGATTTACTTTTTTTGATATATAGATTTGGATAAATTGGATTTTTAAAAGCTAAACTTTTATTTAATGATGAAGAATTCAGTGGTTGGCGAGCTAAAGGCTTATCGGCTATATAGGACGCCCAAGGACCAACTCGGACACGGTGCGTTGTGACAAGCTTCTCAACTCAGCCTAATGCTGAGCCTAGGCCCTCCGACGTCCACCAATATGTCTAGTCGTCTCCACCGTGTTTCTTCAAACATGGCCTATGGTAGTCTTATAGTGCAGACTCTCTTTTACGACTGACCAGGGTTTGTGCCTGCAAACTACTCGAGCCTCTCCTACCAGCTCTTAGTATATTCATTGACTCATTTTTCATTTTTTAAGGTACATTCCTCGGACCCCTTTCAGCTACCATTTATGTAAACCCAAACCCTTTCCACCCATCCTAGGTAGCTCTCGTACCCCTGCTACTAGCTCTTAGTATATTCATCGAATCATTTTCCTTTTTGAAGGTACGTTCCTCGTACCCCTTTCAGCTACCATTTATGTAAACCCAAACCATTTTCTTCCATCTTAGGTACCTCTCGTACCCCTGCTACCAGCTCTTAGTATATTCATCGACTCCTATCTTCTCATGAAGATGGATGCCATGACCTGGGTCAGATATCTTGTTCTAGTTCTTATAGGTAAGTTATTCTGATCGAAAGCTTTTACAATTCTTTGAAACTACTCTCATCTGCATATAATGCACTTTGTCTGTTGAGTATGCAAATTTTGGATAGTGGGTAATTAGCTAGAGTGGAAGAAGACACGCCCACTATGTTTTTGTCATCTTCGGCGTTTCTGAGACCATTACATTTTCAAGTACAATACTACTTAAAACCTTGTTGGCACTAATGATCCCGCTTATTTCCACCAATGCTGTAACATTATACAAAATCTTTGTTATTTGTTTTCCTTTGAACACTGTTGGTGAGTTTACAATTCACAAAGGTTTCAAGATATAAAAAAAGGTTTCATAATCATTTATATTGATATCTAAATCCTCAATATGACTGTCGCAAACTTCAGATCCACCTTCAATAGATTTTGGGGGTTTGCACTTCTAATCACTCCTCAAGCCGCAGAGTACGATGAAATTGTAGTTTGAACTTGAAGTTTATAACTCCACGGTTGAAGTTAGGAACTCGGTTATAATGCCTCAGTCACACCGATTTGCGTATTTGGCTTGCGTATTGCTGCGTATTTATGGCAAGTCGTTTTAACACTTATTCCTTTTTCTTGATAATCTGATGTAAAGCAATGGTAATTCTTGATATCAAGTATTCGTTTTCTTGAAATCAAAAGTTAATTTCTTGATATCAAGAAATAGGAATAAATGTTAAAACGGCTTGCCATAAATACGCAGCAATACGCAAGCCAAATACGCAAAGGTGAGGCTGAGGCATTAGTGTCGGAAATTTATCGCGGAGCAATTGCCATCAGAGCATGTGCCATAGAAACACAAAAATGATCAGCACGATTTGTCATTTTTTCAGGTTTAGTCATCTACTTTGGCTACAGCATATGGAACAGCAAAGAGCGTTTAGCGAAGCCTGATCGTTTCCGCTACCCAAGCACCCCAGCCGAGGCACAGCAAGGCGGACGGTGTCGGCGTACTAGCAGCATCATGCTCTGTAGCGAGTCCGGCTGCACCCACGATCTCCCCCATAATCTTTTCGACATCAGCAAGAAAAGCAGCGTCCAGAATACGGAACCGACCGAGATTACCAAACTCATCAGCGAAGCTTCAATTTGATTGTGCTATAATCATCGAACTCCTAGTCATTGACGCAGTCGACACCGACCGGCTGGACGGACGCGCCCTTTAATTGCACACGAAGCGTCGTATAAGTTGCGCTGTTACAATATAATATAATATCATAATTTTTTAGAATATAATTTGTATAGAATATAATTCAGAATATGATTTTATTGTCTTCTTCCAAAGGAAAGGAAGAAACTTTCCTTCTAGGTGATCATACATAACATTTCACAACTTACCAAAATATCAAATGCATAACAAGTATGAATAAATAATACATACATATAATACAAATTACATAGAATATAACGATAAAAGGAAGAAATAGAGAAGAATATAAAATGAGGGGGTTGAAGGAGGATGTAGACCCGGGGTAAAGTAACTCAAGAACCGACCCCCCCCCCCCCCCGCCCACCCACCACCCCTCCAGGGCATCACTCTCCTTCAAACAAGTAGGAAGAGACAGATATACTATGGAGAGAAGTGGAAAAAAGAAGGGAAAAAAGAAAGGAAACTAAATGAAAGAAAATGAAAGAGAGAGAGGGAGAGAAGGAGGTGAATCAGAGGAAGATAAGAGAGATTTAGGAGAGAAAGAGGGAGAAAGTACATGGCATATAAACATAAGGTTTAACAAGTTATCGGGAGGGTAGCTGCACTGCTGCTGCTCAGAGGACGAGTACACAAAAAAGTAAGCTACTCCAATCAAGCCTGTTAAATCAATTAACCCCCCGATCTTCCTTTAATTCGAACCATAGTTTAAACTGGTTATTTTTTTAGGCGGGTCAAAGACTTCTTAAATTAATAATGGCGTACGTTTCCGTCAATGCGATTGTTCTATAAACCTGCGCTTACCAAGCCTATATGAGAGCACACCGCCCATTCATCGCTTTGTTTAAATTTGTCATTTTGCAATCACTTTTTTTTGTGTGTGCGTTGACGCCTCTCACATGGTGCGTCAAAGACCGAAATTAACCCCTGACGCATTGTTACGTCAATAAAATGACGCAGTCCTCCGTCAAAAAAAAATGACGCTTCGTATGCAACGCGTAATGAGTCCCCCCCCCCCCCGGGTTCAATTCGTTAGCGTGTAACCTATGATAATCAAATAGCACTGTGAAAGCAATCGGGCAATACTCAAGCAATAATTAGGCAATGCTTTAGTAATTCAAGACCTGGTCTGCACTGTTGTTCTTTTTACAATCACCGTTTAAACGATGACGCCTCTCACGTTGGGCATCTAAGACATCACAAGTCACTGATGCCGTACGTCCTCCGTCAGGCAAATGACGCCTTGTGGGCGGCAATGGCCGGCAACGTACGGCGTACCTTTGACAGTGATGATGACCATGGAAAGGACATTGGAAGTGAAATACTTTTATTAGGCTTACGATCTTTCCGAAGATGATGCCCTCGGAGGAAATGAAGATCTGAATATAAGCATAATAATGTGCTATTAGAAGTAGGCAATCTGTAGAAGACATTGATGGTATCTTAATTGTCTTAATTTGTAATTTAGAACGGGTAACTCTTTTTCAATCCAATCCAATTAAATTCAATTCGGTTTATTTATATCAAAATATACAATGTACAATGCAGTAGCCCAAGGACCAATAATGCAATGTTTACATAAAATGTACATGAAAGCAGAAATGATCATAATTATACATGTACAGTTAAAATGATAAAAAGTAAAGTTATCATAATTGTTCATACCTCAAGCTATATACATATTTTGCTAAATGATATTAGATGTATTAATAATTGTAAAGTAACTTGTATCAATCGCCATTCTTCTCGTTTGTTTTGTATTCGACTTTCACCGATTGATATTGCACATGTGAAGAGAATAAAGCTGCATGCAATCACACAAATTTCGTATGCAATAGAGCTTTTAAAAATTGTATTTTTCTAATCGGGTAGTTAAGAATATCGGGAAGTCTCGTTATTTGACGTCGAGACGAGTAACCATAGTACATGTATATGAATTTCATTTTCAGATTCTTTAAAATTAGGCATTCATGGATGACCAGTTGGGAACAATAGCCTCAGTTATTTTACAAAAATAACACTGTCTTATATATATGTTAAAGGTACTATGTCCCATTTGCAGGCCCAAAAAATGAAAAGGTTAAATTCCAATGGCATTTGAAAGATAATACTTTAGAACTCCCCTTAAAAAAAGGGGGCTTGAAAATGTCTTTAAGTGGGAAAATAACGACTATTAGTTGTCAAATCGACTTAGGAGCTATAGAGCCAATAAGTAATAGTCTTGATTTTCAGACCATTGTACATATTGTTAATTTTGGCCATTACAAGAAGTTGGTTATTGATGTAGACAAATCCTTTACAGCTCATTTTATGTATGTTATTACCAAGAAGAAAAAAGCCAGTCAGTCACTCAATAGTGTCTGACAGTGAAGTCTAGCAAGTAAACGGTTTTCCTTGCATAATTTGAATATTAGGACACTGCTAACGTTTAAATTTCACAAAAAGGACATACATGACATATTCCTAATTCCTGCAAAGTTCTACAGAATTTGAGGTTGGCTGCAAAAGGGAATAGTATCTTTAAAGAAAGAACAGTGCTCTGCATAACAATACCTGTACATTTTGCAACTTTTCACTTTTGCCCCTGATCTTCATTCTGACGTACTGCTAACATGCAAGATATCATTTTAAAGAAGAATAAAAACGCTTTCTTACGATATTAAACAAAGCAATGATTATGCCATGACAGGAGATATAATCGTTCAAACTAAGAGTTTAAAGTTTATTTGAGGGGTGAAATTTTTCCCAATACAAACACAATTCCTTGTACAACATGAACTACTGTATTATCGTCTTTTTCCTATTTCTTTTCCTGTTAACTGTAAGATATATCAACTATGATCGATGGGAATATTACTTAAAGTACGCTTCATTGTGGCTCTATTTTTGTATATCTTTATGTGATTTTCTTGTGATCTTATACAAATAAAGCACAACTGAAATCTACACGGTGTTATAACTAGTGTTTGCGTGTGTGTGTGCGTGAGTTTGTGCGTGTGCGTATTTGTGTGATATAATATCATACATATTTATATTTTCTACCAATATGTTACACAAGTTCCTTATGCTTTCCACCTTCATTGATGCATTTTCACCTCCATCTACATGTATCCATCTATCTATCTATCCATCTATTCATTCATCTGTCCCTCCATCCATCCATTCATCCACCCATCAATCCATTCATCCACCCATCAATCCTTTTATCAATTCTTTTATCAATTCTTTTATCAATTCTTCACAAAACCTTATTTACCTCTCTTGAACTACAATGAACTACAAATGAATAATAATCCTTCAATACTCTTTCATTTTCTATGCGTCTTGAGTTTGATGTTGACATTTGTTAAAGGAAAATGAGAAATGGCTCCTCCACCTTCACTTCTTAAGATGCGCCTTAACTCCTTTTTGGGATTACAAAAAAACTAGAAGTGCCGTGTGGCACCTTTTCAGAGTATTAAGACTCTTCTAAAGTTATAGACATGTACTCAGGCTGTACATTACATTATTTCACATACCATTTACTGGACAGAATGACTAAGAAAAAGTCCACAATTTTTTTTGTTAGTGAGAGGAATATTCTCTATATATATTTATTATTGGCCAGGACAATGATTCAAACTTAATAAATCTACAAAACCAATATACATTCACAAAATCAATATACAGTCAAACCTGCTTTAGTGACCACCTGTCTACAAAGACCACATTTTTTGTTTCCCCTGAAAATAGTTTCTCACTGAAACCTGTACTAATGGAACCTGCCTACAAAGACCACCTGTCTACAAAGACCCCCTTTTGTGTTTCCCTTGGACGGTCGCTATAGACAGGTTTGACTGTACATGTACACCACAAATGAAAGAACTGCGGAAAATACAGTAAAACCTGTCTATAAAGGGCATGTCAATGAAACAGTAAATGTGACCACTGTACAGAGGTGACCTTTTTACACAGGTTCTACATTGAACACGGTCGTTAAGACTTTCGATAAATCATATATAATATCATCTTATATGTGAGCATTACAATGATTATATGTTACACAATCAGAGAATGATTTCTATGTGATATACATATACACTAAGGTATGGAATTGGCCCTTGAACCGATTTCTTGGAAGTGTTAATGTCTATAATGTTAATTTCTAGATAGAGACAATACACGCGACCACTTTAGACAGGTGCCTGTATAGAGAGGTGCCCACAACAACAGGTTTGACTATAATTATGAGCAGTAATACCCACAGATGATCCTAAACAAAACATTACATCAAAGGTATGCATCAAAAAGAGTAGTTAACCAAATCAAAATAATATTTCATGGTAAATTATATGTGCATCACATGCACAAAGGTTCAGCCATTAGGGACGATGTACAATTAAATGTAACTATATCTATTCAGAAGTTTACCACACAATAAGTTTTAATTAATATTTTTGAAAAGATACTTAAGAAAAATCCTTTCATTTTCTCATATACATGTAAGTGAAATAAAATAATCAACATGTATGTAGAAAATTTTCCTTTAAAAACAGTATAGTCTGAAGAAAAGGATAATGAACATTGAATTCAGTGAAATCAGATGAAAAAAAATCAGAAGTTAGAAAGCACATAATGACTAAAATGAGAGAAAGAAATTATCATCTATACAGCTCAGTCTTCTGGTGAAACCAAATATTGTCTAAAGAAAACAGATCCTAAAAGATATTAAATTTAGTGAAATTAGAAATCAAATCACTAGCGAGATAGCACTTCTGGAAAAAAAATACATTCTCAAAAAAAAATATCCACTTTGAATATACGGTAATAGAATCCAGTGAAGAGAGATATTCAACAGTGATGAAAGCTGTTTGACCTTTGGTCGAGAACATCAGTTGGTTTCTGTATTTCAAACTAATTTGTTTAGAAAGACAATAAGATCAAGGTGATTATCAAAATGACAGAGATTTACAAGGCAATAAAGCCACTTCTTTTGAAAGAGTACCAATTAAATATCAATGATGTCGTAAATTACCAGTATTGTCATGATTTTCTTACACTGATAATACATTCATTGATTGCATAAGGGATGCTTATGGTGATGATAATTATTACATGATTTGCATAATATCCATATAATAATACGCTAAGGCGTCGAGGGGGGTATCTGGGGTCCATTTTACAGCGCCCAAATCTCCCCTCCCGCCCGCCCCCTGGCGCCGCCGGGCGGTCGAGCGGACAGAGGGCATCTTAATCCAGCTGCTCGACCACGTCCCAGCGCGGTGCGACGTCCCGGTCGTCGTCGACGTCGTCGATGCGTCCGCACGTCCTACTTATCCGTCGCGAATTTCATGCTTTAGCATGAAACGGAAATGGTCGAGCGGTCTGAGGCGCCGGTTGCGTTCGATTCGCCGGTAGTTCTTGCACTTTTTGCACGCACGGGTTCGATCCCGCCTCCGTCGCAAGTTTTTTTTTCTTCCCCGTGTTTGTTTTGTATAGTTTAGATTTTGTAATCTTTACCATTTTTTTAATTTTAATCAAAATGTAGACCTCATATTTAAAATTTAAATGAGTCGAGTCTTTATTTGATATTTATTAGCTTATTTCATGATATCTAGGCCTATAAATAAAATCAGCGCAACAGATGTCTTCCCATCCACGTCCAAACTTAGAGACCTATTTCCATCATTATTGCCGGGATTTTTTCGTGAGTGGAGGTATGAAATCAAAGCTTATTTTACTGAGTTTTGATTATCATTTATTAAAGGAAAGTTTTCACAAGAAAATCAGAGAAAAACATCGTTCAGTTTCAAGAGCTCTGCCGTACGCATACAGTGTGTAGTGCAGTGCACTCTAGCTGCGCTGGCTGCTCGACTGAGCTGAGTGAGTGAGCTATTCAGAGTCGAAGAGACTATGAAGGGCCAAACATGCCAATATTCGACAACTATACGCTATATTATGTATCCATCCATGCGACTATTTATGTCTATCCATTCATTGAAGTAGGCCTACACGTGAACACGTGAACACAACAGCGGGCAGGCCGAATATTTTTTTTTGCATCTTACATGTTACAAAAAAAATCTGCATCTTACATGTTACATGCAGACCCCACAAAACATTCATTTTTCAAAGTGTGGGGGGGGGGGGGTCAGGTAGATCGAAGCGAGTTGAGTGTAGGCGTGGGGTCCACGGGTTGGGGGGACGGGGGGGGGATCGGTAGCTCGAAGCGAGTTGAGTGTATGCGTGGGGTCCACGGGGGTAGAGTTGCGTACCAACTACGCTGGCCTACGTTACTATATGCTATACTATATACTATTTTTGCATCTTACATGTTACAAAAAAAATCTGCATCTTACATGTTACATGCAGACCCCACAAAACATTCATTTTTCAAAGTGTGGGGGGGGGTCAGGTAGATCGAAGCGAGTTGAGTGTAGGCGTGGGGTCCACGGGTTGGGGGGACGGGGGGGGGGGATCGGTAGCTCGAAGCGAGTTGAGTGTATGCGTGGGGTCCACGGGGATAGAGTTGCGTACCAACTACGCTGGCCTACGTTACTATATGCTGAGGGACGGAAAGGGGTACGCAACATGAACGAAAACAATTCAACATGTTTAATTTTTTTCGCGTACTTTCGGCGTAGAAACTTGACGCAGAAAGTACGCCTTTTTACGCAACAGTACGCTACCCTACGCCAGATCGACAAAGCAGTAAAAGCTTTCCACACAGTAAGCAACCATAAGCAAACCTGTACGCCAGCCTACACATAACCTACGCAGGGACTATTTTCCCATTAATACGCAGCCTAATTTCTCAAAGTCGGTACGCCACACTACGGAACTCTACGCAGTTCCAGTGGCTTAAAGAATAACTACCGGTACAGTTGGATCGTTTTTTTTTTTTTAAATGAGGCCAAATTAAAAACAAAACATGTTTAGCATCCTGTTTTTTCGAAAAATGGGAAGGAGGAGGCCCTTTTTTTTTTTTTTTTTTTTTCAAAATGGCCGCTCCATACATTTTCCCTGACATTCGGGCTATTTTTCAAGATGGCGGCCGACAATTTTTTTTTTTTTCTTTTTTAAAATCAGAAATACATTTTAGCAGTGATTTTCATGTTTTTTTTTCTTTCAAAAAATAAAAAAAATAAAAATAAAAAATAGGAGGCGGCCCCCAAAAAGGAAGCGGGCGGGGACGCTGTTTATTTTCTTTCAAAAAAAAAATTCAAAAAAATTCAAAAAAATTTCAAAAAAAGAAAGAATAGGAGGCGGCCCCCAAAAAGGAAGCGGACGGGGACGCTAAACATGTATATTTTTTAATGGCCTGAATGGCAAATAAAGTTCTTGGTGGTTTTAATTTAGACAGTCTCTATATATCTATTTACACCCCCCGCCCCCCTCTAGAATCCCGCGGATTTCCGCGGGTCCAGCTAGTCTATAATAATAATACGCTAAGGCTCCGCGGGGGGCGCGACGTCTCGGCGAGCCTTTGTATTCTATTGTTTTTTAATGAGATCGCCGACCCAAGTTGGTGCGGCTATCTCCTCCCGAACCCTGCCCTCGGGGCACCCGTGCCCGGTGCCATCGTCCGCGGGAGAGTCTACTCTGTGGAATTGGCTATACTCCGCCCGAGGTCCTCCTCCGTGTCGACGTCCAGGGCGAAAACAGACGCGACATGCATAATGCACGATATGCGTGACGACAGAGATACCTCATGGATATTCAACATTGCATCCGTAGACACACGACCGATGACCATCCACTCACATTAAGTTGCGTAATAAATGCACGCTGAATGGGTATGACTTACCCCGTGTTAGGTATCTTTCTATAGGATGTGCTTTGTACTAGCTGCACTGCACTGCACAAGCGGTACCTGCACAAGCGAGATACACTGGGCTATAATTCCCGTCGACGTCCAAACTTAGAGACCTATTTCCATCATGATTGCCGCGATTTTTATATAGTTTTCGTGAATGGAGGTATGAAATCAAAGCTTATTTTGTGATTATTACGGCCATGTGTACTCAATTTTGATTATCATTTTCTAAAGGAAAGTTTTCACAAGAAAACCAATGGACTGACACTTCAGTCGCAAGCTGCTTTCATTCAACACACAGTGCAGCAGCGCTGCTCGGGAAGCTCCTACACCGGCACCGCGCACCGCAGGCGTCCGACGCCTGCGGCGCCGGTGTTCGAGCTTGCTGAAGTTACTGGAGTTGCAGTTACGCTGAAGTGTGTGTGAGTTCAGCTAAGCTGAGCTCGAGTCGAAGAGATTTGACACTTTGAAATTGTTATCTGTTGGTTTGCATCATTATTGCCGCGATTTCAATATAGTTTCGTGAATAGATTTACGAAACCTGAGCTTAGAATTAGTAAAAGTATTACTAATGTCTACGTTTTTAAACGACTGTCTGATTTTCTTGTGAAAATTTTACTTTGAAAAATGATTATCGAAATTCATGGTCAGAAAATAATCACAATCTAGGTTCATTATGTTACAGTTCTTGCATCAAATCAATGCATGAAAACTTAGTTATTGAACTAGAAAAATGTTTTTTTTTTTTAAATAGGCAATTATGAAGTAGGAAGCCTGAAACCTTAGCCTACTAAACAAATCTCAACAAAGTGTAGGCCTATCCTTTTATGAATTAATGAAAAAGTAGCCCCAGAAAAAAGAGCCCCCGAAAGATGAAAAAGTAGCCCCAGAAAATTTCCCAAAAATTTGAAATGGAGCCTCCGAAATGAAAAACTTAATTTTTTGCCTGCGCCCCCCTCTAGAATCCCTCGGATTTCCGCGGGTCCTGAGTTGAGTGTATATAGGGGTGGGGTCCACGGGTTTCAAGGGGCCATAAACCCCCAAGAGCTCGGGGGTTACATTCTTCAAAGTTGGGGGGGGGGGGGAGATCAGATCGCAGCGGGTTGAGTGTATATATAATATAGGCGTGGGGTCCACGGGTTTCAAGGGGCCATAAACCCCCGAAAGCTTGGGGGGTTTAGGCGTTTAATTAGGGTCAGATGAGCATATTTTTAATACTTTATTTGTGACACTTGCGAGTCACTAATTGGCGTGGGGTCAATACGTAGAGTTGCGTAGTGTTGCGTACCAACTACGCTGGCCTACGTTACTATATGCTGAGGGACGGAAAGGGGTACGCAAGATGAACAAAACAATTCAACATATTTAATTTTTTTCGCGTACTTTCGGCGTAGAAATTTGACGCAGAAAGTACGCCTTTTTACGCAACACTACGCTACATGCCTACGCAACAGTACGCTACCCTACGCCAGATCGACAAAGCAGTAAAAGCTTTCCACACTACGGAACTCTACGCAGTTCCAGTGGCTTAAAGAATAACTACCGGTACAGTTGGATCGTTTTTTTAATTTTTTTATATAAGGCCAAATTAAAAAAAAAACATGTTTGGCTTCCTGTTTTTTCGAAAAATGGGAAGGAGGAGGCCCTTTTTTTTTCTTTCAAAATGGCCGCTCGGTACATTTTCCCTGACATTCGGGCTATTTTTCAAGATGGCAGCCGACAATTTTTTTTTTTCTTTTTTAAAATCAGAAATACATTTTAGCAGTGCTTTTCATGTTTTTTTTCTTCAAAAAAAAAATAAAAAAAATAAAAAAAATAGGAGGCGGCCCCCAAATAGGAAGCAGGCGGGGACGCTGTTTTTTTTTTCTTTAAAAAAAAAAATCAAAAAAAATTAAAAAAAAACAAAATAGGAGGCGGCCCCCAAAAAGTAAGCGGGCGGGGACGCAAAACATTTTTTTAATGGCCTGAATGGCAAATAAAGTTCTTGGTGGTTTTAATTTAGACAGTCTCTATATATCTATTTACACCCCCCGCCCCCCTCTAGAATCCCGCGGATTTCCGCGGGTCCAGCTAGTATAGTATATAATTATATAAAATGGAATGTAAATAGATAAATAGCACTTCCACAAGGGAAAATCCCAGAAGGTCTAGCCGCAGTCGGCTCTCTGTCTTCACCTTTAAAGCCCCACTGTACTACTTCTATCTACTTGCGCCCTCTATATAGCAAACAATACCTTATCGGTGACCATTGGTTCCCCCATGAATCTTTTTTTCTTATGTTAATTGAGAGCTGATTTGATGAGATAACCACCTGCCCAGTGACCTTGCAGGGTGGTCTAATCCCTCCTGTAAACTAATACAGATGGGATTTAAATGGACTCTCATGGCCCAAGTTTCATAAATCTTTGATAAAATAAATCCTGGGACGGTCAATTGTCGCCAGAGCAAATTATCATGATTCCCAATGATTTAAACCAGATAACATTAAATCTTGTCTGCACTAGTTTGGCCAGGAGGGATTAGACCACCCTGCAAGGTCACTGACAGGTAATTATCTCATCAAATCAGCTGTCAATTAGCATAAGAAAAAGAGGATCATGGGGGACCAATGGGCACCGCTAAGGCATTGTTTGCTATATAGAGGACGCAAGTAGCTTAAAAGTAGTGCAGTATTGCTTTCAAATAAATATATAAGCATCCTACATCCCACACAGGCACACATGTAATAAAAGCAAGAAATTAAAGCTCAAATCAAGGTGATTAGACGTAAAGAATTATCAAGGTATAGTTTTCAAACAGACAATTATGCAATTTGATTAATCAATAATCATATAACACTTTACCAGTGATACAATGTAACTTAAAAAAGCACTTACAGTATTATTACCCAAGAATCAATTACGATTCCGCACATTACAACGCACATTCTCCACTCCCTGGAAAATAAAGATTAAAGCAAGGTGATTAGACATAAATAATTATCAAGGTATAGTTTTCAAACAGACAATTATTTGATTAATCAATAATCATATATCACTTTATCAGTTACACCGTAACCTATAAAAGCACTTACAGTATTCAATTACGATTATGCACATTACAACATACATTCTCCACTCCCTGGGGAAGTGGGGAGCATCTCAGCTATGCAGTCGCCCGTTGACAAGCCCACACATGCTCATTCAATCACCATGACATTTGGTCACCAATGGAACGCCTGGGTGAAGAGAGGCAAAGTAGATGAAATGCCTTGCTCAACGTCACAATTCTAAACAGTTTTTTGTTTCCTCCACTAAAAGTGTTGCTAATTGGCCATCATACCCTCATGCAACTGGCAGTTTTACACTGAATTTACATGAATACTCTTCATTTTACCAACCAATAGTTTCTCTTCTTGTATATGTAAAATCATTGTATGAAATGTATTGCTGTTGGTAAATAAATCAAATATATACTCATGCAACTGGCAGTTTTACACTGAATTTACATGTTTACTCTTCATTCTTCAATGGTAAACGGAACAGTTTTTACTCGCACTATCATATTAAATCATTATTAATATCACATTCTATTTATGATACCTGTATGTACAGAAATTAGTCACAATGAAAGGCAGGTTTAAACTATTCATGTACAAGAAATTTACAGAGAATAGTAAGTTGCAAATTTATACGATGAAAAAAAGTGTTCCTTTGTACAAACTGTGATATCACATTAAAATACTTTCTTCAAAACCAGCTGCAAGATGAAAAGACAACTATGATATAAGCTTTCGGTAGAATCAACATGTACACCTCCGAATAAATCAAGCATTAACATATTTTTTGTTGTATCAGAAGGGAATTAATTCGTCAAAACCATGCTAAAGGCCAACAGTGAATGATAACTATAACAATAAATCATTCTCGACTCTCTCTCCTTTGGATAACATGGAAAGAGAATTGGAAGTTGTTATCAGACCTCAGCAGTTATGCTGAAGCGTCTCCCTCAACAATGTTACTATCTCCTTGGGGTCACTCAACCGCCATATTTATTATTTAAGGACAGATCTCGACAATAATATCTGTGATCCAATAATTCGAGGGTTCAGTGACACAAAAACGTAACTCCATATTTTGCCAAAATGAGTATTTGATATCAAAACGTCCGAAAAATGTGGGCTTTCCAGGAAACACAAAGACCTAACTTCACCCAACACCCCATTTAAGTCAATGGCTATAGTGACATCAGTGACACATAAACCACTTTTTCTCAAAATGGCCAAAAATGGAGTTACATCTTTATGTCACTGACCCCTCGAATTGTACTTCTTCGATGTGGCATCAGTGCCAGAAGAAGGAATGGAGGCAGTGTCCATTGTAATTGATTGAAGGAACCAATAACATCATTGTTAAGAAAATCGGTGAGGCCATACCTCTTTTATCAATCTTTATCGGTTGATATACAGTCAAACCTGCTTCAGTGACCACCTGTCTACAATAAGCACATTTCTTGTTTCCCTTGAAAAAAGTTTCTCATTGAAACATGTACTAAAGGAACCTGTCTACAAAGACCACTTTTTGTGTTTGTGTTTTTCTTGGGCGGTCGCTGTAGACAGGTTTGACTGTACAAGTATATGCATAAAGGTTATGGTTATCATTATAGGTGAGGTCTGACTATGAGCCTTAGTCCCTTCTGATGAGATAATTGAACACAAGAGATTTAGGAATGGACGGATCATTCGTGTCTTTTCCCATCAGCTTAAAGTAGTAGTATCCGCTGTAAGGTAGCTGCACCACGAACGTGACGAAGCCCTCACCAAACTGCGGCTGAGCGCTTTGCGTCATATCCATTCCGTTACAGGACATCTCGTGACTCATAAAGATGCGAGCCTGAGTGCCGATGATGATCTCCGTCGCTGGATCCCTGGTCACGATGAGCGCATCGGCATTGGTGAAAGTAGTGAGTCCAAGCGACTGAAAGGCAGAGGTAGCGCCCCAGACGTCCCCTTCGGGCCTTGGCATCGGCTGGACCTTCTGGCGCACTTGATGCGCAACAAGTAAGTAGCTGCAGAGGTGAGAGGGTTTAGGTAAACCAGAGTAGTGGACGTATAGGTGAAGGGCATATCGTTCCGTCCTTGGTGGCGTCACGGTGAATACGAGCTCTTCGTCGACAACACGCTGCATGGTGTAAGGCACAAGCTGGCGATCGTCCACACCGTAGCCTGTCAGGGTGTGTGTGAATCTCAATGGCTGTGTCATCTTGAAGCGGATGTTGAACTCGCTGCCATCGTTGGACACGACCACACCTGAAGTGTGTGAGATAGGGACCAGTCCGGCACTCATCGTACCGATTGGACCCCAGTGATCGGCTGGAGAATATGGGAGAGGCACGTTATCTCGGCTCGGGGCATGGCATCGAACGAGATACCGGCAGATTTCGGTGTAGCTTTCTATATTCAGCTCCCCGTCCAAGTACTGCTTCCGGGCATACATAGTCAGGTTGAACTGTCCGGCCTCCGGGATTCGTACATAGCATGCCATCAACTCGTCACCGACCTGATGGATGAACTCGTAAAGGTCAAAGGGCACACCACTGACCGCTACATCACGGTCACCGTCAACGGTGGACAGTCGACAGGAGAGGATGAATCCTGCTGGACAATGGATCTGGACATTCAGATCTCCATTCGGAACATCAATGATCACATTCTTATGGCTCCTCAGACTGAAACCAAACTGGAAGAAATCCGGCTTCAGAAGAACCTGGACATTGAAGTCATCCAGAGACAACGGTGACTGAAGCAGCTGCCATGCAGGGTCATTCGGAAAATGACTCAAGATGATCACATCCGGGTCGGCCAGGAAGTAGTGCTCGTCGTACTCGAAGCGGAAGGGGTCATAGGCCATGGAGCCTGCGATGTGAGACACACCCCAATTGCAGTCGATGAAGTGCCAGAATCCATCGATGCGGACGGAGTTCCAGGTGTGCTGGACCTCTGGCTCCTTGGGTGAAATGAACTGGCCGGCACGGTAACCTTTGACCTTTGCAATTCCACAGATCTCTACACACTGAAGTCCAATGTACCTGGATTGAAAAGAACAGATCATTAATAATTGAATATCATGCATTAATCCGAAATTAAAATGTCAATATATTACCGGTAATCACTGATTATAGCACCTTCAACTGTGAAAGTTACGTGATCTGCAGTCATCATCAACCAATGACAACAGTTGCTCACATTTTCTGTTTTGGATCAATGTTTTTTTTTTATATATGAGCCCCGAAAATATGACAAACTCGCAGCCCGAGTAAATATTATTGCACGCCGTCCATTACTGTGTTATCATACATGTACATGTATAGTGCTAAATGCCAGGAATTCTTAAAAGGGAACTAAAAAATTAAAAAACCCTTAACTAGCAATTTGTTGAAAAGTTCAAAATCACCATTTTTCTCCATCATAAATGGCAATTTTACAATGATTTGACTTCCTTCCTGTCCATCAATAGGGACTTTTATATTTGTGCATCGACATAGGCAGTGCCTTAAAAGGACGTCTCACGTAGCAGTCCACTATGTCGACACGCAAATCTAAAAGTCCCTACTATTCTTTTGAGATACATGGCAGCCTATTGAAACTAGATGGAACTTCGACAGCGCAGTCAAAAATGATGCCTCCGCCATAGAGCGATTTCACAAACAAAAACAGAACCAATTTTTTAAATTCAAGTTAATTGTAATCCATTAACAGGTTCTCATCGGTTCTAATGAAGTGATCACGAGCTATTTTTGCATACATAATGATCACTGTGACCTTTGACCTCGTGACCCCAAAATTTAATCAATTTATTAGCTCTGCAAGATACATACATGACCCAAGTTTGGCAGGAATTCATTTATCGTTTCTTGTGATAACGCGATCACGAGAACCGTACGTACATACGGACTACCCGAAAACATAATGCCTCCGGCTACTTCGGAGGCATAAAAATGTAGCACTTAAATTTTTACAGAAATCATGGTGCCAATTTGAATACCAAAAGGACAAAAATGGTCAATTTAAGATTTACAGATTCCTGCCCGGACTGGTTATTGTACCCACCCCATGGGAATATCATTCTAATCTTTCTCCCAGCCCAAATTCTCAGGATATTTATTTTGTAGCGTTTGGTAAAGCACTGGGAAGGCATAACATAGATACAAAATTTACACAATGGTCAACATGCATATGATCTAGCCACACTGCATTACCTGCACATTCTCATGAAGAGCGTTGAGAAGGTGATCTTCTTATGGTAGAGTCCTTTCAAGACCCCCAGCGGAGTGTCGTCAATGACGTCATTCAAGTCCATCTCGTCACAGTTTTGGGCAGTCAGCCAGCGGGAGATGAGGCGCACCTTCTGCAGCTCGGTGGTTCCAAACTCGGTCAGCTCGTTGACCAGAGCGGAGAAGGACGGCTGGCAGACGAGGCTCACAGTCTGGGCCAGCTACAGGGGCAATTAACGAACAGAATGATGGGGTCAAGATCTAAGTTCGATCTACCTTGAAAGGCCAATGGCCTCTGTGGTTATGTGGTTCCCCACATTTGAATTTCATATCTTCGATAAATAGTTTGGTTTGATTTGTTTTACTTGACTGTTAAAGGTATAGACCAGTTCTGGTCGTGCGATTGCATTGTGAAAGAAACGGTGTGGAATCGATCAGAAAAGGTTGATCATCTAGCATATAAGTATTGGTGTGTACTCTAAGGTTCTGGAATCATCCCAATGATAAGAAATTTGGCCCAGTCTTGGTAAATTTACAAGCACTGTACACAGAAAGATGTATATGGGACTACGCGATATCTATCCAGTCCGGATAGATATAACAATTTACCAAATATATCAATTAGTAGGCGGTTTCCCAGCAACATTTGTATCATCACGTATCAGTCAAAAGATATTCTTTCACATGATTGGTAATAAGAGCTTCCATTTCATTTTTTTGAGAGGGGGGCGTTTCCAAAACTGGTCTATACCTTAAAGTTGATACTCTAAGCAAATAAATGTCCCTTAATTTGTTACCTACGGCAAGTATATGTTATTTTTAAGTTTTTCAATTACTTAGTATATCACAAAAAAATTCTGTCTACTCGAAATCCTCAATTGAAATGTCTAAAATATCCGCCTCTCTTTGCATAGAAAATCAGTCACGACGCTGGTCTACTATTTATGACCTCACGTCCGGGAGAGAGTATATTCACGTACCCGGATGTTCCATAGCAAACATGTGCAGAGTGATACGATTTTCTGCATATTTTTGTTTCAAAGGCTGAAAAGTCTAATAAATCATAATTCTATGTACAATTCTTTACCTTCCCCTAGTACTTCATAGTATTAATATCAATTCCCCTTTTAAAAATTATGACATATACATGCCAACGATGTGCTATTAGTCGATATTTTCACCATGTAAATTTTGTTTTGGTGTTGAAATCGGCCCAGGCACGGAGTGAACAGTAGCTGTCTACCCATGCACAGTTCATTACCATACACTACAGTGATCTCCCGATGGTTTCTTCTTCCTTTTTCCCATGTCTTTCGCCTTCCTTGGCCCTGAACATCCTTCATCTACCGATTCTGACACCGGTAGTCAGGAGCAAGTCTTTGTTAGTTGTTTTTCTTAGCTGGCAACGTCGCTTTCATTCTCTTGCAATTGCCGATAAACATAATAACTAGCGCACGTACGTTCCATCACAAGCAAGCAGCGCCTAGAGCAGCGGCTTGGTCTTACCTCCCGATTCTGCTCGCTCCACGAACGTTCATGCAAGAGCCGCATCACTCGCCAAAATATTATAGAGGAAGCGCGCTTGCATGATCTCGTTCAAGTTTGATATTTTACAACATAAAATGTTTAACTGGTACTGTATCCTTTTTTGAGGCAGTCACACACATCTATGATAAGTACTATCATAGTTCTAGACCTATTCGTTTTACAAAACTGCTCATGTACATCTGATGACAATTAATGCATCCGCCTATTCATAAGTGCACGATTTAACTTTAATTCCTAAGCAGTAAACTCGTCTTAAATCTCTACCAAATAGGTGAATATGAGGATATAAAAAGAAATCAGCGACTGAAAAATGTTGCTTCGTTATTCTTCATTCAAATGAAAACAGAAAATCCATCAAATATACTCCTTAACAATAACAAATCTAAGCTCTGACAGGATAGCATTTACGTAGGGATATCACTGCCATTCACTCTCACTGAGCCCATGACTCCCGTTCGTGACGTCACGGATAGAGGCCCGATTCTACGTGCACTTCCGGGTTTCAGACTTAGATATTTTGGTAGAGTTTACTCGAATAAATTCATTATTCTAAACTTGTTTTGTCGGGTGGACACCATTTGGTGTTATTATGGGGGTTAAAAGCTTTCTATTTATGTAATTATCTCAGTATTTGGGATTGTCTTAGAGTATCAACTTTAAAGAAAACAGGTGTATTTAATGCTTGTTATAGTACGGTAAGCAACCTGGGGACAGACTCAATGTTAACTCCTCTCTGATGGACTTGGTAATGATCAAAGATCAATGCCATACCAAAGGGACAACATAGCATCGACTTGGTTTCAAATCCAGGACCTGAAGGTTATAAGAATACAACTCTGGGCCATGCTGTATTACATTGTTACAGTATGTTTTTCTTTTATCTGCAAGTGTAAGACTGCTGATGATACTTGCTAATATTAGTTCTTTTTCAAATGGAATTTGGAACTAAAATTTGAACCTAGATTTTATTACCGGTTCACGCAATTATAAGGAAACTGTGAATGTGTTGAGGTGCACTATAGGTCAAGCATCATGATTTGCACCATGCAAATGGGACATAGTACCTTTAAACCATGGGCATCTATTTGGCGGAAGATGGAGGGGTCGGTGAAGAGTTCCCGCTTGCGTTTGCTGGGGTACTCCTCCTTGAGGGGTACGATGATGACGTCGTTGGACTGGGTGGGCGTGGTCCAGAGGTTGGTGGAGGTGAAGACTGCCAGCTGACCCGGATCCATCCCAAGGTCAGCATCCTGCAAGAGTTCAAAGGTTAAAGTCTTATTCCTTGTATGTTTTCTTATATTTGATCTCATTTTCATTTTTATGTATGCATGGTTTATTAAAAAAAGAACAGATTCATAATTTGTGTGTTCATTATAAGTTTTGGTTGGTAATTTGAAGATAATGGTGCCCTTAGAAACAACTGTATTAAGTGCCTAATAAATGTTGTGTATTATTAAAGTAGGTTGATGTTTCTAAAATCAGAAATATTAAGGGCTTGATACTGACAGGAATCTGATAGAAATTGGCCCTCTTTAGTTTACATGTACCGGTACATATACAATGATTACCCCCCACCCCCCAATTCCTCCAAAAAAATTACTATCCTATGAGCAGGTTTAGGAATGTGCCTAGTGTGTGTAGTAACTGTAGAGCATTACAATTTTGATAATAATTGAAATAGTTGAATTTGTCTCTGACTGTGAATATAATGGGGGTAAAAAATCCCTTAAATTAGTCAGAAAATTATCAACATTGATAAATAGACAAAAAGGAAACAATGAAAAAGAAAAACAATATTTTTGAACAGTTCAATAAATTCAAAATTATAGATATCATTAATAGAGGAGTAATTTCGAACTAATACAAAGCCATAAAATAGAATTTATTCAAATAATGTTGACCTCTTCGAGGAATGGTCACACAGTATATTGACGTCAATCAGTTCCAATTATTATTCAAAGGCAAATGGTTTCCAAGGGAATGTAACAAAAACAGAGCTCAAAATGGAATATAATGTAGTTTGTTTCATGCAATCTCTCCTCTACAAAGTTTCCTATGAAAATTCCCTCCGTTGCAAGGACTCTTAAGTCTCAACCCATTTTCTCTCTTCAATTATTCTTCTTTCTGATCATCTTGTCATTATATGAATCTGATTCTTGCTTTAGAAGTGAAACTCCAAACGGTACGTCCTTCCTAAAGAATTACATCACAGGGCACAGTAAAAAAATCATGCCTTTTGCCAATATTCACTCATAGGCAATGGTGCACACTTCAAATAATGCAACATATGTTTGATAGCAAAAAAAAGAAGAAAAATAAGAAGATATTTTCCATTCCAGAGATTAAAAAGTGATCAGCAAATAAAAAGTAAGGCATAGAATGTCAATGGTAGGAGTCAAAATTTGGAGCACATTTTACTTTGTACCGAGGTGCATACTTGGGTTTGTGGGGGGGGGGGGGGGTGAGGAGGGGGTGGTGTTGGAACACAAATAGTTGAATGACTTTTTAATATTTAATAGGTCTTGGGATTTTCCTTCTTTAGCAACTGCAGATAATGCATACATGTAACTATAACATCATACAAACTCAAAACTTCAAATGTATTTCTTTGTTAGATTTGCTTCTGTTTGTGACCAAGGTGAAATGAAAATCATAAAAAGAATGATATTTAAATGATATCTAAGTATATCGCTTTCTTTAAAAGAAAAGCAACACTCCAAATCATTCACCCATCCAAAAATAATGTAAAGCAAAATTGAAGTATTGAAAAACTTCATGGAGTATAATAATCCATTAAAAAAAAAAAACTTTGGGATGGTTGCTATTTTTTCTCTCCACATTTTGGGTCTGATGCAAAATTGTGAATGTTTATAAAATGTTTAAAGCACATGCTGAAGAAAATTTGTATACCAAACAAATATGGTAACAGTATCAAAGGTGAGGGGCGTCACATCATTTTCCAAGCAACACACTTATATAAATCAGTACTATACCTTTGGATCCTCCTTGTAAATGAAAACAAAATTATACGAGAGAAAATGATGTAACATCATTAGACAAGATATGTAAACTCCTATGTTTTGTTTTGTTTGCTTTTGCTACAAGAATATTTGTGAAACATTATTATCCATTTGTAGTAAAAAGCTGATGTAGCATGGTAATTAATGCAATGGAAATGGTATTGTTGTTTTATGGCATGAATATACTACTGATTCAAAGCTTAAAATTAACAGTTGCCCCGATGGCCACAGGACACATATCACTGATATCATTTCATGTGATTTTTGTTACAAACGCTAGAATAGAATGATCATCAAAAATAATTTGCCACCTAAGCAATTGTCTATGCTGCCTAGCTGGCAACCAAAAGAAAAAGTTGAAAAAGTACATGGACATGATGTGTCAGCCAGTGCAAACCCCATCAGAAATACAGAACATTACTATTAAGAATACCATTTTAAGAAGTGACATTAAAACACTCCACATAGGTTTGACATCCATCAACTTTACACGATGCCACCAGCTGCGTACAAGTTTAGTTCAACTAGCAAAACAATTCAACAATGCAAAGAGCAATGGACTTAACTTTGTTGAACGAATGAATAAGGAATGCAAGATATGTCAATGGGTTTTCTGAAGTTTGCTGCAGTGAGAACTAACTGCTTTGTGGCTATTAAATTTGTTCATCATAGATAGGCCGATGGGTTATGGCTATAGGGTTGTAATTGGGTTTTAAGAATGTTTTCATGGTACATGGTTGGGTTAGGTCTGGGCCCTGTTGCACAATACTTACCATCAATGGTAAGTTTTGTGCAACGGGGCCCCCATTATTGAATTTTGGAATCTGACAATTTTTTATAAATAGACTGTGGGGTAACTGTCACTGGAGCATCTGTCATTATTTGGCTTAGTTTAAGCTCATATATGACAGAAAAACATGGTGTTTGGCACACTGATGTGTTAAGAGCAGAAAGCTTGCAGTGACGCAGAACAATTCTGTTCTGTTTTTTAGAAAATTGTCTCACCTCTGTTTGGTAAAAAAAATCACTTCCCATTGAAGAAGAAAGAGTCTGAGAAAAAAAATGTTGCCTATTTTGATGAGAATGTTTTCCACACAGTTTACATCTCAATATTCAACTACAGACATTTCTAATTTCAAATTACACAGCTGAATGACTATCTTGATTATTCTAACAATGACATAGACAAATGTTCGGTCTATAGATTTCATTCAAATACAGTCAAACCTGCTTTAGCAACCACCCGTTTAGAAAGATCACCCAACTATAAAGACCGGCATTTTTGTTTCCCTTGAAAATAGTTTCTCATTGAAACATGTACTAAAAGGAACATGTACAAAAAGACCACCTGTATCATGAAATTACTAAATGACAAGTCTAAATTATATTATCCCAACCTGTACGTCACCGATTACTTCAAGGATTTCTACTAAATTTGATGATTGTATTAAGTTTTTAGCCATACTGTATCAGACTAAAGATCAACTGCAGTGACACATGTACTTTCAATCTTAATGTATCATCTCGATCTATGTATCTATTATTCTTTATATTATATATATAGGAACTCATTAGGGAGATGTGAGTTGGTCAAGTAGTACGTTCACTTGGTCAGCTCTCTGTCTTTGCCTACAAACTGACTCAGACGACCCCGGTCGGAAACTGAGTCCCCTTTTTTGGATGTTAAAGGTCGGTCCCCAGACGTAAAAAATCATATCTGATTGATACATGTCTGTCAAAACCCAATTGCACATATCACATATGTACATCTTTATTCCTTCTTACCATGTCTTCGTCATCAATGTCCTCATCAGATCCCTCGTCGACCGTCACAGCAACATGCACTGCTTGACCTTTGACCTTGGTCATAGCATGTTCTGTGTTTCTGATATCTGTCTGAAATCTCTGAAGATAAAAAAAAAAAAAGAGGCAGAAATTGTTAGGCCCAAAAATCAAATCAATTAAGTTGGTAAATTTTGCATAATTGAAGTACGGTACATGTATATGAAGGATAACACAGAAGTTAAAGTGAAGATTCAAGAGCCAAAAAAATAAAACACTAAACGTGTGATTTCTCCAATCTGACCCACTCGGTTACCACATTTAGCCCATATTAAGAAATTGACAATTAAAACATCTAATTCTGGCTACAACAATTGTTGTATTACTATTACTTAGGATTGATCTGAAAACTTCCACCACTGAATGTATAGAGCATTAATAACTGCTACATTTCGCTGGCAAATTTAAATATACAGGCGTGATGGCTCAGCAGAAGAGCAGTGGTCTCGTAACCAGGAGGTCCCGGGTTCGAAACCAAGTCAATGCGCTCGTGCCCTTTGGTGGAGCATTAATCCTGATTACCGAGTCCCTCGGAGAGGACATAAAGCCGTCGGTCCCCTGGTTGCCAACTTACAGACATACACAAGCTTTCTTAGCAGTCAGGTAAAAAAAAAAAAAAAAAAAACATGAACAAAAATTGCTGATAATTTAAAAGTTTCATTACTACATGTACACTGGGCCAGTTACCTTTAAAAAAAAAAATTTAAAGGTAATACAAAGTTTTGATAAATAATTCAACAGGATTGGATTATGAAATTTTAAATTTGCATTACCATTGTAAAACCTATTATTAGAATAAGCAGCTTAGACAAAATTGGGCTCTAAAACGCTAAGGATTTTGTGACCATGAAAATCTTGGAATATGCAGTTCTGATATATAATTTCCACACGGGAATAGAAAATTTGTTGATTTTAGTCAAGAAACATTGTTTTGAAGCTATAGTTTTATTAATCATGAAAGGGAGCTATACAACATAAAGAGTTTATTATTCCCAATAGCTCAGTTGGTAGAGCAGTTGTCTCGTAATCCAGTGACCTGGGTTCGAAACCAAGTCGATGTGCTAGTGCCCTTTGGTAAGGCATTAATCCTCATTACCAGGTCCCTCACAGAGGATTTAAAGCAATTGGCCGTCTGGTTGATTACTTACAAGCATTTATGCTTTCTTAGCAGTCAGGTAAAATAACCACCAATAACCAACTGTCATTTCATCGCTTTAGACTTGATTTCAACCGCGACATCGAGCATTGAATATTGTAGGATCGCATATGCTTCCAACATGTTCATTTGAACCAAATTCATGACCCCATACCAAAACTTTGTATTAACCTTTAATGTTATGTAGCATGAGATTGTCACAGAATTTACCTTTTGGTCAAGACTGGTGTTCATCAGTGCCATATTCTTTTTGTGTTCCTCCTTCATCTTGTTATACTCTTCAACCGAGATCTGTCCTTTTTTGGCTTCTATAACAGCCGACACAGAGATGTCGTAGAAATCGATGGCATCTTCAAGTTCCTCTAACTCTTCTCCACTCAGACGATCAACTTTGGCCTAGATGGGGGAACAGAAGAGAAGCAAAAAGATAGAGAGTCAATAAAGACTCATTCATATCTCTCTTGTCCATATTTGTTTTGTCTTTATCAATGCCATGATGATAAACAATGATTGTAACATCATTCATCATCATCATCATCATCATCATCATCATCATCATCATCATCATCATCATTGTCATCATCATCATCATCACTAACACCATCAACAACAACATCATCGTCATTATCATCATCATCATCATCACCAACACCATCATCACCACCAACATCATCACCAACACCACCACCACCACTACCAACATCCTAACCAACACCACTGCCACTGCCGACATCGTCATCTTTGTCATCCTCCTCCTCATCATCATCTTATCATTATAACTAGCATCAAAGATCTTTGAAGCAACCATTTCATCAATTTCCTAAATGTGCAACCAGTTTGTGAAATTTCATGATTGAGAATTACTATCAATCCATCTCTTAAACGTAAGACCAGTTTTGGTAACGCCACCCTCTCAAAAAAATGAAATGGAAGCTCTTATTACCGATCATGTGAAAGAATATGTTTTGACTAATACGTGATGATACAAATTTTGCCCTGAAACCGCCTTTCACAATGCAATCGCATGACCAGAACTGGTCTATACCTTTAACTAATTAAAACTTCATCTGCTCACCAACTGTTCCATCAGCCTCTTTCTCTCCTCCTCTTCGTTTCCGAGCATCCTCCTCCTCCTCCTCCTCGCCTCCAGCTTATCCTGGAGATGCCTGCCCTGTCTCCCTTTGGCCCATCCGAGCCTCTTCTTCAGGTCCTCCATCTCCTCCTGGTGTTGCTTCAGGAGACGCTCGTACTCCTCCTTGGGCGTCGTCGACTTCTGCTGCTCCACCTTGGTGAAGAAGATGGCCTCCTGGTGCTTCATCTCATCTTCGATGCCGTTGATTTCCTCGTTTTTACCTTTGCCCTGGATCAAGAGATAGATAGATAGATAGATGGTGGTTATTTTACCTGACTGCTAAGAAAGCATAAATACTCTAGTAAGCAACCAGTAGACCGACGGCTTTAGGTTCTCTCCGAGGGATCTGGTAATGAGGATTGGTGATGGTGATGGTGGTTATTTTACCTGACAGCTAAGAAAGCATAAATGCTTTTTAGTAAGCAACCAGGAGACCGACTGCTTTAGGTTCTCTCTGAGGGACCTGGTAATGAGGATTAAAGGGATTGGCTAACTTTGTCTCAGATTCTGAAACAAAACCCTGGATTTAGCTCATGCTGCAATGATAATTATAAACATTTAGGTCAGTCAGGAACCCCATGACTTTTACAAGCCGATCGCCTCTCTGATTATCAAGATATTTATGATTGGAAATAGAAATCAAATTTTGCGTTTTCCTAATGGTTTTTAACTCTTTGCCCGCCACGTACACAATCCCCCCTGTGCCACATTGTTTTTAGGGTGCCACCTTAGGAGGGGTTCTGCATGGACTATGCTTATTCAACTCGCAATAACTTTTGATTGGTGTACTGTAATGAAAAACTTTGTGTAGCAATATTGTATAGAAATTAATAGTCTTGCCAATGGTATCATTTTTGTAATGTATATTATCATAAATTTGAGATTATCAACTATACATTTTGTATCCAAGTTTTCGTTTAGAAGGGTATTCTATACCTCTTATATCTAATACTTTGTTATGGAGGTTTATGTCCTGAGTTAGTTCATTGAAAAGATGTATTCATGAGCTTTCACTACATACCAAATTCATGTGTTGAAGGTCACAATGAGCCTGGTAATTTAGGATTGAATAAAGAGTAAGCCGACAATGAACTAATCTCCTATTGAAATTGACCCTGGGTACTTTTGAATAGACTTAAGATGGTGTAACATTCTATTATTACTTGCAAGGCTGTGCAAGCTATTAGAATTGCAAGAAATGAATAGAAGAACTCGTCGCTGTTTTCACGAAGTGACGGTAGTGAAAAAAAATTGCATTCACTTTGCGTTACGAATTTTCTCACTACCGTCACTTCGTGAAAACAAGGACGAACTTATTGATTTTCTACACTAATAAGGCAAGCCATGAACATAATGTATGCTTGAAACATGTACTAAGTTATGAATTGTAGAAAGCTGATGTATAATAAATAAGAATAAAATATATTCGTCTACATATGTAGTCTCATATTGACATGTTCATTATAACAAGAGGTAGACAGAGAGAGGGAGAGAGAAAGAAAGAGAATAAGAACGAAGAGACAGGCAGATTGGGAAAGAAATAAGAAGAGACAGGGAGAGATAGAGAGAGAGAGAGAAAGAAAGAGATATAAGCAGATACAAAAAATGAGAGTGAGAAGATAGAGATAGAGGGGGAGGGGAAGAAGAAAGAGACAGGCAGATAGGGATATAAATAAGAAGAGACACGGAGAGAGAAAGACAGATAGGCAGACAGAGAAAGACAGAGGCAGGTTGAGATAATGAGAGTGAGAACAAGATAGAGAGAGGCAGAGAGAGGGGAGGAAGAAAGAGACAGGCAGATAGGGAGAGAAATAACAAGAGACAGGGAGAGATAGAGAGAGAGAGAGAGAGAGAGAGAGAAAGAAAGAGATAAGCAGATACAGAAAGTGAGAGTGAGAAGATAGAGATAGAGGGGGAGGGGAAGAAGAAAGAGATAGGCAGATAGGGATATAAATAAGAAGAGACACGGAGAGAGAAAGACAGATAGGCAGACAGAGAAAGAAAGGCAGAAAGAGAAAGTGAGGATGAGAAGATACAGAGGGGCAGAGAGAAATAAGAAACAAGGAGAGAGAGAGAGAGAGAGAGAGATAGCGGCAGATAGAGAAAGTGAGAGTGAAAAGAAGATATAGGCAGGGAGAGGGGAAGAAGAAAGAGACAGGCAGATAGGGAGAGAAATGAGAGAGAGAGAGAGAGAGAGAAAAGAGACAATCAGATTACGCAAAAGTGTACGTGTGGGACCAGGCTCATCTTCCTCGTCAGAGTCAGTCTCGCTCTCCTCTGAATCAGAGTCGGCTGTTGGAACAGGGTCCATCACAAGTTCTCGTACCTGATCAGCAGTGAAGAAGTCCCGTCTCCTCCTAATAGGGGCCATCCTAGCTCATCAGAATATTTGCAAAAGCAGTTTCAAAAACTCAATTTTTGTCGGAAAATGTCAATGTAAACAATGTCTGCGAAAGCGGTGCAATGAAGTGTGATGTGTATACAATGCGAAGCACGCGTTACTATTGTGTGTGTGTGCGTACAATAGAATTAAATGCGTTCCGTGTGTATTGTGAATGAAATGTGACTTGAGTCGAAGTTGGCAGCCCGCTGTATGTTCCGCTAGCCGAACAAAGCGGGCAAAGAGTTAAAACACTACAGTCTATTGGGGAAAACGAGTATCGTAAAACCGGTCACTCAAAGATTTTTTAATTTTTGAGGCCCTTCTTGATCATTTTGAAGCACAATTTTTTTAGGGCTTCAATATTACACCATATCACAGACACTGATAACACGTACTGTGCATGTCAGATTTAACATTGTTAAACGATGCCTTTAATGCCTTACAAAAGAGAAGAACACAATAGCTTTGCATAGAATGCATTTATTACTTCTCTCTTCCGAGGACCTATAATAGTATGCTATCCATAATATTTGAGTAATGCCACAAGGGAGAAGGCACTTAGGAGAAAAACAGAAATTAATGATATTTATGTACACAACAAACAGGAGTGTTATCCCTGACTATGTCACAATCCACTGAGCATCACAATAGTGTTGCATGAATGCATTTATTACTTCTCTCTTCCGATGACCTATAATATATAATATGGATAGTATGCTATCCATAATATATTTGAGTATTAAATGGCACTTCGGAGAAAAACAGAAATTAATGATATTTCTGTACACGACAAACGGGAGTGTTATCCCTGACTGTGTCACAATCCACTGAGCATCTCCCAATTTCAGATTCATATAGACTTAGTGATCTCATACTTAAAACATTCATAACTGTCGTATTATTGGTCTGATATATTTCAAACTTTAGCAATTCTGTTTATCTTATTTTTCTTCTTTCATATAAATGACCTTACTACAAGGGTTTGACTGCCCTTTAAATTTGGAAAGATATCGGACCATCTCACCTTCTCTATCAAAGTCTGTTCCAATGTGTTCATGTTCCTCTTGTGGTCATCCAACATCTTCTGGAATTCCTTGTCCGAGACCTTGCCTTTTTTCTCCTGGATTTCTGACTGGACCGCCTCATCGTAATTCAAGATGTCCTCTGTGATGTCGTTGAACTCGTCTTTGCTGAGCGACACAGATTTATCATTCTAAAATTTGTGAGATGGAGAGACAAGAACTAGAATGTGACCGCATCTTCAATACACTCCCAACTATATTCAAATTATCCATGACCCCGTGACCTTTGACAGCTGACCTCATAAATCCCAGATCTATTCAGATATAATTGGGACATATTTTGATCAGTAATCATATTTTGGCCAGTAGGGATTAGACCTCCCGGCCTGCATGGTCACTGATAGGTGGTTATCTCGTCAAATCAGCTCTCAATTAACATAAGAAAAAGAGGATCGTGGGGGACCAATGGTCACCAATTAGGCATTGTTTGCTATATAGAGGGCGCAAGTACCTGGTAGCTATAAGTAGTGCAGTGGAGCTTTAACTGTTTTCAAAATGATTTTTTCAAAATATTTTCTAATAAATATTTTTCACTTTTATACATGTAGCCGCCACCTTTAGTCTTTGACTCCTGAAACCTGAAATCTATTTAGTTCATCATTTCAAGGTTGAATATAAAATAACAAAGTTTGGTTTAAAAACTCCTACACATGGTTTTCAAGTTATCGTGGTAATGAATTTTCTAGGATTTTTTTCTTCAACACTTTTACGACCTTGTGACCTCTAAAATCATTTTTAATACTTAAAATCTAAACAGTTCAACGTTTCATGCTTATGCATACTTGACCATTATAATCATCTAATGCCGTTCCTTCGGAAGGGGTTGGCAGCTATGCACCTCCATCACTTTTTTTCATGTACCCTTGTTATAACCTCTGCGTAGTTAAGACCAATCCATTTCTTGACATCATCGAACCAAGTGATTCGCTTCCTACCCCCTTTCTCGTTTACCCTCTAACATTCCTTCCAGCAAGATCTTCTGCAATCCTCCTCCTCTCATCACACGCAGGGCGCGACAAACCCGCTTGCCCGACGTCCCGGGGCAACCAAATTGAGCCGTCGGGCAAGTAAATCAAATTATCACTTGCCCGATTCGGGCAAGTGATACTTTTACAGTAATTTCCTAGTGTCCAAGAACTCTACCATTCACCCGTCAACTTCTTACCCGTCGTCAAAATCCAGAAGCAAAAAAGCGATCGTTCCGATTTCGAAAAAACTTCACAGACAGCTAGCCAGCTCAGCTAGCTCAGCGCGCATGCAACAGTGACACTTCAAGCCATGAATGCCGCTCCGCCTCCACGCACGGCCGGCCGTGAGCTAGCTAGAGACAGCTAGCGCGATCGTACCAGCTGCGAGCTTATTCGCGCTCTCTCTCTCTAGCTCTGCAGGCCGCACCGACAGGCCTTTGCTATTCTCTGATTGCCGATTGGTTGAATCACGCCAAGTATGACGTCATTATTCTAGGGAAATGAACACGTGCGAATCGGAATGGAATAAACAACAGGGATTTTCTAGTAAGTACAAAAAGTCAAATGTTTGATATTTATTCATAATGACTGTTAATGATTGTGAACATATTATTTAAAACTCGCTGCTCATATAAATCAGATGAATGTTTTTGTCTCGTTTTCAATTTATTACTGCGGTCTCAAGATCCGACCGAGCGAGTCATAATGTATGTGCATTAATTTGCTATCTAAAACACTAACTTATCATTACGAGATAATAAATGCTTTAACCGCGAGTCCTTTTTCGCTTTAAAGTTTTGGGCAAGTGGAAATATTGTTTGGGCAAGTAAATTGAAAACCCACTTGCCCGACAGGGCAAGTGGTGAAAAAAATTCTTGTAGCACCCTGACACGACCAACATACACTAGTTTACTTGACCAATGTCTGGTTAAATCACTAAAAATGGTTATCAAGAATCAAGAGATGAAATTGAAGGAAAATAAAGACAATACCATTAACTTCATCAGCCTCATCCTCTCCTCCTCCTCATTCTTCCACATCTGCCTGCGTCTCCTCCTCTCATCCAGCTTATCTTGGAAGTGCATCGCCTGTCTTCCCTTGGCTCGGTCCATCCTCCTCTGCAGCTCCTCCATCTCCCTCCGGTGCTGGCCGAGGAGACGCTCGTACTCCTCCTTGGACATCTTGGATTTCTTGGACTCTACCTCGGCCAGGAAAGTGGATTCCTTCGTCAACATCTCTTTCTGTAGGATCTCAACGTCCTCCGATTTGTCCTGGCTCTGTGTGTGCAGATATACATGTAACATACAGTCAAACCTATCTATAGCGACCGCCCAAGGGAAACACAAAAAGTGGTCTTTGTAGACAGGTTCCTTTAGTACATGTATCAATGAGAAACCATTTTCAAGGGAAACAAAAAAATTGGTCTTTGTAGAAAGGGGGTCACTAAAGCAAGTTTGACTGTATATTGAATTATTCATACCCCTTGTGATTTTTTTTTGGGGAAGGGGTTTCGAAACTCAAGAATAAAAGGTGGACTAGTTGAATTAAACTCAAACTCAAACTCAAACTCAAACTCAAATTAAGGCCTTTGTTGAATACTCTTAGACACAGTCAAACCTGTCTATAGCGACCGCCCAAGGGAAACACAAAAAGTGGCCTTTGTAGACAGGTGGTCTTTGTACACAGGTTCTCAATGAGAAACCATTTTCAAGGGAAACAAACAAATGTGGTCCTTGTAGACAGGTGGTCACTAAAGCAGGTTTGACTGCCAAAAGCTTTAAAGATGTTCATGCGTGGGTATATAGTCGCTCGTGAAGTCGGCAACTTGGCGATCACTACATCATTATGAGCCACCGGGTATTACGCTCCCGTGCATACGTCCGTGTGCTGCCCTCTCCATATAACCACCCATGAGCAACTTTAATATGTCACATTCTCAAGAAATATAAATCAGGACATATCAACTTTTACATACTTTAAAAATTACAAAACTTGGTAAGGGTAAGAATAATTCATAATTATCAGTTTGACTGTACCTCAACAGAAGCTGCAGACCCGGGTCTCCTGAAGCGTCTGGCGGCCATCTTATCCTTGAGATTCTGTTCCATACGGAGCCGCTCCAACGCCAACCTCTTCTCCAGGCTCTCCATCTCTCGCTGGTGACCGTCCATGAACTTGAAGAGGTCCGCGGCGGACATTTCCTTCTTGGCCGACTTCTGGCGGCTCTTGAAGTCCTGGGACTTCTGGTCCAGGATGACCTGGAGTTGTTTGACCTCCTCGGCGGTCATTGGTGGGTCAGTCTCATCGACACTAGTTCCTCCCTTAATTTAAATAGCAATAGATGTAAAAATTCTCAACCAATTCAAGAAATTTAATTAGCTGACATTAATTAACTTGTCTGAGATTTTTTTTCTCACAGGAAGGTACCTAAAAATGTGACAATCTCCTATTCTTTTCTATTTTTTTCGGTCAGAGATTTTCTTGACTTGTGCCCCTGCTGCAAAAGAATCCTGGGAACTTATGTTTGAAAATCTTTCTATTTTTCGACTTGTTATCTCTTTCCATCCCCTTTTTGATTAATAATACAGCATTTGTTATGCGCCATCGATCTAGTAAACTATTCTGAGGCGCAGAGGGATAGAATTTATAGAACGAGTTACATAGAGAAATGAGAAGAATAAACCAAACAAAAAACAAATATGCATAGAATATTATTGAATATTGAATATTAATTTTAATTATTTGTATGCGCCTTGAGCATCTTTAGAGATGGATATGTTGCGCTTTATAAATATTGTTATTATTATTATTATTATAGATGTACCTTCAAAATATAATTAACTAAAATAACATGCGAACATATATGATTTTAGATTCTTTTAAAATGTTTCTAGGGATTCTAGTGATCGGATCCTCAGTGGAAGAGCATTCCAAAGAGATGGCGCTACTCTCCAAGAGTAGGCATAGTTCGTTGGACTGTTACACTATGAATATGACGGACAAAGAAAGAGGACAAAATATACAGTTCCTCATTCTACCCTCAACAATTGCTGTGGTAGACAAAAGAACATCCCTTCACTGCCATTATGTAAAAATGTGTAGAACCGGTGTCACATGCATATTCAACTGTTCTACACATTTTTACATAATAGCAGTGAAGGGATGTTCCTTTGTCTACCAGAGCAATTTTTAAGGGTAGAATGAGGAATGTTCATAGTGTTAACTGTTTAGTTCCAGATTAGTTTTTAGTACCGATTACCAATCGCATCTCACCTTCTTTCTCCTAGCCTCTAGCTTGGCCATGAGGACAGCCTTCATCCTGGCCTTCTCAAGATCAAGCTGTGACTGCATCAAATCCATTTCCATCCGATGCTGGTCAATGAACTTCTGGGCATCGGCGTTCGTCTTTGATGCTAAATATCAAGGATAGTGGCATAGAAGAGCAATATATTTTAATTTCGGTTACCAGAATTGGATTAAGGAACATCATATTTGGAGGAGTAATGGCAGTAATATCCATTTCCATCCGAAGCGGGTCAATGAATTTCTGGGTATCGCGCTCAAGTTTTACGCTGGATATCAAGGAAATGGACGAACTCACTATTACAGTCAAACCTGTCTATAGCGACCGCCCAAGGGAAACACCAAAAGTGGTCTTTGTAGACAGGTTCCTTTACTACATGTTTCAATGAGAAACCATTTTCAAGGGCAACATGTGGTTTTTGTAGACAGGTGGTCACTAAAGCAGGTTTGACTGTATAATGATTGTTGAATACTGCTTCAGGGTCAACATTTCTAACATTTTCTGAATCGTAGCTTTAACCCTAGACCTAAAACTAAAACCAAATTGCTACCCAAGTTTCTAACCATTTAACAACATAAAGGCAAGAGCAAGATTTTCTGCCAAGACCCCTTTGTGATTAGATACTGAATTCATGTGTAATGTATCATAGTCTTTGCATGGATGCATTCCACTTTGGACAAATCATGTTTTGCCTCATACACCTCATACACTCTATCACAATATATACAGAGATGCCAACCCTATAGGATGGCTGTCAGTAACATTTACCACATTTGTCCGTAACAAATGGGGGTCTTTCCGTAACGCAAGACACTGCAGCATAATTTTCGCGGAAAACGTACACAAACACCCAATCACTCTTACTGCATTTCGAACCTAGCATTTTTAAGTCCAAAATAAAGATGTGCATAAAAACGTTTTTTTTAATCTGTTTGCAGTCAAAGGATCTCCTCCTTGGGTACTCGCTCTTTTGAGTGAATCCATGATAATATTCAGGAAGAAAACACCTCGTTCAAGCGTCGAACGGCAAATTCAAATCCACAGTCAAACGGCAGAACTCGTATCCTACACACGCACGCGTACACTAACCAGTACCACAGACACACCAGCCCAGGCCGCTAGGCCCGGCGTTCATGAACAACAACACACCGTATACCGCACTGCAATGCGCCCGCTGAATCACCGAAGTCTTCGCTACTATACTTTGAATGGGTATTGCGGGCGCCGCGCGCACGATCATCCACCACCATGCTCCCCAAAAAAATGCATGACTGCACGTAGTATACTAGTATGGCCGTGTCGTTTCGGAATTTAACAAGATGGCGGCGGACGGACCATGTGCGCGAAAGTGTCTATCCAGTGTAGTCAAATTCAGTGAACTTATGAGTAGATGCGTGCGACATGCAGCCCTGTGTACGGAGGCTATGTGATAAGGCGGCATTCGCTATAATGTACTTTTATTTATTGTTTCCCCGTAACATTTTGATTGTTTACCGTAACGCCGTAACAAGAGCATTAAAACCGTAACAAATACGGCGAAACCGTAACGGTTGGCATCTCTGTATATACAATATTATTTAATCACCAGCCTACATATACTTGACTGATCTCTGAGAAGTGTATAACTTATGTTTTCAAGATGCCCAAACATTGTGAAGCGTGTGTGCAGTGCTTTGTAACTGCAAGGAAAAGGCGCTCTATCAAATATCTTTTGGATTGGCTTGGATTGGATTGGATACTGCATGATGTACTTTATATAAATAATTATCAGCTGCATAAACAGCAAATTGCCATTACATTACAATCAAAGATTGTACAGTACCTTTGATCTCTTTCAGTTTCTTCCTGAAGTTCATGTCTTTCTTGCTGATGGCAAGTTGTAATTCCTTGATTTCATCTGCACTCATGGTATCTTGGAGGGTGGGGTCCTTGGATACCACGTCAGGATTCGTCATGGCAACGGTTTGGGCCTCCAGCTTAGCAATCAGCTCCTATAAGGGGGGCGGGGGTGGGTGATATTTGATTGTCAAAAGAATTCTTGGCAAATTCATCTTGGCTAATTATAGATATAGCACTTTTGTGAAATCATCATGATAATCATTATGATCATTATCATCTTCCTCATCATCATCATCATTACCGCCATCATTATGCTACTCAGCCTACTCATCATCAACTCATTCCTCAAAGTCACCAACAATAAGTTTTTACTCTAAACATCATCATCACCATCATCATTATCATCATCATCCTCATCATAAACACCATTATCATAATTGGCCTCCTCCTCCTCATCATAAACACCATTACAACAAACATCACCATTATCACCACCACCATCATCTTTGTCATTATCACCACCATCTCTATACTCATCACCGGTAAACTTGTTACGACCACCACCATCACCACCACTCCCATCACTACCACCTCCACCATCACCATTATCATAAAAGTTATCAACACCAACACTCCCATCACCATCCTCATCATAAACACCATTATCATAATTGTCCTCCTCATCATCATCATAAACATGATTACAACAAACGTCACCATTATCACCACCACCATCATTACCACCATCATCATCTGAGTCATCATCATCAGTAAACTTGTTACAACCACCACCACTCCCCTACTACCTCTGCCATCATCATAAAATTGATCAACACCATCATCATCATCACTTTCATCATCTTCATCATCTTCTTCATCATCATCATCATCATCATCATCATCATCACCATCACCATCATCATCATCATCATCACCACCATTATCATCACCACCACCACCATCACCATCACCACCATCACCATCACCACCACCACCACCACAACCACCACTCCCACCACCTCTCCAAGTCCCCATGGTCCTACCTGTTCCTCTTTCTTATTGGAGCGCTTAGCTCTCCTCGCGGCAAGTTTCTCCAGCAATGCGTCTTGCTGGCGCTCCCTCGACACATCCAACTTCGTCTGCATGTCCGCCAGCTCCTGCTTGTGCGCAGCGATGAGACGCTTGTACTCCTCTTTGGACATGGTGCTTCTCTTCTCTTTCATCTCGGCCTCGAACTGGACTTGGCACTGCTTCAGCTCAGCCTCCATCCTCTGTAGCTCAGCAGCAGTTATCGCCTTTAAATAAGTAAATGTCATGGATTATACATGTAAATACAGTCAAACCTGCTTTAGTGACCACCTGTCTACAAAGACCACTTTTTGTGTTTCCCTTGGGCGGTCGCTATAGACAGGTTTGACTGTACATGAATGATTATTGATACTTACAAAATTTAGTAAAGTACTACAAGTTTTTCTTTCAGAAATCAATGCTCAAAGCATCAAATTAAAAACTATCAATTTCATGACTCTGAGATCATAAATATTGATCAAGAAATTTCATTTGCATGAAACTTAAAAAAAAAAAAATCACCAGTTGTTCAGATTTGCTAATTTGAATACCAATTCTGACACAAACAATGGACTTTTGCAATTCGCAACGCTTTCTTTCTGCAAAAATAGCCTTCGTTCATAATTTGAAAGTAGTGCCATATGTTACAAGAGTTTCTGGTTCTACAGTATACATCTGGTAAGCCATATTTTGCATGGGAATTAAAATTGAATACAGGGACCCACATGTCACCACTCAGTTTATATCACCATTTTGCTATTTTACTCATCAATGCCTCATTCTCCATTCCTCCAGACCCTTCACTTTGTTTAAAGCCCGTCTGTACTGGTTTGGCCAGGGGAGATTAGACATCCCTGCAAGGTCACTGACAGGTGGTTATCTCATCAAATCAGCTCTCAATTAACATAAGAAAAAGGGGATCATGGGGGACCAACAGGTACCGATTAGGTGTAAGTAGCTGTAAGTAGTGCAGTGGGGCTTTAATATCAAATTCTTCATCTATCCACCATTTCCAAAGCCATGGCATAATAATCCCTTTATGAACTCTTAACCCATCGATTCCTGAATCTCTCAATCCCCTAGGCTCAAGATGGGAACTATCCAGTACTCGAAAGCAAGGGTTTATCCAATTATATCTTTCTTTTAAAGGTAAAGATCAGTTCTGGAAATGCCCCCCTCTCAAAAAATGAAATGGAAGCCGTTATTACCAATCATGTGAACGAATTTGTTTTGAATAATATGTGATGATACAAATTTTGCCGGGAAACCGCCTACTTATTGATATATTTGGTAAATTATTATATCTATCCGGACCGGATAGATATTGCGCAGATGTCGGGTAGTCCCATATACATCTTTCTGTGTACAGTGCTTGTAACTTTACCAAGACTGGGCCAAATTTCTTATCATTTTGATGATTCCAGAACCTTGCAGTACACACCAATACTTATATGCTAGATGATCAACCTTTTCTGATCGATTCCACAACGTTTCTTTACCTTTAAAGGGATGCAGTTCTAACAACATTGCACAAACTGTACTTTGTGGCAGCACAACCCATGGTATGTGATTTGAGACATCGAACAAGTATTAACCTTCTCACTGTCGACGCCATCCCTTCTCCTCCTCCGAGCGTCCAGCTTATCCTGCAAGTTCTGGCCCTGCCTTAACTGCTGGACGTTCGCTTTCCTCGTCAGCTCTGCTATCTCCTCCTCGTGCTTGGCTAGCAGGCGTTTGTATTCATCCGCTGAAAGCTGTGCCTTCTTGCTCTCTACCTCCCTCTGGAAAGCAGCTTTCTTGTCCTCGATGTCTGCCTGGATCTTCTCAGCAGTAGCTGCCTCTTCTGCATCTTTTGTATCTTGCTGGACCTTTGTCTATATGGAAACAGAAGGGGTAAGATCGATCGCAGATTCTCTTTCTTAACCCTTACTGTACTGGGCTATTTTGAGCAGCCTCTGACTGGGGGGGGGGGGGGGGGGGGCCTGGGAGGCCCCCCCCCCCTATGATCTTGGCCGTCGATTGTCCGATGAACACGAAAATTTGCATGTTTGTAGATATTTACAGAAGGAACAAGATGGTATAATTAGTTTTTTCTGAATATGCAAATTTTTGTCGTTAGCCTAATTAATTATGCAAAATGCGCTAAATTTATGCATTTTACAGAAAACGTGTCAAACTCCACTTTTTGAATGTTGAAACTCATTATTCATATGAAACTTCTTTTCTAACACAAAAAAGTTATTTTAATGTAATTAATAATGATAATTTATGCAAATTTTGATGCGATTTTTAATTTTTAATTTTTTTTTGGATGACATGCGCATACTAATTGTTATGTAACGCCTTACAGGTATATCCGATTTCGACGAAAATGGTATCAAAATGTGCGTAAGACTTGAGGGAAAAAAGTCATGAAACGACAATTCAAAATTCCAAGCGGTTGCGGCGCAATCTTTGAAAATGTTGAGGGGGGGGGGGGGGCCTCCCAGGCCCCCCCCCAGTACAGTAAGGGTTAAATGTATATCCTATAAAACACCTCATATTATCGCTAGATAACCCCTCAAAAAAGTTATCAATGTAGAATAATGTGAGAATGTGGGGAGGAGATTTTGAATTTTAAATTGGAGAAATATAAGTACGTGACTAGAAATTTTGAGAGAGTTGATACTGAAAGATATGTCACAATTTCTGATATAATTTGACTTGCAATTCTAAGGTAGCATGAAGGGTGTTTGTGATAATGGATTACAAGTATATTCATATTCTTACACAGAAATTTTAAAGAATTTTCACCACCTAAAGACAGCATTTTGCAGTTCAAGGCAAGATGTTATTGAATACAAATACACTAAAATACTTTTGTTTTGTTATTTGTTTGTTTGATTTTATTTCTGCATTTACAACACCAATTGAACAATGAATCAAGCACTCCAAATTCTTGAGTGTCAAATAGAAGACTGCCGGAGAAGTTGTGTTTCTCTTCATTGAAGGGCATCAGAAGGCATTCCAAATTTGACCTTTTCACAATCAAAGAAATGAACTCAAAGACGTTTGTCTCAAGTTGTCAAAAACTTGGAGGGGTTAAAAAGAACAACCTCTCACCTCTGCCTTCAGTCTCATCTGTGCTTCCTTCTCCGCCTTCCTTGCTTTCCTCCTCCTCTTCCTCTCCGCCAGCTTCGAGTTCAAGACCTCGCTCCTCTTCTCCTGCTCCCTCTTCAGCTCCGCCTCCAGCTCGGCCATCTTCTTGTTGTGAGCCTCCAGGATCTGGTCCGACTCCTGGCCCATCGCCATCCCCTTCTGCTGCTCGATGGCGAGCTCCATCTGGGCCTTCTGTTGGGCGATCTGCTCCTGCAGCTCCTGGTAACGAGCTGTGCTTTGAAGATCCAACTACGTATAAGAGAAAGATGAGAACGTGAAACTTGAAACTTGAAATATGGCATGATACATAACAATGTCCATTGACATCTCCTTGTTTTGATCCAGAGTTAGCTCCATCTGGGCCTCCATCTGGCCTCCGCCTGGGCGATCTGCTCTTGCAGTTCCTAGTAACGAGCTGTACTTCAAAGATCCAACTTCATATAAGAGAAATAAGAAGATATAATCTGCCTTTGATATACATGTATGGAATGATATGTAAAAATATTCATTGATATCTCCATGAGTTGATCCAGAGTGAGCTACATCTGGGCCTTCTGCTCCTGGAACTCCAGGGGGGCATTTCACAAAACTTGTCACCAGTGACAAGTGACAGTTTTTGTTATAAGCTAGTGAAATCCTTGCTTCTGATTGGTTATCAGCAGATAAGTCACTGATTTTTGTCATTTTTCATTGAAAGAAGGCTTTGTGAAACGCCCTTCAGGTAATGATCTGTGCTTTGAAGATAAAGCTGGAGGAAAGAGAAAGACATAGAAAAATAATTTGTTCTATGTAAAGCTATATGACAATGTCAATCACCATCTCATTCTGTTGCTATATAGGGCAAGCTCCAGCTCAGCCTTCTGCCTGGCGATCTGTTCCTAGAGCTCCTGGTAACGAGCTGTGCCTTGAAGGTCTAGCTAGGAGTGAGAGGAGGATACATTTTCAATGATAATACTCAGTTTGGGATTAGCATTACCAGTGGTGCTACTGTGATCTTCATGAGAGTCCATCATGTCATTAATAAGTCAATTTTCTTACAATTTTCCTCTTTTTTAAATCTTTGTGAAAATATGAAGCAAGATTCATTTGAAAGATGTTGGTCAGGTTTTAATGGTCTTTTTGATTAATGCTGATAAGAGGTATCGTGGTCAAGTGGATACGTCACCGGACTGTAGATCACAAGGTCCGTGGTTCGAGTCCTGGGTGGCACTAATGTCCTTTGGCAAGACATTGATCTACATTTGCCACATCAACCCAGTTTATGTAAATGGGTACCTGGCAGGAATTTAATTCCTTGAAATGCTTTAGCGCCTTATCATGGCAGCTCAGCTACAGCCGGGGTAATAATATACCTTGTATTAAGCACAGTAGAGTATATTCATATAATAGCTGCGCTATATTAATTGACCTATTATTATAATATGTTTAATTAATGGTATGTTAATGGTGGCGGTCGGCATTTATTGGCTGCACTCTTGCGCTCGACAGGCGAGAGCAGTGGAGTTACCGAGCCAGAACAAAATGGGGTTCCTGGACCGGATCTATTGTTCTGGCTTATTGGGTTTTGGAGTGTGGTCGGTGCTGCTGGCTGGCACTGTGATGTACAGTATTGGCATCTTACCTGAGGCCCCCTTTCAATCTTTTAATGATATGAGTTTACTGTCAGTGATGCATACACAGTATGTGTCATATTAATTAAATGTTCCATGTTGCATCCAGTCATTGTCATTGTTATTATCACTCAATAGCTGTTGTTATAAAGACAAGTGTATAGTCTATTATTCAATAAAACGCCCTACTGTGGGGAAAAAAATTAAATTAAAAAAAAAATGCTTAAGATAATGACTGTCCGCAAACCTTGTTCACATGCAAAGTCAGGTCAATTTAACTACCACACTTACATTATTTGCATCGCCTTCCCCATCTCCATCGGTTTCCTTGCCTTTCCTCTTCTTCTTACGGGCAGCCACCTTGGATGCGAGAGAGAACTTCTGCCGTTCTTTCTCCTTCTCTCGTAGAAGGGTCATCAGTTCCACTTCTTGCCTGTAATGAAGTTGAAATAGTAGTTGTTTTTCACTAGAATATCTCTATTTTCCAGATGAGTCATGTTCAAATGGTGAGAGAAAAAAAGAAACATTTGACTGGAAATGATAATTAGATTCTTATATAGCACATTATACTCAAAAGGTCTCTATGGGCTGACATGATGTAATAGGCTAAAGATTCCGGGTTGTGAGGTACATCCTCAGGAGAGCAATTCAGTCCATAGTCCAGGCATTTTATGTCACATTGCTTCTCTCTATCCAGGTGAATAAGCGGGTTCCTGGTACGATGTAAATGTTTCCCAAAGGAGAGAAGAGGGTACAGTGCATATGCAGAACGGAATGTAATGACCACGATAATAATAACTATATGTAAAGTGTTAGAAAGAGTAAGGCAGTGAAACCTTCATATAAGGACTGCTCAAAGGAGACAAGAAATGATGTCTCCATGTATTGGATTCTTTTTGTTTAGGTTTCAATGGAAAACTAGATGGACCTTCGACCGCGCGCAGTCGAAAATGATGCCTCTGCCATGGAGCAATTTTACAAACCAAAACAGAAGCGAGCTATTTTTGCATACATAATGAGCCGGTTGACCTTTGACGTTTGACCTTGTTACCCCCAAATTTAATCAGTTCATGGGCTCTTCAAAATAAATACATGACCCAAGTTTGACGGGAATCCATCAATGGGTTCTTGCAGGGGTGAAAGTGAGCACTAAAAAAAAAATAGGTTTTTTGTTTTCCACTCAACCACGCCCCCCTTGAGTAAAAAAAAAAGAAGAGGATTCGCAGGGAAAAAACGGCATCTTACAACATTCCCCCCTTTCGAGTAAGAAAATTGGGGGAAAATTGGGGGAAAAATAGGGAAGAATAGAGAAAATAAGGGGGAAATTGAGAAAATCATGATAAAATAGGGAAGAAAAAAAAATCTGGTAAAAAAAAAAAAAAAAAAAAAAAATCTGGATTTTTTTTTTTTTTTTAAATCGAGAAGAAGAAGAAAAAAATCGGGGAAAAATCAGGAAAAATAATTTAAAAAATTGGGAAACCGATTTAAATCGGGTTTTTATCAGGCCTGTTCTTGAGATAAAGCGATCACAAGCTATTTTTGAATACATAATGAGCCCTGTGACCTTTGAGCTTGGATCTCGTGACCCCAAAATCTATTCAGTTCATTGGCTCTGCAAGGTATACATACATGACCAAAGTTTGGCGGGAATCCATCAATTGGTTCTTGAGATAACGCGATCACAAGAGAGGGACGTATGGATGTACGGACGGACGGCCAACCCGAAAACATAATGCCTCCGGCTACTTTGTAGCGGAGGCATAAAAATTTATTTGTATTGGTTTCATATTGGTTTCTAAGCAGGTTGTCATTAAAGTAGGTTTCCCTGCATTGAGCACAATACAAATGTCTTTTTTTATCATCATTACACTTCAATTTTGAGAAGTCTCTGTGTCAAAATCATTTCAAACATACCTATGGTTGGCAATCATCTGTTCATACTCCTGCTCCGAGAGGTTGGACTGTTTGTCCTGGAGTGCTTCCTCTAGCTGTGCTTTCCTGTCGGTCCCGTTCAAATCTATCTCCCGACCGCCCTTCTTCTGCTTCTTGGGCGTTTCCTTGACGATCTGGATCACCTCCTCCCACTCCACCTCATCGTTGTAGTCTTTGTTAGACTGAAAGAGGATTGAATAAACAAAATTATAGATAGGTTCGAAACTACTACATGTATGTACTGATTATTTTGCATTAAAAAATATACAGTTAACAACTAAATTATTCATACCATAATAATAATAGATCACATTTATAACGCGCATAATACGTTGTTTCTAGTCGCAGTGGCATTCTTCAAAGACAGGTTACTAACAAGGTTATTTGTTCTTTGGATTTTACAGCAGAGATACACTGTATGTCTTTTTAAAAAATTAACAAGAAAACAGCCAAAATCAAAAACTAGACATGGGACTGGGATGACGATGAGAGACAGATCTCTGTATACTCACGGAGTCACCAAGCTGGATGACCATCGTATCGTTGTTTGAATTGGAAGCCATCTTGTTTCCATCTTCTGCGACCGTCTCTATGTTCCTGATGGTCAGTGTAGCGGTGTTCGCCAAGTAGGATGAGAAATCCCCTCCTTCCCCACTGTCGGATGCTTCAAATGTCTACAGAAATGGAGAGATTAATAGAGTTGAATCATACTTGAATGTCCTTATTCAAATTCATATTAACACTTATTTTCCTCCATTCAATTTCACAACATATTTGACATTCAATTCAATTCAAATGAGGTTTTATTCAAGACTAAGATGTCAAAAAGTCCAAAGAGTAAAAATGCAAGTTTACATCAAACATACCATCATATAAAACAGCATTCAGAAACAATTTATATGTACATGTAGGAACATAAATATAATTTAAAAACTTGTATTACAAGAAAGAAGGCCCAAATCCCAGTATCTGGGTTGCCAGCTACAAATGTAAATGTACATACATGTACAAGGTATTAAAAAGAACACCACACAACCTTGATCCAACAATTTTGTTTAAGTTGTCGAAACTGCATCAAATATGGACAATTATTAAAAAAAGATAGAAGTTTCCTGCTTGAGGATTTATATAATGTTAGAAATACTAAAATGTGGGTAAATGTATGGTAATATGCCTTGGAATCATATTCAGTTACAGTAAGCACAACAAAACATCCGTTTTTAATTTCCTTAGCAAACATTGTATACAGTAAAAATGAGAAGCTAGCAGAACAAATATTTCCTAAATGATCTCCATATAATCTCACCTAAACCAACGATCACAAGATATATATGTGAAGTCAGTGTACAATATGCACCACTGTACTACCCAGGTCGAAATTCCAATAGGATCCTATAGCCTATTGGACCATCAGAAACCATTAGAGCTATTGGTGTCTATTGGTTTCAATAGGGAAAGTGAAATGATGGACCCACAGAAACCAATAGAAAATATCTAATGGACCAACACAAACCCACAGAAAAAATGATGGACCAACAGAAGGCTTCTATTGGACCAACATCCACCACGTCTTCTATGGGTTTCTGTTGGTCCATTAGATATTTTCTTCTATGATGGGTTTCTGTTGGTCCATTAGATATTTTATATGGGTTCCTGTTGGTCCATTAGAGATCTTTCTATGGGTTTCTAATGGTCCCATATTCTGAATTCCTAATGAAACCAATAGTCCAATGGCTTCTATTGGTAAATCAATAATGATAAATCAAAGATCGATTTTAACAACTGTCCACCAAAAAGGTATATTCTAATCTCAGTTGCATTAACTCCATCACAAAGATCACTTGAAGTGAGTTTAAGAATATACCTTTAATTAAATGAAGGCTTGTACTATTCTATATAATAAACATACATGAATTGTTTCTTGGTTAGTATAAATAGTAATCATTATAATCAATATATCTATCGCTAAAACGTGAATGTAATTGTAACATGATCACACAAATAATCTATTGGTTATTAATTGCCTAAAGAAAATAAAAATCACAAAATTGATGTGCATTGTCAAAAGTTACTTAACAAATTATGATAAATGTATTGTTCTGTGAGAACGTGTAAAGTAATCATGAATATGCATGAGATAGATTTAGCTGTTGGTTTCTATTGGTTTCTATTGGTCTCATTGGTTTTCTATTGGTCCTATCGGCTCTATCGGTTTCTATTGGTCTTATTCGTTTCTATTGGTTTCTATTGGTCCTATTGGTCCTATCGGTCCTGTTGGTCCTATCGGTCCTGTTGGTCCTATTAGTTTCTATTGGACCTATTGGTTTCTATTGGTCCTATTGGTCCTATCGGTCCTATTGGTCCTATTGGTTTCTATTGGTCTTATTGGTTTCTATTGGTTCTATTGGTTTCTATTGGTCCTATTGGTTTCTATTTCTATTGGTTTCTATGGGTGCTATTGGTTTCTATTGGTTTCTGATGGTTTGAATGGTCTCTATTGGATTCAATTCTATGGGTCCAACAGAAACCAATAGACTCCAACAGAAACCATTAGAGACCAATAGAATTTGTCTAATGGTCTCTATTGGTCTCTAAGGGATTTTCGACCTGGGTAGCTGTGTATTCATTTGCATTATAATCACAAATGAAAATCAATTAACAAAATGAAAAAATGACTCATCCTCACACTCTAGGCCTGTCTTCATCAGCTCGAGTTTGCCAAATAACCCCTACTATTTTAACTATCCCGATCGCAAATTAATCAGTTAAATTGTGTCATCATCAGCCCGCAGTTGCAATTAGCAAGATATTTGGTCGAGAAAATATCCTGAGAAATCTTGGTCTCAGCTTGTTTCCAAAATATTCCGCTATTTGGGAAATAGCAGGCTAATTTGCGCCGGTCCGAGCCAGGTTGTGATGAGCGTATCGGTCTGGTGAAGACGCGATTTCGAGCTTCTAGATACTGTCCCGAGTCTAAATTGCAGGTTATTTGGCAAACTCAAGCTGATGATGACCAGCCTTTTGATACTAATCACAAGTTTTAACAAGTTCTTTTACATATATATCAAAGTCTATACATACATGTTTATTGTGACCTTTGAGACAAACAAGGTCTAGAAATTTCTACATTAAAGGGTACAATGGATCAAGACATATTTCGATCTATATTTAAGGGGTTCTATTTTGCTACACTACTATCAAAATATAAGCATTGAAGAATTGCAAATCAGCATCAAACAATATGATCAAAAGATGATCCTTCTCATAACTTGATGCTCCAATACTTGTGTGTAATAAACAAGTTACCGTATTCTATTTCTATAGGTATGGGATATCATGATCATTGTATCCATGCACTGTAGTTCATGAAATGCCTCGTAATTGTTGCAGCCCCTGATCTCTTAATTATTGCAAATCAACATCAAACAATATGATCACAATATGATTCATTTCACATCTAAGAATCTTTTATCTTTTCTTTTATGCTTTGTTTTTGTTGTTGTACTTACAAATGTACCTTGTTTGTTTTCTTTTATTACATTTTTCTCGAATATTGATTAGACACAATTACCCTTGGGAACCAAATATTTTTTACAAGCATTGCTTCTTTTAGGTTCCCCCATATTTCACGTTGTGTTATATTACAAATAAAAAAAAAATTGTTGATTATGTAATATTTTATTGTACTTCAGTCTTCAATTCATTCATTTAATTTTATTTTGTTTTTTGAATGTATTGTTTGTTTGTATAATTACTTGTTCAAATTTATTTGAGAAATATGGAAATAAATTCAAATCAATTACAATTCTTTGATTTCTAGGTATCGATCTACTAAGATGACCTCCTGCCAAAAATTTGGATCCATAAATTACCTAAAAAAAAAGGCAGCCACACTCAGACTAGCTCATTAGCATAATTTGTTTCTTATCTCACAATCTCACAATGATACAATAATCGTACCTGCATGTACATGTACTGTTTGCTCTGTTTCATCCAAACATGATGTTGACAAGCTGTTTGCACATGTAGATGGGAATATCATACTTCTATTTGTTAAGTATTATTAGCGCGAATCATCCGTTCCTTGAAGACATAATTGTCATGTCAAAAAATTTGCAATCTGAATAACAACCTATCATTTATACAGATTTACAATTTAATTGCTTTTTTAAATTGTTATCCTTTATGGCACAAACTAAAGCTTTAACCACAGTATAAAGCGTTTAGAGCAAATTTTCATATCTAAATCTCAGGGAAAGGTGCACATACCCATTGTATAGGCTATATTAAATGATTAAATGATTAAAAGTGCTGATATGATATGATTCTCACAAATTCAAACAAAAATTACACTAAATTTTTAAGTCTACAAATAATAGTTTGAACATATTAGGGAGAAAACTCAAAATACATGCAGCTTAGTATTTAGCAAAGAGACAGTATAAGTTAGGGAATCATGATAGTCATTCTCTAAGTAAATATTAGATATTTATTAAAGAGGAAGTCTGACCTGATATTACATGTACAATGGTTTCAATCGAAGAAGAGAATTCGAGGAACAGGTTAGTGAATCGTACATGCATCCTAAATATAATCATTGCAAATATGTTTCTTAACAAACCCTGTAAGAAACAAAACTATGTCATCATCAATAACTAAGAAATTAGAGTTTATGAATTTTTTCTATACAGAAACAATTGGAGAAGACCTCGCAAAATCTCGGTGATGCCACTGATCACTGCCACTGATGACAACTTTAAAAGTTCATAACTATTAAGGCTGTGCATAACCATGTAATCAGGTACTTGAGTACACTCCCAGCCTTACAGGCAAATACTCGGCGGTCATTTTTTTTTTTTTTTTTTTTGGTTTAATTTCCTGTTTCTCTCATTTTTCTGCTGCTATTAGAATCAACTTAATATCTGGGTGGACTTCCCTTTTGATGATTCCTACCCTAACCATCCATCGTCACTTCAATTTACTTACCCCAATGCTCTTATCTCCCACTTGCAAGCTAAATTTGTTGTGGCCGACCTCCTTCACCATCGCCTTTCCCCCGATCCCGTTGGCGGGCGGGGCTTCATCCAGCTCCCCCGTTATCCTGACTGGCTCAGACTTATTGGGGACCACCACCTCCGCTACCACCATGTTCTTGGCCCCGCCCTTAGGAGGAGGGGCTCCGTTCTTGGTTTTGGAACTCCCTGACCCCATGATGATGATGATCGATTCCTAGACTTTTTAGATGTACATCTGAAGATAAACGAAAAATACAAATTATAAGTACGGGTATAGAAGTTCAGATCATTAAAGAATACAAAAAGATCATAAAACATAATTTCTTAAAGGTTACTAATATTAGGCCTTGGGCAAATACCAAATTTACTGTTCAAATATTTGTGCAAACTGGTATTTTAATAGTTTGAATATTTCAAATACCAAGTTTCAAAGACAGTCTTGCCATATGATTAGCACAGGAATATATGCCAATGCTTTCCGTTTGTGTGGACGAGGACGCCGTTCCTGTCCTCTAACGATGCGAATTGGCTGCTGCAGACAACCTGTCCTGTTCACCAGTTTATAACCTTTTCGTTTTTAGTCGATGCCCGTTCTCTATACACGATGACGTAATGGCCCCTCAAGCGTTTATTCAATTTCTCCTTCTTTCACTTCTTATGTTATTCTTCATTTATTATTCTATCCTTTTTTAAATCTTTCGTCATGTTATTCTTTGTTTTCCTTGTATCATTTTCTCTTTCCTTTTTTCAGTTGTTATTCTCGTTTTCCATTTTTCATCTTCTCTTCTATCTTTTTATTATCCATTCTAATGGGGGGGGGGGCCCGGGGGGGGGGGGGGGGCTGTTACACCCACAAATGTAATAACTCCCACAAATGTAATAACGCCCACAAATGTAATAACACTTTACCCACAAATTTAACAACACCCACAAATGTAATAATTTCACCCACAAATGTAATAATTTCACCCACAAATGTAATAACCACTTTACCCACAAATGTAATAATTTTGAATCACCCACAAATGTAATAATGACTTTACCCACAAATGTAATAAATTTGAAGTGATATTTTGAATCACCCACAAATGTAATAATGACTTTACCCACAAATGTAATAAATTTGAAGGGATATTTTGTCGAATTTAAAACCAAAACCCTGTAATAAAGCATGGGTATAGCGCGCAGTCTTTGCTCCAGACCCGGCTATTTAAAACAAAACAAAAAATCTTCAAAACTAAGACCCGGTAATAAAGCATGGGTTTAGAGCGTAGTTTTTCTTCCAGACCCGGTTATTTCAAAACTTTTTTAAAATCTTCAAAACTAAGACCCCATCATCTTATTCCTGTGGAAAAACATATATAAGTATTGAGCGTAGTCTTTTCTCCAGACCCGGTTTTTCAAAAGTTAAAAAACAAACAAAAAACAAAACAAAACAACAAAAAAACATTTTAAACTAAGACCCCTCCATCTTCCAAATTAAGACCCGGTAATAAAGCATGGGATTAGAACGTAGTCTTTACTTTAGACTCGGTTATTTAAAAAAAAAAAAATCTTCAAACTAAGACCTCACCATCTCATTCCTGTGGAATAACATGGGTATAGAGCGTAGTCTTTCCTCCAGACCCGGTTATTTCAAAGGAAATAGAAATTTAAACAAATCTTCGAAACTAAGACCCACCATCTTATTCCTCTTTTTTTTCATTTAAAAAATAAATTACATTATTACATATGTGGATACAACACGTCATAAATAAATGATTGGTCGGCGGTCACACGAACTGACGAATCAGTCAAAATGTTCCATATATTATATAACACACAGAGGAGGGACCGATTCGATGGTTCGTTGACCGTCGACGATTTCTTAATCATGTAAATATTCTAACGCCCAAAAATATCCTGAAATTCAATGTTCGTAGAAAAAAAAGTAATTGAATAAGTGACCTTAAATGTATTTAAATATTGACGCTGATTGTTTTATGCATGTGATTATGAAATATGTTCACGATATGTAACATATATATTTATATATATATGTGTACGCTATTAGTGACATTAAAACGTTGGATTGCGATGTTATATTTTCATGATTGCGTGAATGAATTACCTTTCTTCATGTGATGAACGTATCAATTACTTACATGTATGCTGAAGACTACCAATTGGTACGCGGTACACGGTGTGAATTCATGAGAACGAAATTTATTCAAAGGCAAATACAAACAAAACACATTTATATTACAGTTTTCCCTACTTCTGAAACACTCAAGCAGCTATATAAACAAGAACAAGTCTGAAATGATAATCGGTTAACAAGCAAATAACAACGCATACTTTCATATAACAAATCATAAATGGCTGTATAACGAGATCGCGCGAAACATATTTGCATGTTTTGAATGAACGATTGCAGAACCCTTTGACTGATAAAATATCTATATACTCTCTTAATCAATGTGAGTAAATTGCAGAGGTTATGGTTTTATAGTATTAAATGCAATGATGGATACATAGATTTTGTAAGATAGAAAGTATTTTATTCCAAACGAATGAAGAGGTTGTTTCATTAATATACAGACGGTAACAGAACCAAAATAATTATTACGTATAAAAAGGTGGAGTAACTCACATGTCTTGTACAAGCAAACAAGGTTATAATTTGGGCAATATTGAACCTGATAACTTCAACTGAACTTGATATAAAACGCAAACAACCTAACACGTGACAATTCTTCTAAGCTAGGAAAAACAAGAGAACAAGATGCCGAAATACTAAATGTACCTGGCTTTCTGTAACTTAGTATTCGTCCATATAAAACTACTTAACACGTACAACTCCAAAAGTTTTTCAGTAATACTATTCAGATGCTTTAAGAGTAGACAGAGTTGAAATGAAGTATGACTGATCAAAAGGAAATAATTATTTTAATTATACAATGAGATAAAGAATATTAACAACCTTTACCTGATCTGGTATGTTTGGTACAGTAAGTTTTTTTTTCCTGGGATCTAATCGTTCTTTTGTTTACACGCTGCGAAGCCTTGTAAGCCTTTCTTCGAACAGCTTGTACATTCTTTTCCCAACCATGGATAGTATAGTTTGTTTTTTGACGGGAGATATAATTTTGTTCTGGTTTCCTACCAAAGAAAATCTCGAAAGGAGATTTCCATCCAAGGACCTCTTTCGGGTCCTCGTTTAGAAGTTTTGTATAAGAGGGAAGCTCTTTAACCCAGTTGAAACCCTTTTGTTTGTTTACAATAGAATATTTACATGATTAAGAAATCTTTGACGGTCAACGAACCATCGAATCGGTCCCTCCTCTGTGTGTTATATATATGGACCATTTTGACTGATTCGTCAGTTCGTGTGACCGCCGACCAATCATTTATTTATGACATGTTGTATCCACATATGTAATAATGTAATTTATTTTTTAAATGAAAAAAAAGAGGAATAAGATGGTGGGTCTTAGTTTCGAAGATTTGTTTAAATTTCTATTTCCTTTGAAATAACCGGGTCTGGAGGAAAGACTACGCTCTATACCCATGTTATTCCACAGGAATGAGATGGTGAGGTCTTAGTTTGAAGATTTTTTTTTTTTTTAAATAACCAAGTCTGAAGTAAAGACTACGTTCTAATCCCATGCTTTATTACCGGGTCTTAATTTGGAAGATGGAGGGGTCTTAGTTTAAAAGGTTTTTTTGTTGTTTTGTTTTTTGTTTGTTTTTTAAATTTTGGAAAACCGGGTCTGGAGGAAAGACTACGCTCAATACTTATGTACCGAACCGGGCTGGCCAGAAAATATGCACAATACGGTCAAATGATTTTATGTTGACAGCCTGTCTGGAATCTCCGCAAATTGCGAAAAATTGAACAGCGTCAATTTTTTTTCCCCTCCTTTTATGCTTCCATTTAAAATTATTAAAAAACTAGAATTCGGCGTAAATATTCATAATTGAATGAAACACGCCCTTAAGACTAAAACAACAACAACACAACGTTCTTCCATAGGAATAAGATGATGGGGTCTTAGTTTTGAAGATTTTTAAAAAGTTTTGAAATAACCGGGTCTGGAAGAAAAACTACGCTCTAAACCCATGCTTTATTACCGGGTCTTAGTTTGGAAGATGGTGGGGTTTTAGTTTTGAAGATTTTTTAATTTTTTTGAAATAACCGGGTCTGGAGCAAAGACTGCGCGCTATACCCATGCTTTATTACAGGGTTTTAGTTTTAAATTCGACAAAATATCCCTTCAAATTTATTACATTTGTGGGTAAAGTCATTATTACATTTGTGGGTGATTCAAAATATCACTTCAAATTTATTACATTTGTTGGTAAAGTCATTATTACATTTGTGGGTGAAATTATTACATTTGTGGGTGTTGTTACAATGTACATTTGTGGGTAAAGTGTTATTACATTTGTGGGCGTTATTACATTTGTGGGAGTTATTACATTTGTGGGTGTAACAGGGGCCCGGGGGGGTCACTCGCTTACCAAAGTGGTACGCGTGCTCGTCATAAAACACGTCGAAAAAAAGTCGATTGTTGGCCTTGTTGCGTCGTCTACGTTTTTAGAAAAAAGGGTGCTTTTCAGGTTAAGTTTCAACGTTTAGGGTATCTTTTTTCAACTTCAAGTTCGATGTTTAGGGTCACTTTTTTGGTCATGCCAGCGCCGACATTTATATATATATATATATATATATAAGTCTAGGTCACGAAAGAGTTCACAAAAGAAGAATAAAAAGTGTATATATCCTTTTCTTGAACATGATATTATTTATTTTTGTTGCTTGATAAATCATTTTAGATATTTATCACAATTATGAAATTTTAGATGGTTACCATTTCTTTTTGTTTTCTTTTTCTTTTTTCTTCTTCATTTTTCATTTTTTTAAATTCAGTTGTGAGTTCTGAGTTTTTGATCGATCGGGTGGGTGGTACATGCACAACATTACTTATTATAGGCTCTGTATAAGCTTGGCTTGTTAGAACTCTTGTGAGTAATGTGCCGCAGGATTCCATAATGTATCCTCAAACTGCTGGCGAACAGAGCAACAAGACCAAGCTCTGTAATTATTAGGATCTCTGTCCAGTAGTGCCGTGTTTTTGCCATCGAACTGGGTCGACCAAATCAATTGATTCATAATATATATATATAATATTTGTTCCCGTAATATTAGAGTAATTTTAATCGTTTCATTCTATTAATTAAATGTAATGTTAACTGTTATTGTATAATTGTTTTAAATGGGGGCACGCTACAAGAGTCCTATCTCGCACCCCGGAGCAACGTGTCTGACACGGCCGGTTGTAGCAACTACTCCGAAGATCAAGATACATTAATCTTGATCTAAGGAGACACGAACGAACGAACGAACGATTATCCATTCTTTATCGTTTCTCTTTCTGTCTTTCCTCATTCTTTGTTTTTATTATTCCCTGCTTTTCCTTCTATCACCTTTTCTTATGTAATTCTTTGTTTTTATCGTTCTTATCATTTATTCCTACTTCCTAGCATTCCTTATGTTATTCTTTGTTTCTCCATCTTTCTTTCTTTTTTTCTATCTTTCCATTATCTGTTCTTTCCGTCTTTCCTTATGTTATTCTCTGTTTCTTCCTTCTTTTTTTGTTATTCTTTGCTTTGTCCTTCTATCGCCATCTTTTATGTTATTCTTTGTTTTTATCGTTTTATCACTTTCTTTTTCTGGCTTTCCTTATTTTATTCTTGGTTTCTTCCTTCTATCACCTTCTCTTATGTTATTCTTAGTTTTTATCATTCTATCATTTTATTCCTTATATTCTTTGTTTTTCCATCTTTCATCTTCTCTTCTATCTGTCCATTATCTATTCTTTATCATTTTCTCTTTCTGTCTTTCCTGATGTTCATCTTTGTTTCTTCCTTCTACCACCTTCTCTTATGTTATTCTTTGTTTTTATAATTCTATCAATTTCTCTTTCTGTCTTTCCTTGCTGATTTATGTGGCGATATATGGCAAGAGGATGTCATTTTGACGACGGGGTACAAGTTTTCTGACTAACTTCAAATCGTGTACGAACGCTTTCTCAAATTTGGCCTGACGACATGCGCACATCGCAGAAATGTCGTCACATCTTTGATGTCGTCTATGTGGCAAGACAAACAAAAAGGCCCTAATATCCGGTACAGCTAGTGGCCGGCGGTACGGCCATGATTATGCCACCAGCAGTTTTACATTTGGATGTTTACATTTAACAACAACAAAAATCCTCCAGCAGACAGATTTTTCTGTCTAGCATGAGACTAAACTAGATATAGAATAGAGTCTAGACTTTCTCCTCTAGCAGGACGAGACAAGAGAGATGATTTTCAGAATTAATATCTCATTCATTTTTATAACATAGATCTAGACCCTTGTCTAAACCCAAGTTTTAAAAAAAAGTATTCATGTTATGGAAGTGGTACTACGGATCGTACGCTGACAAATCAAATGTATAAATGACAAATATTAATGGTAATCTATGGTAATTTGACTACTTGATGCATATTTTCCTTAAAATCAAACGGCAACCTCCTCGGTCTAACTTTACTTCAGCTTCAGTTTAGGATCCGCGGACACAAAATCAACTCCCATCAATTTACATCTTCAGGTCCACACCTCAGCCCAGCACTGCCGCGCCGGGTGCTTGGCGGTCCAAAGACAACGACAGCGCGGCGCTGCGCCCTACATGCCATGATGATTCATTCATAATATTTACCGGTCGCGCGACGAGTCTCAAATTCCATTTTTTGCAACCGTTCACATGTTCACACACAATACAAACATTTACTTACTCTACCTCAGCATAACCCATCAATTAAAATGTAATTCAACAGTATATGAGAAGCCTTACGTTTAAATTTCAGCTCGAATAATCACTTTTCTCTGACATTTGTGTCCATAGCGACATCAAGCGCCTCCATCTTCACAAACTTGTTGGGTTGGGTACGTCACTTTCGTATTTAGAATCACCTGTACTGTGTCGTGAGCTCACTGCGCAGACTCAGATCAATTAATCTATTATTACAGTGTAAGGTTTTAGCGCAGGTGACTAAAAATATGTATTTACAAAATATTTACAGTATTTTTGAAAGGAAGCATATGCTACTAGATAAGATAAGATAAGATAAGATTTTATTGACGCTATCGACCCACTTCCGGGGTATGAGAGCACAACATATTTACAACACAATACAGAAAGATATATAAAAAACAAAGTAAAATATGATAATAAAATACATAGACATGATACATACAATTTTTATATTTCTAAAACACAATAAACATGAGCTAAAGACTAAGTATACACTATACAGTTTAAAGTTATAAGTCTAAAATATCACGTGGTTTGGTGTGTCTACCACAACGAGTTACTACACTTCTATTAACAAAAATAGGACCATGCCTTTCAGCCTTAGGAACCAATGAAAAGAATTGTATTATTACTCTTATGAATTTTACGAGTTTTCTTAATTGTTTAATGCTAGATCTATTAAATAATTTGTCCATGTGAAATGTGCTAGGGTTACTCACAACAAACTGTCTATCTAGGTATAACTGCCTTTCTTTCTTGAAAAAAGGCAGACAAAAATATAGTGAAATTCATCTCCAAAAACCTTTAAATTACAACAAGGACATTCAATTTTACTTTCTTCAGGATTATTTTCAAACCTTCCATTATTAATTGGTAAGCGGTGTGACCTGCATCGGAATCGACACAAAGTGATTGCACCTCTTCTATTCAACTTTACCAGATACTTTTCAAATAAAATTTCGTTCTTGATAATTCGGTAGTTAACACAAATGCGATTTGACCAAACATTTGACATAATTTCTTGCTTTGACATGTCAGTCAACCTGAGCTTAATAGCATGAAGAATCCATGTATTACTGAATCCATCTCCTTGCATTTGCCACACATTTCCTAGCCCAGCATTATTTAATGTATTCTCTACACATGAAAACCATTTAGATAATTGAGACTGGGAACCTGACCTCTTTCCATAAGTAACTTTAAAAGATTATAGAATCTAAATGTATATTTACTCATTTTCCAGAAATTGAAAAGCAATGGAGGGGGGGGGGGCTAGGCTACGCCCTGACTGTCTCTTTAGCTCACAAAAAGTGTTAGTGCGTAAATCACGACCCCCCCCCCCCACTTTTTCAAGTACCCCCAAAAGTACCTCTTTTTACAGAGGAAAAGTGCCCCTTTAACTTTGTAAGAAGTGCCCCTATTAATTTGTAAAAGTGCCCCTCCCCCTTTCCACTTCTAATAAGTGCCCCTTTTATTTTGACACGTATCCCTTTTCCTTTGACAAGTTCCCATTTTTCTTTGCAATAAGTGTCCATTTTCCATTCTCATAAGTGTCTTTTTTAATCTCTAGCAAGGGCCCCTTTTCAGGTACGAGAAGCGCCCTTCCCCCTTTTAATAACTACTCCTTTTTAACTCGGAGAAGCGCACCTTATAATTTTACATGTGTCCCCTTTTGTTTTTAATAAGTGCTCCTTTTCTTTATGATAAGTGCCCCCATTTAAAAAAGAGTCCCTTTTCCCTTCTCATAAATGCCCCTTTTCAATTCTTGTAAATGACCCTAGTCAAATCTGAGAGATACTCGTTTTACTTTGACCAGTGCCCCTCCCCCTCCTGATAAGCGCTCTTTTTATCTCTAATACTATGCCCCTTTTATTTTGACACGGCCCACTTTTGCTTCCTAATAAATGCTCTTTTTCCTTCTTATAAGTGCCTCTTCCCCTTCTCATGATTACCCCCTTTTCATCTTCGATAAGTGCCCCGTTTATTTTAACATGTGCCTCTTTTTCTAATTAATAGGAACCACTTCCCCCTTCTCCGATCGGTGCCCCTTTTCTTTCAACAAATGCACATTTCCCTTTATCATCAGTGCCCCTTTTCGCCTCTGATAATTACCCTTATAACAATGATATGTGCCCCTTTTCCCTTTCTAAAAAGGAACCTCTTCCTTTTTCATAATTGGCCCTTTTCACTTCTTAAAAATGCCCCTATCAAAATATGACGGGTGCCTCTTTTTCGTCGACATATGCCCTTTTCCCATTCTCATAAAATCCCTTTTCATCCCTGGTGCGTGCCTCTGTTTTAAGGTGTAAGTGCCCCATTTTCACCTCTGGTAATTAGCCTTTGTACTTAGACACGTGTCCCCTTTTACTCTCATAATTAAACGTGTCCCTAATTTCAAACGACTACGAGCAATTTCCCCCAAAGCTCACTTATAAATGTTATAATTATGTAACTTATCGAAGGTCTTTTCAGTCTTCAACTATGAGAATGTGCTTATAATCCCATCAGGATTGGGTTTTTCCTCTTAATAAGATGTCATTTTTCGCACTGCGACCTCACGAATCTTAAAAATGTTCCTCGCTCGCTTTGCTCACTCGCAAATGAATTTTCAGACCATCACACCCAACTGCAAAGTATAATGCTTAGACAATATCTTATATGATGTATTAAGATAAACCAATATTGAAATCATCCCTGATAATGTAATCACAATATAGGGGTATGTACCGATGTCTAAAAAATTGTACATTTTCGCTTTGAGATTTCCCTTTGAAGGTGCCCTTTTTTTCTCCAGAAAGTGCCCTTTTTTGTTGGTGCCCCCCCCCCCCACTTTTGAAGTCGCTCCGCCGCCTCTGGTCAACTCCATTGCATTATAGGGCCTGCACTGCAAACTGGGGCCTTTGAGATATTGGGCAGTAAATCAATGGGGCGCCTATCCCCAAAATTGGAAGCGGAATATGTTTCGACTAAATAAAGATGTAACGAATCTTCAATATTAAAAAAGGGGGAGAGAGAGGGAGAGAGCGCGCGCATATAATGTCACTAGCTAGATTACAAAGTTGTAGTACTCCAAAATGCACAATCTTATAAGGAGTAGGAGCAGGGGGAGGGGGGGGGGGGGTGAAGGCTCAACAGACCGTTGCCTTTGTCTCTATACTAGTGCCGTTGGTCGAATGCCACCCCTCCCCCTTTCCCTTTCTAGAACGTTTCTGCGTAACTATTAAGAAACATAAAGTGAGAGCGAGATAATTTGAGGGAAAGAGAGTGAAAGAGAACTTAAAAGAGAGCGAGAGAGAGAGAGAGAGAGAGAGAGAGAGAGAGAGAGAGAGAGAGACAGACATACAGACATAGACAGAGGGAGAGATAAAAGGGAGGTAAGGAGAGGTAAAGGGAGAGATAGATATATAGATAGAGAGGGAGAGGGAGAGGGGGATGAAACAGGGGTGGATCTAGCTTTTTGCTAAGGGGGTGGGGGGTTGCCCCAGTTGCGGATCCAGGATTTTCCAAGAGGGGGGGGGGGGGGTGCGAAATTTGAAAATTGCGCCGACCAATATTTCGCTCAGGGGGGGGGGGGGGAAGTGAGCACTTATTTGTTTTCCTTTTCATTTTGAAAAAAGTGCCCCCGACAAAGAGGGGGGGGGGGTGGGGGCGGGATAAACCCCCTAACCCGCTGCGCTCAGTATTTGATAGACTCACAAAACGTACCGAAATAATGGCTTGAAACCAAGCAAAGAGCATTTCCTAGTGTTGTGGTAATGAATCCCTTTTCTTTTTTCTTTCGTACTGTTTGTCCCTTTTTCTTTCCTCCCCTTTTGGATATCACTTGAATTCATACAAAATCAATTCGAGCGACAAGGTAAGTAAATTGACCCGTAAAAACCTAGACAAAAAAACTCACGTTTTCAAAGTGGAAAATGGTTGGAATGAGTGAACCCTCCGTCTTCGCTTAGAAAAGTACCCCTTTTCTTTTAACATAATTTCCTTTAATTTTTAGTGACAAAATCCTTCTACATATTCTAAACATTAATTGTGTTCATCAACAACTCTTTCATGCGTCTTATGGTAAATTATGAAGCAAAGAGCATTTCCTAGTTTTCCAGTTTGCACGTCCTAATTTTATAAGCGGGGAAAAGGCAGTTCAAAAGTAGTGACCTGCAATCGTAATTAATCAAGTTGATAGCACATCATATTCTAGGACTAAAATATTTTAGTTATGTCACACTAAGAAGACGAGATGATTTTTGGTTAATCTCCATCATAGAAGACGAGATGATTTTTGTTTAATCTCCATTTATGATATATCACTGAAGACAGGGTCATGACATTAAGCTAATCTCATTATGGGCATCGCATTTCGAGAGAACATGGCTATAAGTTCATTCTGGATTGTTATCCCGTTGTAGATTGATTGTTTGTACCAGTAAAATAAAAACTTGCTGGAAATCATCTTCAATAAATACCACAACTCTCATTTGCACATAGTGACCTGTGTCGGGCCTATATCATATTTACCTTGTTTGTCTTATCTTTCTATACTCAGCCCCTATTCATTTTGTTCCAAACTCGTTTGGCACATGTCATTTATTTGTAATCTTGATCATTCAGTGTAAATCTTATTGGATTCTGGGAGAATTTTATTTTCTATCGTTACCAGAACTCAAGCTTATCTTAATTAATCAATTAACAGGAACAACATTCCTTACCACTTCCGGGTGTAGAAATTTATGAATCACTAACGTACCCTTTACTCATTCTGTGAAGTATTTTCATTCTTTAAAATCATGGAACAATCATGAATTGTGTGATTCTCTATCCCTATGAAACCAAAATAGATTTTCTTCAATTTAAAAACAATTAAAACTTTTGGATAAAATCAATGCACAAATTCCATGTTGAATATTCATGATGAGGCCCGTGGTATTTTTGCCAAATAAGGAAAACCACTGGGAGGGCGTCCCTATTGACAAAAGCCCGGATGTACTTATTCTGCCATTTTGGGAGGTTTCACATCACATCACGGAAGAGAACGGAGATCGCGACTCAAAACAAAGATCCCATTTTTACTTTCAAAGAATCTAAATCCTTCAAATAAAGATGGTAAGCATAGCTCGTACTCATTTGAATAGTATTTACTTGTGAAATCTCTCTAATTGTATGTAGGTTTGGTGATACTGCTCTTAATATGTCACCGATTTTAATGGGTTGATATTGAAAGTCAGTCCCACGCGTTTAAAATTGTGCAGGTGTATCTCATTCTCAGCTCTGTTTGCGTTGAATTGATCTCGGCCTCGGATCAGCTTTTTTTATTTTCATATCACATGATCAGTACATCGCAGGTTGCAAATGTTGTTAATGTTCACCTTGCAATATCTATAACCAAATGATTAGGACCGAGATCTAGTTTAGTCCATGCTATTGAGAATTTTCAATAAATTTTACACCAGCTCGGTTTCTCTTTCATTTTTCCCCACCAATTTAATTATCAGTAGCGGAGCTGGTCCGAGAATAAGGATCGTTCGCACAAACTAGATTCATCTATGAAACGCAGACAGACGCGTCCGCAAAAATAAGGATCATCTGCATTTTCGCTGGCGATTCTGATTTCCGATCTGTGCGATGGCGATGCGAAAACCTTTTCCCGCAATGATTTTCTAGTTGATGCATTTTACTTTGTAAATAGTGCAGAGACTTTAATGTTATGAGCGATAAATCCTCGTGAAGACAGACAGCCCATTAAAGTTGACGGTGAACTGGGGGTATGTTGTTACGCAAAATGCTGTTTTTACATCGCCAGCGCGTGGTTCAGAAACCTGAAACCCGCAGAGCGCCAAAGAAAAAAACGTCTGCGAAAATCAAGATTCAAAGATAATTTATTGTCTGATTAAAATAATACAGAAATGCCACTCCAGCAAAGCATAGAGAGTCAATGCTAGTGCGTATTGACCTCTAGCACTGCATACATGCTGTGAGGCAGGGACCTAGAAGTCTATACACAAATACACACACCACACAATATCGCATAGACTCTACACAATCATGTCGATGCAGCTGTAAGCATAGTTTGACACTAGACTTACAATTTGAATTTTTAAATTATTCTTTTTAGCATTAGTAAGTTAAAAAAAATGTATTTTACTGCTATTTAGGTGTCATCAATTGTCACTAAAGTACCGATTTTGAGTGAAATCAGTTGAGTTTTGTACAGTGGTGTTTGAAATGTTGAGAATCAAAAGCACAGCTTTTACTACACAGCCAGGATAGTGATGCTCCTATGTGTGCAGAAATGCAGACGTTCCTTATTTTTTAGGATGCATTTTGTCCGTGTATACAAGGATATCCTCATTTATGCAGACAATCCCCATTCTTGGACCAGCGCCCCGACTGATTAAGAATTAAACATTACCATCATATCTCAATTTTCATCTCATCTTTTTTTTTTTGCTTAATTTTCTCGACCATGCATCAGGCCTAAAAAAAAGAAGATGTTGTTTTAGATGCCAAAACATGAGTCGGTTGGTCAGAAGTTTTTAAATATTGTTTTAAAATATTTTTTTTACTCTTTTGGTAGGGAGGCCAATGCCCGGGCGTAAGGCTTCTACGCCTACGATTTGTGCGCTCGTCGTCCAAGTCAGAAAATTACCAGAAGAAAAAAAAAGGGGAAAAAAAAGAAAACAAATATCTATGGAATCAAATGTATAACAAATACACAATTACACACTCCTCAACATACCTATAATCACGGATCTGTAACAGTCTTTCACCCTTTGTTGACGATCTTGCAGATTTTGACGTTTTTAGATCCAATAATTCTGTTAGCAGACGAAAATAACGGACGGACAAGAGAAACTAGAAGGGTCCTAGAGGGCGATGAGGTTAGCTCACTAAAATCCTTCTCAATGACTGAAGGTAGCGCCTAAAAATATGGAATCAATTTAATATCAAAGAACTTTTGATAGAGATTAACATATCAGTTGTGTTCAAATGTCACTTTTAACAACTAGAAAATATAACGAAAAAGGATTATATCTTTTTAATTGCAGATTTTTACAAACTGCACAATCAAAGGTAGATAGAGTACGATGTTTTTGTCAATCTTGCGTTGGTTTGAGCCCCATAGCTAGAGCCATCTCAAATTGGGGAGCAAAACTGTGACAAAGACGTCATTGTTCCAGCCCAAAATAGAAGTCTTGCGACATCATAATATGAATATGTATGAGGTCCGGTCTCATCGCGCGCAAAACAAATTTGACGTAGTCTCACACATAGTACCTTTTTCTCAGCACTAGACACTAGTGTCGTGCAGTAATGTATGAGAAGTGTAAAAAAAGACATTTCAGTAAAAAAAAAAAGTCTACGTGAGCAGTCTATACTCCAATTGAGAAGTGTAATGAATGCCATGATTTGAACGTGTGTGTTTTAGTGTATGATATCATCATGGTTAGTGAGAGAGAGAGAGAGAGAGAGAGAGGGAGAGAAATATCTCCGTCAGTACACGTCTATCAATGCGTGCAGTCCTATTGACTATGTTTGATTCCGTATTGTGTTCGCTGCAACTGTTGGATTTATCGATCGTATTGTGTTCGCTGCAACTGTTGGATTTTGCAGTGTCAGATTGATCTTTACTCATGAGGAAATAATTGGAATACATATCAAAACTAAGGTAGGCCTATTTATTTATTTCAATCATTTTCTTAATTTACAATGAGTGGTTTTCGAGCTTTCTCTCATTATGGCATGGCTAGCATGGCTGGATTGCGGCTTGCATGCAATTACCGTACGTGGACGGCCTGTAGTACTGTGTCGGTGTGTGCGACTAATTCAAGGCTAGCCGGTGATGATGAATGCACTTTCGCGCGAAGTTTTGAACTTGTTGTCCGGGCAATGACCATGATGACACGCCCATTCCCTCGGGCCTGTCTAATTCTCGACGTAATTTTTGGGACCATGAAATTGATTGTTTCAAGGCTCTTGCGTACGGCCAAGCGTAGAAGGAAGGGAGTGCTTAAAAGCTGGATATCTCCTATTTTATGGAACTTCTGGAGTCGGCAGATGGGTGAGTTTTCTTAGTGAAAGTAAATGCTTTCTTTTAATCTTTGTTTTATTTTAAACAAATTCGTAATTAAAAAGTTAGATTTGGGCATTGGCCTCCCTACTTTTGGCTGATATTTAAAAAGTTTTTAATGCTTAAATACATTCTTTTTCTAAAAACCGGTAACAAAATAAAAACTTACCGTAATTAATGTTGTATAAACCGCCCTCGTGTATTAACCGCACCCCTCTTTTTTGCCCTCAAAAAAAAAAAAAAAAAAAAAAAAAAAAAAACGATTTTTATTTTTTTTATTTTATTTTTGTTTTTCTTCTGTTTTCTTTTGCCCCTGAATAAGTGTTGTTAAATCACATATATTTCAATTCCATTTGAACGCTAGTTAAAGCAGGACTGTTTTTGGTTCAATGAAAATTAATCACTTTTGCCAAAGTTTGAAACTGATAGTAAGAATAGTGGTTGGGATTGGGCAGGCGCTGGGCCGACCAGCAGGGGGATCTTCACCCACCATTCCTGATGAAAAGCACTGTTTTCGTCGGGCACTAATTTCAGATGAAAACGTAATGAAATGTTGTACTTACATTCATTTTCCTGTCCTTAATCGTGTTTTATTTGCAAGTGTACATGAATCTTGATTTTTATTTGACATTAAATGATTATTTTGTCAATATTTTGTCCGGTGTTGTTGTGTAAAATTGAGACTCATGCAAGCTGCCATATTGGATCTACAATTTAGGCTCTTTCATTACTGTTGTTATAATTGTTTATTTTTAAGAGGTTACAAAAAATTCTCGTGATTTTCCAGGATAAATAAATTACAATACTATAAAATATATTTATTATATTATTTATATTGTAAAGTTTGGCCGAATTTGTTACACTTATGTATCGTTTAACCAACACACGTACGTACCCACACTCAAAATACGAAATTTATCCAATCCCACCACCAGACATATATTTAGAATCAACAAACATCCATCTACACGTAAGTTAAAATCATCAATCAAACAGAAATATTACAATATTAATAGTTCAAAAAATAAAATATTGTATATTTGTAGGTTCATGACAAGTATTTTCATACAAAATATAGCTAGAAATATTTTTTTTCTGTCGTCACATATTTTTTCATCTCACTACATGAATTATCACACGTGGGGCAATGCAAATTTTTTGTTCACCGCACGTATGTAATAACAATCCCAACACAATTATGATCGACTTGGCAGTGACAGAGCACAATTTCAGGCCCCAAATTTCATATTTTGCATCATCGGAATTACATGAAAATTTATCAGATTCAAGATTATAGTAGAACATTCACATTAGAAATATTTTTTCTAATGTCAGAACTTCCGATGGATGATTTGAAAAGCGTTAAAAACGAGTGTCATTTTCAGAACGATGGTATCTAACTAAGCCAAGAACTTCAGCCTTAGTGACACAATTTGCAGCATGAATTATGTCTGTAACGTGTATAAACCGCACCCCCGACTTTTGATGTTTACCAGCGGTAAAAAAAGTGCGGTTAATACAACGTTAATTACGTTAATTTTTTTTTTTGGGGGGGGGGGGGGGCCGGTCGCAAAGGGCAATAATACTACATTTTTTCTTTTTTAGGCCTCATGCATGTAAAGTGAGTCTAAAGACAAGGTCTACAAATGTTGTTTTTTGAAATCTAATGTCCATTTGCGTCGTATATGCTAGCAGAGGTGATGGCATTAATTTTCCAGCAGCGCGGCGGCAGTGAGTAATCATTGAAGAATGTACATGTAAGAGTGATGGATGTGCTTGTGCACAGATCTACAACTGAAAATTGCCATTATGTACATGTATTGCGCACTCATGTACAATGGATAGAGAAAACCATCCAAGAAGCTCACTATGCCCTATGGTGGTTTGGGGACTTCTCATTGGTTCATCAAAACCGTAATATGCGGAGGGATGCTCTTTTGCCTTCTCGCCAGCAGGGAACAATACATGGAAGCTATGTGCGCTCAAAAGGCAAGAAATTTGCAGAGAGAGAGAAAAAAGGAAGTTCAACTTGCAGAGAGCATGTACTACTGATTGCGATCATATCACGGAAAATTAATATTGATTGAAAATGATCATACATACATGTACATACTACAAATTCATGTAACGTTCTGATGGCATGTCCTATACAACGACTCTTTGAACACAAACAATCACAGTCTGAATGCGATGCCATGTCAGTCTACATTTTGGAAACTAAGCATACACAAGGACAAAAGTTCTCATGCCTATTTATTTGGTACATGTATGTGTCAACAGCTTTACCACAGCAAAATTAAACAGTTGAAATTTGAAATAGACGGTGAAAGAGTTTTTTTTTTTAAGGAATCTGCTCATCCCATTTTTAGTTTGAGCCAAGATAATCCCCTTGCAGCACAAAGAAAATTTGTATCCTATTGAGTATTTCATTCATAAAAATTGCTTGATGATCAGAGTCTGATGTTCAGTTAAGATACTATATATCCAAGATGCTTTTTGTGATTATGTGAAGAAAAAAAGAAAAGATTAAATGTTTTGTTTTTAAACATGAAAATACACTAAAGATGCCACCACAAAAGGCAATATACCCGGTACCTATTTATCATCTTGTACTTTGTTAATGTGTGCAGTGAAACAGAATGAAATGAAATAAAAGAAGGAATAGTACAGAACCGATTTAGTTTACTTATTAAATGTATCACTCTCTGCACTTATAATATCTAATGAAGATATTTTCTTAGAAAAGTTTATAAAAGCATAAAGAAAAAACATATAGTAGTTTGATCTTTAAAATTTTAAATCCTTTGAAAACTCAATGATGCATATAAATAACAATAGAATATGATGACTATTTCATTTAATAATTTATCTGTTTAATTTCTCTCTCCTAATTTTTAGACGGAGCGTCAGCTTGATTGTGCCTTGGACCTGATGAGGCGGCTTCCTCCTCAGGAAATTGAAAAGAATCTCAGTAACCTCATTGACTTGGTAAGTTAGAATACCCAACAATTATAACATTATAATAATAATAATAATACTCAGCTTTTATATAGTGCAAATTACAATTGAGTCTCTAAGCGCTTCCAAACTTGGAGGTTATTACCCTGGCGCTTTAGCATTTCAAGGAAATAATTCTTGCCAGGTACCCATTTACATCACCTGGGTTGAGTGTGGCAAATGTAGATCAATGTCTTGCCAAAGGACATTAGTGCCGTGGCGGGACTCAAACCGCAGACCTTGTAAACGACAGTCCGGCGACGTAATCACTCAACCATGACACCTCTACAGTTATAATAAGTAACAATAGTACATATAATATTGTTTACCAGGGTAGCCTCAGCAGTGTTAATAGCATTCTCCTTGAGGGCCCTACAATGATATTATTGTCCCAGCTTTATTTGTGTAGTATCCTTCCTGTGTATAGGATACGTGTAAAATGCAGGTACTACGTGCCTTGGACCTAAATAAGCAGCTTTCTCATAAGAACTTAAAAAGATTGTCTGTAAACTCTTAGACTTGGAAGTTAGTATACCTTGTGTAGTAATTAGTATACCTTGTGTAGTAATTAGTATCATCCCTTTGAATAGGATGTTGAATACTTGAGCCATGTGGTAGGCCAGGTTCTCTCAGCGCATACATGTAACTCCCTAGTCACTGATAGAAAAATTGGAGAAAATTTCCCTGATGAGGGTACCAACAATGGTAATAAATAAATATATCCATGCATACTTTCAATGCATGTAATTTCATGGTCACCAAAAAGTTGAAGTTTTAGATTTAGCTGAACTCGTGGCATTTGGTTGGATGACAGCAAATATGCCATAGACATTTAGCAATTGTTATTGATAACAAGTATTAGGAAACGAGCCCAGAAGAGCATGAACTCACATCTCGTACAAAGAGTTAAAGATAAAGTTGAGTTCTGGTCATGCGATTGCATTGTGTAAGAAACGAAGTGGAACCGACCAGAAAAGGTTGATCATCTAGCATATAAGAATTTGTGTGTATTGCAAGGTTCTGGAATCATCAAAATGATAAGAAATTTGGCCAAGTCTTGGTAAAGTTACAAACACTGTATACAGAAAGATGTATATGGGACTACACGAACAGGTGGCGTAAAAAGCCGCCCCCCCCCCCCCCCCCCCGATTTTTACGATGTTACATGCATATTTAGAATATGAAGGCATTTGAAGAGCCATGCTTTTCAGGGAACATGTCTTATCTGATGTTCTTCCACACTTGCATAATAAGAATGAGTAATGCTCACAAATTATTTTTCACCTCTTCCCAGAACTCAACCTTCTCTTTAACGCCCTTCTGGCTCCAAACCGATAAAATGAGGATTAAGTCTAAGGTTCCTCAGTGACCCTAAAAGTGGGAATTTATAATCCGAGGAAAGTCCACAATATTCGTCTGGTAAAACAGAAGTACATGTAATGTAGATTTGAAAGACCATATGAAGATTGAATAGACTGGAAAGTTTGTTATGGTATCCTTGAGGACAAATATGTTGCTAACTAATTGTAGGGGAAAATGGTCAACCTACTGTACAGGTGCACATGATTTTTGATGATGGTATAATATCATGCATTTTCTTTTCTCTGCTAGGAAATTCCTTTGTTCAATTTATGTTTATTACATGGACTTTGGACTCTGTTTTGAAAAATAGCAAAAGAAGAAGAATTTATCTGTTTTACCATACTGTATTGGTTTTTGTTGCTATGTTTTTCAATCCTTTTATCCTGGCAAACTGCATAGCCTCACTTTTGTAGGGGGAGTTCCCCAAATTTAGGAGGTTATACTATTAAATAAAGTGAAACTACATGTAATAACATATATCAAAGTGAAACTAATATTCAAGAGGTATGTTAATTATGTTTGCCTCCAAATAGGAGTTTATTTGGTACAAAATCGGAACTAAAGTACATATAATCATGACATCCATCTTCTAAATGCCCAGGTTTTTTTTTTTAAATATTTTTTTTATCATTGCAAATAGAGAGACTATTTTAAAAAACAAAAACTTGTACCAACATGTTTACCTAGAATTTTAATTATAAAGAGACTAGTCAGATAGGCAATACATTTTACTGAGAGTAATGTACATGTAGATAGCTTCACCTGTAGACCAATTAGTGAAATACATTGCCAAGTCCCTCTAATTTCGCTATCGATTCTGGGACTTGACTTGTCTCTTAAAGTGATCTGTAGTTGTTTCAGTGCCCCAAACTTCAATGCAAAATGTGCAGAACATTTTTAATTGCAGGGAAAAGGCACAACATCTGGGATGCTGGGTTCTTTGGGACATTGGACCTCTTGATATAATTGCAATTAATGGAACGGGAATAAATGATGAATAAATATTTATCGGGGAAAGTAATGGAAGAGGAAGCTATTAGAGGAAATGATTCATTCGATAAGATTTGATACATGTAAGTATTAAGTATAGAGAGAACAAGGAAATTGTTGACAGGGAGATAGTGAGGGGAAAGATGTCAAAAAGAAAGTGTGAGTAACATGATGTACATGTAGCTTCATGTTGAACAAAACAGAGAATGAGAGAGTGAGGGACAGAGAGAATGATAGAGGAAGAGATATATATACATGTATATATATATATATATAAACAGACAGAGAGAATGAGAGAATGATAGCAAGGGGGAGAGAAAGAGATGGACAGAGAGATGACAGAGAAAGAGAAGAAACATAAAAACACAGGAAAAGATTAGATATGTAGTTAGTGTTGGCCTGTAAATTCCTGGGGAATGTTTCACAAAGACTAAAATCAACTTTAAGTTGGACTTAACTATGGCAGGCTGTTCATGCCACTGTTTGTCCTCACCATTGTTTGTCCTCACCATTGTTTGTCCTCACCATTGTGATCTTTAAATAAATAATGAATTATTAAAATATGTAAATTCTGTAGTTTTGCGACCATGATTTCTATGTCCATTGAGAGACCTACACCTACACTGTATGCCAGTAATTGGTGAGAGTAAACAGCAGCATGAACGGCCTGTTATGGTTAAGTGCAACTTAAAGTCGATCTAAGTCTTTGTGAAACACCCCCCCAGGAGTGGAGTTAGGAGTCTGGTTTAATAGTGTAGGGTACTGCGGCAGAACATTTGGCGCTGGAGGATGTGTCTAATGTGTCGTACAAACGTTGGAGAGAAGCGAGAGAGGGCACATTGTTCCAATGCTCTGTACCCGTACATACATGTACTACAGGCTGAAGTGATTACCCAAAGTGTCAATCTCTCTGCTCTGAAGGGGAAGTCTAATACCGGTGTGAAGAATAATCCACAGGAAACCGCATGTTGAGCTGCAAGTACGAGGTCTGCAACCCATAGATCTTTGGCTGTGTCACAAGGAGTTTTGTGGTTTCGATTGAGATTATAAGTACCACGATCTAGGCAACGTTTGAAGTATTAAAGATAAAATTGAGTTCTGGTCATGCGATTGCATTGTGAAAGAAACAGTGTGTAGTCGATCAAAAAAGGTTGATCATCTAGCATATAAGTATTGGTGTGTACTGCAAGGTTCTGGAATCATCACAATTATAAGAATGTCTCCCAGCTCAGTAATCAGTGTGTTGACTCACCACTCGGAAACTACAACAACACTCAAATTTGTCTGTCATCTTGGTTTGAAAGTAATCTTTCTAATAGATCTCAATATGTAGTTTATAATAATAATTCCTCAATTTTTTTTTCTATAACAAATGGTGTACCACAAGGTTCTATCCTACATGTAGGTACTCTATTGTTTTTAATTTACATTAATGATCTTACACATTCTTCTAAAAACGACATTGTTACTATTATTTGTGACAAGTTCACAAGCACAAATCAGCGCCTTCAACTGCACTTCGATGTTAAATGAAGGTCCTTGCTTACAACAAAAAACAATTTTTTTTTTCTCCCTCAAAATAGGGGTGCGCCTTATACACAGGTGCGCCTTATAAAGTTATAAACGGAGATTTACGGTACCTGAATTATGGATTCAAGACAGTGTACACATAATTAGTAATGTCCCTGATCACTCCTTCCTTGCTGTCTACATGTATATACTGTACATGTACTGTTTTGAAATTTGCATTACCTTTCAAGGGACCAGACACTTATACATGTACATGATCTGCTAGGGGCGGCATGCACGGCTAGGGTTAATGTAGGTGAATCGCCTGGGTTACTAGATCAATTCTGATTTGTGAGCTGGCTGGGGTTGATCCTTAAACTGCCAGAGAACTGTGCAGTTACACCTCGCGCTGTTTCCTCATTATTTTGTTGTATTCATTTTTATTTTTATTTTTCTTCTGTTAGGGTCATGCTTGCTCTTACAATGTAGATCAGTCATGTTTTTATCATGCAATGCCGCCCTTTCGCAGATCTATAAGTCTACTTTTCCTCGTTCTTACATCGTGTGCTCCACACATCTCTAATGCTTCTTGTGTAAGAAATTGTTGGTTACTTTTGTTTTTGAACAGATTATTGAAGCATTAAACATCATCTGAGCTGCAGTAAACCAGTTTGATTGGCATTAGAGACTCTCCTTACTGTCAAAAACAATAAATTCTTGATACCTGAAGGGCTATTGTTCGTAACTGCACAATGTATACACCCCCCCCCCCAAAAAAAAAGACCTTTTTTGTCCTGCAGTCTGCGGAGAAGGAAGTGTTTCATTATTTTAAAGGTAACATCCACTCTAGGAAATTGGAATTTCAAGGGAAACTGGCTTAATATTTGATTCTTATAACGATTTCCATAGCCTGAGCATTTGATTATAGTCTTGAACATGTGGTGTAAGTTTCATTGAATCCATGACAGTGAAACTCATTTTCTTTCAGCTGAACTCTAGCTTACCTTTAGTAGAATTTGCACATTTTTGTGAAGCACTAGACAGATTTTGCTTCAAAGGACCAGTTTACATGTACTACATGTACATACCGTACATGAATACACATCTACAGTAGGGTGTTTGGAAAACGAAGATCGAAGAACGAAGACCGGGGACCATGTGCGCACACGTACGTGCGTCAATGAGATGATCCCCAGTCTTCGATCTTCGTTTTCCAAAATAACCCAGGGTGTTTTGGAAAACGAAGACCGAAGACCGGGGACCCATGTATTATGTGTGTTCGGCGTTAATAATAATTACAATACTACTTAAACACTGTCAGAATGTAAAAAACTATTATGACAAAAACAACAACAACAATAATAATTATAATAATAGTATAATAATAATAATAATAATAACAACACTAATGATAATACATGTATAAAAGACGATGATAATAATGATGATTAAAATGATAACATTAATAATATTAAGCATAACAACTTATGCAAAGGAAAACCAACAAAAAAATAGCCTTTATAGACAGGTGGCTGCTACAGACAGGTTCTTCACACCTAATCTATATCCATGGGAACCAATTTTTAGGGGCCACTGATAGGAAGGTGTCTACTAAAGAGAGATGGCCGCTAATTAAGACAGAGATGACTGTATTTTCATCATTAATAATTGCATATGTGCGCCCGGCCAAATCGAGGAGAGAGAGGAAGAGACGATCCCCGGTCTTCGATCTTCGTTTTCCAAAATACCCCAGGGTGTTTTGGAAAACGAAGACTGAAGACCGGGGACCCATGTATTATGTGTGTTCGGCGTTGATAATAATTACAATACTACTGAAATACTGTCAGAATGATGAAAACGATGATGACAAAAACAACAATTATGATAATAATAATAGTATAATAATAGTATAATAATATTATAATAATAACAATAATAATAATAATGATAATAATCATAATGATGATGATAAAAGATGATGATAATAATGATGATAAAAATAATAACATTAAAAATAAGCATAACAACTTTTGCAAACGAAAACCAAATACAGTAAAAAAGTGTCTATAATGGCTTCCCAGGGGAAACCCCCCAAAATGGCCTTTTTAGACAGGTGGCTGCTGCAGACTGGTTCTTAAACATCTAATCTATATCCATGGGAACCAATTTTTTGGTGGCCACTGATAGGAAGGTGTCTACTAAAGAGAGACGGCCGCTAATTAAGACAGAGATGACTGTATTTTCATTATTAATAATCGCATATGTGCGCCCGGCCAAATCGAGGAGAGAGAGGAGGAGACGATCACCGGCGGTCTTCGATCTTCGTTTTCCAAAATACCCCAGGGTGTTTTGGAAAACGAAGACCGAAGACCGGGGACCCATGTACTTTACGTGTTCGGCGTTAATAATAATTACAATACTACTGAAATACTGTCAGAAAGATGAAAACGATGATGACAAAAACAACAACAACAATGATAATAATAATAATAGTATAATAATAATAATAATAATAGTAATGATAATACATAATAATAATGATAAAAGATGATGATAAAAATGATGATAAAAATGATAAAATTAATAATAAGCATAACAACTTTTGCAAATTATTTCTTGTTGATCAGAGAAAGAACAACCGACTTGAGTAGTATCTTGTTTATATACAGTGTTGTTGTGTGTCTAATTTAGCAGTCATAACAAAGCAATAAAAGAGTTCATTATTACATTTTACAAGGCAAGTGATTGATTTTACTTATTGCTGGTTGTGTGCAGTCATGTGTGAAGAGAGGAAGGATGTGATCACATTTGAACGTAATGCACAATACAAGTAATTTGTTTAACATTCTTGACACAGTAGTGATAACTGGAGTTATATTAGAATGATTAAACAAGAAATATTAATATCTTAAACTGATTAAGAAAGTGGGTCTGGAAGTATACGATTATAGGTAGTTGGAATATGGAAATCCAGTGGGAGGGGGGTCTCACATAATAGACATACGGGGGTGTGCCGCTCTATTGGACCCATTTTTAACAAACAAAATCCATAAACATGGGTTTTTTTTTTTTCTTCAAATTTTCAAAAATGTTCGGGTGGTTGCATGTTCGGGTGGTTGCATAGCAACCACCCGAAAATTGTGAAAAATGGGCCTTTATTTCGAGTAAAATCCCCCCAAATGTCCCTCAGAAATGGGTAGGGTTTCGAGGTTTGAGCGGCACACCCCCTTCTAAGCCAAGTCTGAGACCCCGACTCCGGGCTGGAAATACATGATAAAGGCAAATGCAATTTGTGAGTACCGGTAGTAAACTACATGTACAACCTTTGTTGTAAGATCCCCGGTCTTCGGTCTTCGTTTTCCAAAACACCCCAGGGTATTTTGGAAAACGAAGATCGAAGACCGGGGATCGTCTCTTCCTCTCTCTCCTCGATTTGGCCTGGTGCACATATGCGACTATTAATGATGAAAATACAGCCAAACCTGTCTTAGCTCTCTTTAGACTAGTAGACACCTATCTATAGTGGCCACTAAAAATTGGTTCCCATGGATATAAATTAGGTGTTTAAGAACCTGTCTGTAGCAGCCACCTGTCTATCAAAGTCATTTTAGTTCACGTTTTTTCTTGGCTAGCCATTGTAGAAATTTTTTACTGTCATTTCCATTGAATAAGTTCTTATGCTTATTATTAATATTGTTATCATTATTATTATCATTATTATCATAACCATTATTATCATTATTATTATTATTATTATTATTATTATTATTATTATTATTATTATTATTGTTATTATTAGGCCTATTATTACTATTATTATTATTATCAGTGTTGTTGTTGTTTTGTCATCATCGTTTTCATCATTCTGACAGTTTTCCAGTATTATTGGAATTATTATTAACGCCGAACACGCATAGTACATGGGTCCCCGGTCTTCGGTCTTCGTTTTCCAAAACACCCTGGGGTAATTTGGAAAACGAAGATCGAAGACCGGGGATCGTCACTTCTCCTTTCTTCTTGATCTGGCCGCAGCCAGGTTTGCTATTTCATCTAATGGCTAAGTTTGGGAGGTTAACCTATATATTAGTAGGTTAGGAACTATAACTATAGTAGTGTGTTTGTGTTTAGATTATGTGACTTTGTTTATTTGCATGCGAATATTCAACAATGTTTTATATTTATTAAAAGGCAGTCCGTGTCACGAGGTTAACCATCACAGGTCTCCTCCTGTTTTACAGACTCATCTCATCTCTATTTTTGGTACCCTACTATTTACAAAAGTAACAAGGGCCACCTGTCTATAAAGGCCATTTTTTGTTTCCCCTGGGTAGCCATTATATACACTTTTTCTCTGTAGTTTTTTCTTTGCATAGGCCTATTATGCTTATTATTAATGTTATTATTTTTATCATTATTATCATCATCTTTTATCATTATTATTATGTATTATCATTACTATTATTATTATTATTATTATTATTATTATTATTATTATTATTATACTATTATTATTATTATCATTGTTGTTGTTGTTTTTGTCATCATCGTTTTTATAATTCTGACAGTGTTTCAGTAGTATTGCAATTATTATCAACGCTGAACACACATAATACATGGGTCCCCGGTCTTCAGTCTTAGTTTTCCAAAACACCCTGGGGTATTTTGGAAAGCGAAGATCGAAGACCGGGGATCGTATCTTCCTATCTCTCTCCCTCTCTCTCTCTCTCTCTCCTCACGTGGGTGCACTACACGTATAAGTGCATGCACGCATGGGTCCCCGGTCTTCTGTCTTCGTTTTCCAAAACACCCTAGGGTATTTTGGAAAACGAAGACAGAAGACCGGGGATCGTCTCTTCCTATCTCTCTCTCTCTCTCTCTCTCTTCTCACGTAGGTGCACTACACGAACAAGTGCATGGGATCGTCTCTTCCTATCTCTCTCTCTCTCTCTTTCTCTCTCTCTCTCCCCACGTGGGTGCACTACACGTACAAGTGCATGCACGCATAGTACATGGGTCCCCGGTCTTCTGTCTTCGTTTTCCAAAACACCCTGGGGTATTTTGGAAAACGAAGACAGAAAACCGGGGATTGACTCCTCGACGCACGTACGTGCGCGCACATGGTCCCCAGTCTTCGTTCTTCGGTCTTCGTTTTCCAAACACCCATCTACAGTACATGCAGTGGTACTTTATGATACACAAGGCCTAGACAATATCCATGAACAAGCCATTGACCCTTTTCTATGCCTCTATTACATGTACATGTACGTACTTCTAGTGATGCGTAAAGATTCTGCATCCTATCATGATATGCAAATTTAGTTGTACCTTTTTAAAAAATTTAATTGCAATTCATATCCACTGAAGCAGATTTTGACCGTATATGGTACTAACATGTTTGCCTAGTTTTTATAAATGGTCTTTTTTCCTGGTTTACATGTATACATGTATTGCAGACCTACATGTACATTCACCTGTACAAGGAAATGAGATGCAAACAAAATAAAAACAAGCAACTACATGTACATTGTACATACATGTACATCAAGAATAATTACTAAACATAATACAAAAATAAACAGTAAAGAAGAATAAGAATTGAAAATAATTTTTATTATTTCTGTCTAATATAATTTTTTTTGTTAATGACACTATATTATTTCAACTACAGTAGTCAGTTAACTCCATATGCTGAATAGGACAGTATGAATATCAACTAATTAATCCACTGCTGGTGCTAATAAAATTCGAATGATTTGTTTCTTACCTCTCTTCATGAAATGATTGTGACGATATGTTTTATTTGTGAAAAATAATCGGGAGCGCCAGGAGGGTAAAATCTGACTGACATGAGCGCTATACAAGAACCCATTAATTATTATGTATAATGTTTATCTTTCTCAAAACTGTAATGATCTATCTAAAGAGTCAGAGATTTGTCAGTAAAATGTTGATAAGATTTTACTGGTACATGTACATGTTTAAAAACTTTATCAAGAATAAACCATACTGTCACAATCGGTTTATCAAAAAGAGAGAAGTCAAAGTTATTCCAATTCTACGGGCAACAGTGTACATGTACATGGTACATGCATTCCACTTGTATCCAGAATTACAATTACCTTCGATGGGTGGTATTCCGGTAGCGTGTACTAAGTTAGTCCACACTTTTATGGAGTGCCTGTTGCCAACTCATCTACCCTGTACAGATTATTTTAATCCTTCAATGAAAAGTGTCTAAAAAAAAAATCAATTTTGCAATGAAATTGGAAGAAAAAGATAATATGAGTATGAACTCAATTTCAACAAAGTCTTTGGTAAATTATCTTTGTCATGAATATTGAAGGAGAAAGATGACACCTAGCATTCCATAGAAGTGTGAACTAAAATTCTTGTTAAGTCTGAACTTAATCCCGGCTTAACTTGTGAGAATACCACCCTATATGTTTATCAATATGAAATGCAGGAATGTGATTAATGTATTGTTTTCTTGTTTTATGATGTGCAGGTACCAGAGCTATGCGAAGACTTGCTATCGTCCGTTGATCAACCACTCAAGATTGCTAGAGATAGAGAACAGGGAAAAGACTATTTATTGTGTGAATACAACAGAGATGCAGACTCGTACAGGTGAGTCATCCAGGCAAAAAAATATTAAAAACATTTCCGGGGCTACTTTTCAAGCTTGCTTGCATGAAAATATCACTCTTTGATTTGTTTTGCATTGAACTCGAAATGTATGCAGATTTTTAGGGGCTCTTTATGACTTTCAGGGGCACTTTGGGGCATTTCAGGGCGAATTTGCACCGAGCCCCTGTGTATTGTTTTCCCTGGATTAATCACTTCCAAATGGAAAAGATCGTTCAAAGGGGTTTAAAAAATGTCCTTAGCACTATGAATATGACGGACAAAGAAAGCGGACAAAATATACAGTTCCTCATTCTACCATCAACAATTGCTATGGTAGACAAAGGAACATCCCTTCACTGCTATTATGTAAAAATGTGTAGAACAGGTGAATATGCATGTGACACCTGTTCTACATATTTTTACACAATAGCAGTGAAGATATTTACCTTTGTCTACCATAGCAATTGTTGAGGGTAGAATGAGGAACTGTATATTTTGTCCGCTTTCTTTGTCCGTCATGTTCATAGTGTAGGCAGCTTAATTGTCCAACAAGAAAAATTAGATTGGGAAGTTTTATATTAAAACAAGAAAGGCTTGTATGACAAAACCTATTCAGACAAAGCTAACATTGTAAATTGTTTGTCTTCTAAAATCTAACCTTGTATGATTCAGGCATCTTTCGTCATACTCCACTCTGTTCTTGACAGAACATTTTCTTTAATAACTTTCTGTATCCCTTTTGCACCAAAAATTAATTCAGATAATATTTAGTAGAGTAAGGATCACCAATAATCCTTATCATGTGTGTGTTAGAAATCTTAAAAGTAAAGACCAGTTTTGGAAACGCCCCCCTCTCAAAAAATGAAATGGAAGCTCTTATTACCAATCATGTGAAAGAATATGTTTTGACTAATACGTGATGATACAAATTTTGCCAAGAAACCGCCTACTAATTGACATATTTGGTAAATTATTATATCTATTTAGACCTGATAGATATCGCGCACGTGTCGCACACGCTTGCGTAGTCCAATATACATCTTTCTGTGTACAGTGCTTGTAACTTTACCAAGACTGGGCCTAATTTCTTATCATTTTCATGATTCCAGAACCTTGCAGTACACCAATTCAACCTTTTCTGATCGATTCCTCAACGTTTCTTTCACAATGCAATCGCATGACCATAACTGGTCTTTATCTTTAAATAGTATTTTCTCCCATAGATACTGCAGTGTATAGACATCCATTTTTGAAGCCCTTCAAAAGAGTGAGCACCTTCTATAAGCTGTGACCATTACTGTTCCTTGTACATGTAGATGTCAAACTGTCTTCTTTGTTTATTTTTCATCCAGGTCCCCTTGGAGCAACACATACGACCCTCCACTGGAGAGCGGAGCCATACCGTCTGACAACGTCCGAAAACTGGAAGTAGAAGCTAACCTGGCCTTTGATCAATACAGAGAATTGTAAGTCGTCAACCATTAAAATATGACCATCTTTTTTGTAGTACCGGTAGTGCTTATAAGTTGATGCTTCTTGTTACCCGGTATTAAAGTTGGAGTTATGATCGGATCGGATGATCGAATCAGCGGTTTGGCTCCTGATATCGGATCGGAAGATCGGGAGAAAAATCTGATTTTTTTAAATTTTTAATCTGCCTCCAAAAATTGCCAAAATTTGACAATTTTGAGCACTTTAATACCTAAAAGCACTCATACCTTGGATAATTCTCTCATTTGAAGTTGTAGTCCATGTTTAAAGCTATTTTCATGCCGTTAAATGTCAAAAGTTGAAAAATGACTGGAAGAAAAAAATAAAAAAACAATTGGCCCCCGATTCTATTATCAGTTACAGTGTTAGCTTCTTGTTTCTGCTGCAATAGTATTCTTCCATTAATTAAAAAGATATTTAATGAATGGTTATTATGTAGAGCTCTGCCAAAACTATTATTCTGTGATCGAATCATGGCTTTCAAAGAGATTGGACAGATTTATTGCCAATTTAGCAACCAAAACTAACCATTAATGATTTTTGGTTTCATTGGCAGCAATTATGGTTATATTTATTTCTATCTTGCACTATTATTAGCATGTATGATACCGGTATTCATTCATTAAGTTCTATCATGTTTCATGAAATGAATTAATATCCCAATTATGGCAAAAATATTACAAAGGCAGAACCATGACTGCCATGAAGATTGTTAAAGCCTATGCCCTTGTTAGATGCTGCTTATAAGTATTGGCTTGCACGGTGAAAAGGACTGAAAAGGACTGTCGGTATTCTTTCTTTCTTGAGTGTGTTTGTAGTCTTGAAAAGAACTGTTGATAATATTTCTTGAGCTTATAGTTCTACTATAGCTCCAGTTGGAGAGGCTCAACATTTCAAACAGGTTGACTATCCCTCGTCAAGTCTCCTGACGATGGATAGTCAACCTGTTCAAAACGTCAAGCCTCTCCAACTGGCGCTGTAGTCCTATATAGAACTATCTATAAGCTCAAGAAAGATTACCAACAGTCCTTTTCAGGAGTACACACACACTCAAGAAAGAAATATTAACAACAGTCCATTTTAGGGCTCCCCAATCCCCCCCCCCCCCCTCTCTCTCACATATTGCAAATGAAGCCGACAGTATATACCCTTGTTGTATTATGACTAACACACTTTTAGTGCTTTTCCAGCCACATACCTCCATCGATCGTAAATTGGCAATATATAAATTTGCTGTAACAAACAGCAACTGTTTACCCAAGCCCCAGAACCACTGATAACTTTGGTTGTTATGGAATGAAATTACACATGCATACACTGTAGTGTAGATGCGTCAGTGATTGAAGTATTTGGAATTCTTCTGTTGTTGATAATCAAATTGGCAGCCCTTTCTGATTTAAATAACAAAACATTATTATTACTAATACATTTTCTGTAGCTCCTGTATTTCATCTGAATTTTTAGTATTTTAATTATGCATCAAATGGGTATGGAACAGGAATCAGATTGAGCAGAAAGCCTGTATTTACAAACAATTATTTGCATGTACTCTCCAAACAATAAGATTACATACATGTATTTAGTCATGTCCAAACATCTAAGTTTGCTTGCATGTTTTGAGACCAAACATCCATATTTGCTGAACTAGGTCATTCAATTTTCTAGTGCTCTCTCCACTATAGGAATAAAGGAATTAAAAAAAAAGAGAGCAACTTATGAGCAGACCTGTCAACTACTCACATAGAATTCAGCATGCATAAAATATCTCTCAAATAGCAGGCCTTAATTTATATTTCCTTATCCCTTTTATGCTCCTTTGTGATAACCGTTTGAGTACCTGTATTTATGTAAAATAAGTTAGGACGACTTCATTGGGGTGGGGGTGTTACTAACCTAGAGTTTTCGGGTTCATTCACATTTTCTCTTTCCTGTTTTGAATTCTAGGTAGTTTGAGAGTGGTATATATCATCAGTATACTTGTGTCATCTAGATCATGACTTTAAAGATACTATGTCCCTTTTGCAGCCAACATCAAATTCTGTAGAACTTTGCAGGAACTATGAATATGTCATCATGTACTGGCCTATCTGTGAAATTTAAACGTTAGCAGTGTCCTAATATTCAAATTATGCAAGGAAACCTGTTTACTTGCTAGACTTCACTGTCAGACACTATTGAGTGACTGACCAAGGAGGATAGTACACATTTTGGACTGACTACCTTTTTGTCTTCTTTGGTTATAACATACATAAAATGAGCTGTAAAGGGTAGGCCTACCTGAGCATTTGTCTACATCAATAACCCACTTCTTGTAATGGCCAAAATTAAACTGATTGAATCTTTGCGCAGCATAAAACGTACACCCATTTGGTACAATGGTCTGAAAAATCAGACTATTACTTACTGGCTCTATAGCTCTTAGGTCGATTCGACAACTAATAGTCGTTATTTTCCCACTTAAAGACATTTTCAAGCCCCCCTTTTTTTAGGGAAGTTCTAAATTAGTATTATCTTTCAATTGCCATTGGAATTTAACCTTTTCATTTTTTTGGTCTGCAAATGGGACATAATACCTTTAATAGTTAGAGTCATCATTGTCAAGATTTCTCTTTCTAGTCAAGTCTAGGCACATTTTGAGGGGGTATTATAATCATGGAATCTAGACCATAGTCTCATTCTCTCTCTAGCTTTGAATTCTAGGTGCTTTGCGGACGGAGTATCGTCAGTATATCTGTGGGATCTAACCCATTGTCTCATCCTCTGTCTATTTTTGAAATTTAGATACTTTGCAAGTGTGGTATCATCAGTATATTGGATCATCTAGCTCATAGTTTCATTTCTCTGACTCATTCTGCATTCTAGATACTTTGAGTGTGAAGTATCATTAGTTAAGGATCTACTGTGGTAATATTCGTGGCGCTTTAATTTTCGTGGATTTCGGGCTAAAGTCGGTATCCGCGAATATCACAACCCGCGAATATATAATATAAGCATGACTTCTTATGGATGTTTTGAACAGGCTGAATTGCGTGCAACACAAATTTAAGAACCTGCGAATATGTTTTGGGGTCGCTCAGTGTGAAAAATTAATCACGTGAAAATAACAGCGTTTACAGTAGCTCATAGTTTCAATTCTCTGACTTGCTTTACATTTTTAGATACTTTGAGGTAGGGGTATCATCAGTATACTGTGGGATCTAGCTCATAGTTTCAATTCTCTGTCTCGCTTTGCATTCTAGATGCTTTGCGGGTGGGGTATCGTCTGTATATCTGTGGGATCTAGCTCATAGTTTCAATGCCCTGTCTTGCTTTGAATTCTAGATGCTTTGCAAGTGTGGTATCATCAGTATATTGGATCATCTAGCTCATAATTTCATTTCTCTGACTCGTTCTGCATTCTAGATACTTTGAGTGTGAAGTATCATCAGTATAGGATCTAGCTCATAGTTTCAATTCTCTGACTCGCTTTGAATTCTAGGTACTTTGAGGGTGGACTATCATTATTATAATTGTGGGATCTACATATTTGTAGCTGACTTTCTCATTCTCTGTCTTGTTCTGCATTCTAGGTACTTTGAGGGTGGGGTATCGTCTGTATATCTGTGGGATCTAATGTAGCTCATAATTTCAATTCTCTGACTTGCTTTGAATTCTAGGTTCTTTGAGGGTGGGGTATCACCAGTATAGGATCTAGCTCATACCCTTATTTCAATTCTCTGTTTTGTTCTGCATTCTAGGTACTTTGAGGGTGGGGTATCATCAGTATATCTGTGGGATCTAATGTAGCTCATAATTTCAATTCTCTGACTTGCTTTGAATTCTAGGTTCTTTGAGGGTGGGGTATCGCCAGTATAGGATCTTGCTCATAGTTTCAATTCTCTTTCTTGTTATGAATTCTAGGTACTTTGAGGGTGGCGTATCATTAGTATATCTGTGGGATCTTGCTCATAGTTTCAATTCTCTGTCTTGTTCTGCATTCTAGGTACTTTGAGGGTGGAGTATCATCAGTATATCTGTGGGATCTTGCTCATAGTTTCAATTCTCTTTCTTGTTATGAATTCTAGGTACTTTGAGGGTGGCGTATCATCAGTATATCTGTGGGATCTTGCTCATAGTTTCAATTCTCTTTCTTGTTATGAATTCTAGGTACTTTGAGGGTGGTGTATCATCAGTATATCTGTGGGATCTTGCTCATAGTTTCAATTCTCTGACTTGCTTTGCATTCTAGATACCCCGAGGGTGGATTATTGTCAGAAATATTGTAGTTTCCATTCTCTGTCTACAGTAGCTTTGAATTGTAGGTACTTTGAGGGTGGGGTATCATCAGTATATCTGTGGGATCTTGCTCATAGTTTCAATTCTCTGTCTTGTTCTGCATTCTAGGTACTTTGAGGGTGGTGTATCATCAGTATATCTGTGGGATCTAGCTCATAGTTTCAATTCTCTGTCTTGTTCTGCATTCTAGGTACTTTGAGGGTGGGGTATCATCAGTATATCTGTGGGATCTAGCTCATAGTTTCAATTCTCTGTCTTGTTCTGCATTCTAGGTACTTTGAATGTGAAGTATCATCAGTATAGGATCTAGCTCATAGTTTCAATTCTCTGACTCTCTTTGAACTCTAGGTACTTTGAGGGTGGACTATCATTATTATAATTGTGGGATCTACATATTTGTAGCTGACTTTCTCATTCTCTGTTTTGTTCTGCATTCTAGGTACTTTGAGGGTGGCGTATCATCAGTATATCTGTGGGATCTTGCTCACGGCTTCGCTGGTGTCATCCTCATCAAGAAAGCCGGAGATGGCTCCAAGAAGATCAAGGGATGCTGGGACTCCATTCATGTTGTTGAAGTTCAGGTAACAAAATATGTTTTAATGATGTATTCCTGTGCAGTCTTTTTCTTATTTTTTCCTCAAGCTCTCTTGTTGTCGTTTTCTCCCTTTTCTGTCTCATGTAATTCTTCCATTTCTTGTCTTTGTTGATCTTCCTGGGACTTCATTCATGTTGTTGAAGTACAGGTAACAAAATTTGTTTAAATCTTGCTTTCCTGGGCAGTCTTTTTTATATTTTGTACTCAAGCTCTTCCATTGTTTTACTCTTCCTTTGAGTCTCATTTAATTTAATTTTCATTTCTCTTCTTATTTGTCTTCCTCTCCTTCATGTCATATTTTTGCCCCTTCGTAACTGCCTCTTCCTTTTTCTTTCCAGATATCCCTCCGTACTAGTCCTTTCTGATCTTAAACTATCTCTCATAAAGCCTTTCTCTTTTCTTTTCTCTTTTCTCTTTCCCCCTCTTTTTCTTCTTCCCCCTCTTTTTCTTCTTCAACTTCATCTTACTCAACATCTTTTATTTGTCAAAATCCTTTCCAGTTCATGTAAACTTATGAATAAATTATTCATGTATTTTTTTTCTCGTTCCATCCATCAAAATATGGAGAGTCGAGAAAGCCATTAACAGACATGTGTTGTCAATTTGAAGAGTCAAATCATTGTTCTAACGCAACTTACTATTTTGATTGTTTACTACAGGAGAAAGCTCAATAAAATATTCATATTATTTTTGTTTCATGCCCAATCCATCAAAATAAGGAGAATTGAAAAAGCCATCAGGAAACATGTATTGCCAATTTAAAGAATTAAATGATTGATCTAACGCAACTTGCTATTTTAAATTGTTACTACAGGAGAAAGCTCAATAAAATATTCTTTAATTTTCTTTCTTGCCCCATCCATCAAAATAAGGAGAATCGAGAAAGCCATCAAGGAATTTTGTATTGCCAATTTAAAGCATTAAATAATTGATCTATTAAATGAACTTACGGTATTTTGATTGTTTACTACAGGAGAAAGTTCAATAAAATATCCATATTATTTTGGTTTCATGCCCCATCCATCAAAATAAGGAGAATTGAAAAAGCCATCAGGAAACATGTATTGCCAATTTAAAGAATTAAATGATTGATCTATTAAATGCAACTTACGGTATTTTGATTGTTTACTACAGGAGAAAGTTCAATAAAATATTCATATAATTTCTTTTTCTTGCCCCATCCATCAAAATAAAAAGAGAGTCAAGAATGCGGCTATGCCATTAAAGGACATTGTTGCCAATTTGAAGAATTAAATCACTGATCTAACATGACTTACTATTTGATTGTTTACTACAGGAGAAAGCTCAATAAAATATTCATATAATTTCTTTTTCTTGCCCCATCCATCAAAATAAGGAGAATTGAAAAAGCCATCAGGAAACATGTATTGCCAATTTGAAGAATTAAATGATTGATCTATTAAATGCAACTTACAGTATTTTGATTGTTTACTACAAGAGAAAGCTCAATAATTTTTTTTTTCCTTGCCCCATCCATCAAAATAAAAAGAAATTCAAGAATGGGGCTATGCCATTAAAGAACATTTGTTGCCAATTTAAAGAATTAAACGATTGATCTATTAAATGCAACTTAGAGTTTTTTGAGTTTTTACTACAGGAGAAAGCTCAATAAAATATTATTTTCTTTTGTTTCTTGCCCCATCCATCAATATAAAAAGAGCGTCAAGAATGCTGCTATGCCATTAAAGAACATTTATTGCCAATTTGAAGAACTACATGTAAATCACTGGCCTAATATGACTTACTATTTGATTGTTTACTACAGGAGAAAGCTCAATAGAATATTCTATTCTTTTTCTTTCTTGCCTCATCCATCAAAATAAGGAGAATAAGCCATTGGAAAAAACATTTGTTGCCAATTTGAAGAACTGAATCACTGATCTGATACGACTTACTATTTTGATTGTTTACTACAGGAGAAAGCTCAAGGCAGGAGTGCACACTACAAGCTGACATCAACAGTTATGCTCTGGCTTCAGGTAAACAAAAACAATCCATCAAACAAGCAAGTATTGTTTATAGCCTCGTTATGATTCTATTGAATTTTTGTTTTTCACACTGTATTAGGTGAAAAGAGGGGTAACTTTGTCATGAGTAGGTATGAAAGCCCACCACGCACTATCCAATAGACCAGTTCATGGTTAGGACATCTCTGCAATGACCCCGAATATCCACAGATCTTCAAAACATGAAGAGGTCCCACTTTGTACATTTTGAAATAATCACTCCTACAGCGATAGAGATGCTACATAAATAACCTTTGTTTCCCCTTTTCAAAGAATACTTCCACCTGTGTATCATCGAGTGCACTGCTTGTGCGTAAATCAATAATGCTTACATAACTTCATGAGCACGTATACAGTATTTTGTCTCCGTGTATTTCACAGTTTGTTCTGCAATGACCTTTATCTGCTCATGCTCAGACTGCAACCGTGAACTGGATTATTGTGAAAGAATTTGCAATAGCATTGGATATTAACATGTAAACATCTAAATGGGCTCAGAATCGTAGTGACATCAAACCAGCAGTATGAGTGTCAATGATTTGAAGCCACTTCCGCTTTAATTCCGACTAGAAGAGATAAATGCACATAACATTTTGGATTATATATTTATAATAAGAATATTAATATTATATTTAGCTTATCTAATTCGTTTTTGTGCTTTTTACTTTTGGATGGGATTATTACTTGATGTCTTAATGGGCCTCATGGATAGAGACAGCAGTGTCATATTGCATTGTGTTTATTGGTGAGAGACCACAGAGGTTGGCTTTTAGAGACTTTGGCCCGAATTCACAAAGGAGGTTTAACTGAACCCATGGTTTAAACCCTCATTTACATCACCCATGGATTTAAAATTAGCGCAAAAGAAGCGTACCTTGCCTTGTGCGCATCTAATATTGGACCTCTGACTGTGTCGCGCTAATTTTAGACCATAGGGTATGCAAATGAAGGTTAAATTAAAAGATGAAGTTGAGTTCTGGTCATGCGATTGCATTTTGAAAGAAACAGTGTGAAATCGATCAGAAAAGGTTGATCATTTAGCATATATATATTGGTGTGTACTGCAAGGTTCTGGGATCATCAAAATGATCAGCAATATAGCCCAGTCTTGGTAAAGTTACAAGCACTGTACACAGAAAGATGTACTACACGAACAAGTGGCGTAAAAATTCGTTCCGATTTGTATGCTGTTACATGTCATATTTAGAATATTAAGGCATTTGAAGAGCCATCCTTTTCAGGGAACATTGTTAATCTGATGTTCTTCCACATTTACATAATAACAATGATGAAGCTCACAAATTATTTTTCACCTCTTCCCAGAACTCAACTATCTCTTTAAACCTCTTTTGTGAATTTGGGCCTTTGGAATTTGATAGAAGCAACTAGATATTATTATTCATAATTGTATTGTTTGTGATAACAGACTACCAAGAGTGGATCAGGGACCGTCAACCTTGGAGGCAGTCTCACAAGACAGGTGGAGAATGACATGACTGTCAGTACCGGCCAATCACACATAGCCAACATCGGCACCATGGTAGAGGTATGTAGTAGTATAGATATATTGACTGCTATGAGAGGCATAGCTGTTTCTATAGGCTCAAGGGGTCATAGCAGGGTGTAACGTCCCCGAGAGCCAGTATAGAAACAACTATGCCTCGAATATTAAAGCAGTCCATATATCTTGTATATATATATATAGATAGCCAACATCTGTATATATGAACTGCTTTAATATTTGAGGCATAGCTGTTTCACACATAGCCAATATCGGCACCATGGTAGAAGTATAGATATATTAACTGCTATGAGAGGCATTGCTGTTTCTATAGGCTCAAGGGGACGTTACATCCTGATATGACCCCAGGGCGCGCCGGGGCCAGTATAGAAACAGCTATGCTTCAAATATTAAAGCAGTCCATATATCTTTTATATATACCGAATTCGCCTAAAAATCTACGAAGAATTCTTACCTTATCCTTTTCTTGAGTAAACATTGGTTAAAACATCACAGAAAAGACAATGCCTGTTAATCTTCGCTGGAAAGTTGCCTGAATGTTACGATCATTCGGGAATCACACACACACTGTATGGTATCCGCGCTCGCACAAAGAAACTTTTTACATGTAAACCAATGGGCATCTCAGTAAAATATAACTATGCGACCAGTTACCAGGGGCAATGGGCATAGTGCGTTTCTTTGGATTTCAAATGACACACAATTTTTATGCCTCCGTTATGAAGTAGCCGGAGGCATTATGTTTTTCGGGTTGTCCGTCTGTCCGTCCGTACGTACCGTACGTACGTCCCGTTCTCGTGATCGCGTTATCTGAAGAACCGATTGATGGATTCCTGCCAAACTTTGGTCATGTATGTATCTTGCAGAGCCAATGAACTGATTAGATTTTGGGGTCACGAGGTCAAAGGTCACAGGGCTCATTATGTATGCAAAAACAGCTCTTGATCGCGTTATCTCAAGAACTGATTGATGGATTGCTGCCAACCTTAGGTCATGTATGGTTCATAAGGTCAAAGGTCATGGGCTCATTATGTATGCAAAAATAGCTTGTGAACGCATTCTCATCAGAACTGACAGATGGATTTAACTCAGGACATCTTGCAGAGGCAATAAACTGAGTAGATTTTAGGGTCATGAGGTCAAAGATCAAAGGGTCATATATGTATATGAGAAAGTGCTTGTAATCACGATATTCTGAGAACCTGTTAATGGATTACAATTGAACTTTAATTTGAAAAATTTCTTCTGTTTTGGTTTGTAAAATTGCTCTATGACAGAGGCATCATTTTCGACTGCGCGCAGTCGAAGTTCCATCTAGTTTTTTAATGAGTTGGAAATTTTAATAACCTTGCCAAATTTTGTATTCGTGCATTGCTTTTTAAATGAATACCGTAACTCATTTTATTAGGAAATTGAGAAAGTGTGAAATAAATGACTTATCTGAAAAGTGTAGCATTGAATTTATGATATTAAATTAGTGTTAATTCAGAATAGAAAATTTGATAAATTTTTCCCTTGAAAAATATCTCTTTCCTTGAGTCTGCCAAGGCAACAATTTCGTAATTCTCTCATTTTTCTTTCTCTCTTTCCTTCCTTTTTATCTTTTTAGGACATGGAGAACAAGATTAGGAACACACTGAACCAGATCTACTTTGGCAAGACAAAGGATATCGTAAATAGTTTAAGGTAAGTCACCTCAAGTATTTTGCATCAAAATAAATATGCAGTGGTGTTTGCTGTACTTAAAGATGAAGTTGAGTTCTGGTCATGCGATTGCATTGTGAAAGAAACAGTGTGGAATTGATCAGAAAAGGTTGATCATCTAGCATATAAGTACTGGTGTGTCCTGCAATTTTCTGGAATCATCAAAATGATAAGGAATTTGGCCCAGTCTTGGTAAAGTTACAAGCACTGTACACAGAAAGATGTATATGGGACTACGACAAAAATGTGGCATAAAAGTCTGTCCTGATTTTTATGCTGTTACATGCCATATTTAGAATATTAAGGCATTTGAAGAGCCAAGCTTTTCAGGGAACATTTTTAATCTGATGTTCTTCCACACTTGCATAATAAGAATGATAATGCTCACAAATTATTATTCACCTCTACCCAGAACTCAACCTTCTCTTTAAATGATGAACTAAAAAGCTATTAGCTTGTAGCAGATGAAAGGCAGTTGCTATCATGATATTAAAACAAAGAAATATAGAGAAATTAAAAGTCTACTCAGTTTTTGTTAGTTTACACTTTCTACCATTATCTTTCAAGTTATAACCTATTTGTCATTGTGCTCTGTCAATTTTGATAGTTGATTTAAATTGTGATGAAACGTTTGAAAGTAGAATTCAACAATTGACATGGTACATTTGAAATATTCTAATATTTTTTGTAAATCACAGAATATGTAGATATGTATACACTAAACTGTCATCGGCTGGGGATAATTATATAATGTCATTTTTTAAAGCTTCTACCCACCTTAAATTTTGCGGGCAAGCTTTCGTCCACTCCTGTGGACTTTCTCAAGCTAGGTGATCAGTCACACGTTTTCTCAGCACTGCCTGATGTCCTGCGATCACTGAACCAAAGATAGGTGACAATAGGTATCCATATATATATGTAGATATTGTTTATCCCGTTCAAACATAGGACCATTAGAAAACTGGACCAGAGTTGAATACAGTTTGCAAATGGATTTACTCTACATGACCATACATGCTATGAGAGTAATACTTCAGAACTATTTTCTAAATTCCCCAGTCGTGTATTAATAGGAAATACTTCAACAACAACAAATATTTAAAAATAGGGCAAAAAATCTAAAAAGTAAAATTAAAATAAACAAGCAGTAATATTTTAATCTATCTAATTTTTCTTCTAACTGTTATTTTTTTGTGTACTACAGGTCAGTTCAGTCATCGGCAGCCGTAGACAAACAGAAAAAGCTCAATCAGGAACTATTCCAGGCCCTCAAAGCAAAGGATAGGAATTAATAGCGAGAGAGAGAAAGAAAGAGAGTGTCTGTGCGCTTGTCTGTCTGTCTGTCTGTCTGTCAATCCATCAGCATGATCTTCACTTCAAACCGGTCGCCCGAGAATGCCCTCTGACCTTTCCCCTCGCCCCTTCCTACTTACCCTGTTACTTTACTACACCCCTCCCCCTTATGTTCTGAATAATCCGTATGTACGTTATCCTCAACAAAGTTTGGTGTGGAGCATCTTGGCGTTGCTTCTTCTTTAACACTCATCATGCCATGACATGATATCATGTATGCAGCAATGGAGAACGTAAACTCAAAAGATACATAACTTACAGGTATGCTGTAGTACAGAATTTAGAACCACATGATACAGAACATGATGCCTTCTAGCTGGCACCCATCTGTCATACTGGAACAGTACCCTTATGGCACTCAATAGAGCATGTAGTTCATTGTGCAGTTACTGTATGTCTTTTTGTTTGTAGTGCAGAGTAGCATTTTCAGGACCTTATGTCAACCATAGCCCCATTTTATGTGCCACCTTTTAAAAAATTCTTGCATCTTAGGGCCTTCTGCTTCCCATCACAGATTTGACTGTGCTTCCACTTACAGAGCTAGAAGGGAGTTAACTCTTTGTTTAAGCATATGAGTGAACGAATGCCCTACTGGCTCCCTACAGATGGCTATATAGTTTGAATATCGGTATAATTGGGGTGGGGTTCCACAGCTACATGTAGGTGGTTTTACAGAAGAAAAGTGCCTGTGTATGGAACATGTGGTGTTTGTTCATAATTTTCTAAATCCAAAGTTAATTCACTATACTCTTGTTATCACAAGGAGATGGAGACTGTCCGTATCTAGTTCCGAATATGATCATGCTTGCGCTCGTGTAGTACAATATCTCATATGTTGCATGTGACAAAGAGTGCGTATCGTTATTTCATTGCACACAAGAGCACTTTATAAAACAGACAAGCATCTTCTTAAAAGATGAAAAAAGGGAGTCCAAAATTGAGCAGAATATATTTGAAAATGTGTGTTTGAAAAGGAGAAGGAAAAAAAAAGGCAGCATGTTGTTGTGTTTAGTTTGTGAATATTTCGTTCCATAACAAGAGAAATACTTTATTTGTTGTTGTTGTAAGTAGTAGCATTTTAATCTTTATATGTGTATGGGAGAACGTTTGGGGGGAAAAAGGAGGAAGTTATTATTTGATGAAAACATGTACATGCACTATTTCTGTTGCAAAAACAGAACTTGAATTTTATTTTGCAAAAAAAAAAATCAATGAATAAGTAGGGTATTGAAGGAAATCGTGGAGTGTTTAGTAATCTCCAATTATATTATCAGACAAATGATTTTCTTTTAAGTTCTCTTCTATGACCCAAGCGTTTGGCAAGTTTCACTTTCGTTTCCAAAGAGGCGCAATTATCATTTTCTTTTTAATATTTAGGATATTGTAGAAATGTAGATATATCTCTCTTTTGCATTGTTATAGTATGAAACATGTATAGATATTACACAAATTATAATGTATGGTATGTAATTTCACATTCAAGATAAAGTTTGGATGCTTTGAAGAATAATTGTATGGTATCCTTAAAAAATTGTGTTATGTCAGTTAAATTCATAAACATAAGCTATACTAGGAAATTTAATGTAAAGTAATATGTAGGGTTTGTATTGTTTTGCTAACACTTCACATTTTATTAGCATTGATAATGCTCCAGTTAGATTAAGCCACAGACGTTAAGAGCAATCATATTATTACGGCACTGTAGACTTGATATTAAATATATTAAAAATAATATATCGACCGGTACTATAAGCAGGAACTAAAATAGAGGGGTATCGATATTATAAGACAGTATGCAAGTAAAAGGTTTACTATAGGGTGTGTATTGAGCACGGAGTTTGTCTCGATTAGTATCATATCCAGTGATTGCCATGAAGAGTCTTGAACACTTTCCAAATTCACATTCCTGTGTTTAATAGCGCATTTCTTACCAACAATGAGCTGCTTTTGATCGTATGTTGTAAGCGTTCTGTTCTTAGGTTTGTGTGTTCATATGGGCGTTTTTTTAAGAGCATGCCATGATACATCTGTTGTGTGTTCATGTACGAGTATGTTGAACATCTGAACAGACGTTCTTTTACCGTGTGACCAGAAAACTTTAATCGAATGGAATGCAAGATTTCGATGTCGATTTCAACAATGTTTTGTGTACATGTTAAGGTTTGAAGATCTTTTACGAATGTTCTGTGACATCTTCAAGAATGTTTAACTGTATGCATTGTTTCTAACACATTTGTTATCACACGATGAAGTAGTAATGACGAGGCAGCATTTCAAGAATGACAGAAATTACAAGCTCGCAGACATCCCATCGAAATGCATGAATTCAATAAATACGTGTTTCAAAGGGATGTGGGCAAACTTGTACTTATGACGGTTTATTGAAACGATGCCCAGGTCTTTGTGGTGTGTAAAAATCAAACATCAGAGCATGGTCTGCTTAGTAAAAATTTTCATTATGGTTCATTCTAAATCCTTGTAAGTCCTGTTCTCGGCAGAAATGCACAAAAAACGGCTACGCAGCAAGCTGCTGTACAATTAAAAAATACCCATTTGACACCTTTTACATTTCTACACAGTAATTTTTAGTTAACAGATTGTTATTGCTAACAGTAATATGTTACAACTTTATCCCTCCACTTCGAAATGAAATATTTCCAAATTTGATCAAAAGTTGTTTAAACGCCTATCTGCCAGGTGCGTGACGGACTGTGTAAACTTTCAAACAGGTTTTGGGATTTGGTGTGATATGTGTTCCACATTTCAACTTTATTGTTAAACCAAATAGGAATGTGTGTGTTACTAGCATGTTTTAAAAATTCATGTTGGGTTAGAGCCTCTAAACACTATTACTTTATACTCAGATATTCTATATTTGTGCTTTACATTGATTACTAAGGTATTTATTCAGGTGAGCAATCCAGAGTTTGGGGTAACTTTTTTCATGTATTATTACGTTCAACTTTTACTTAGCCATCACGACAATTATCGTTATCTCCAATTGCTAAATAGCTCTTTATAGGCCACTGATGTTGTAAGTTGTAATGCATGTAGTTAACAAACAAAAAAAGAATTATCCAAAATAATACCAAGTGATTAATTGTAAATTTTGAAGTGCTTTTGAGAGGAACGTGAAGAAAGGGCAAGCGTAATTTTTGTATTGAAATCACTATGAACACGACTGACAAAGAAAGTGGACAAAATATACAGTTCCTCAGGTAGACAAAGGAACATCCCTTCACTGCTATTATGTAAACATGTGTAGAACAGGTGTCACATGCATATTCACCTTTTTACATAATAGCAGTGAAGGAATGTTCCTTTGTCTACCTGAGGAACTGTATATTTTGTCCGCTTTCTTTGTCTGTCATGTTCATAGTGAATGGAGGTAAACATACCTTACATTTTCATGTGTTAATACTGTTTATAAGTACCAACATTCAGAAGCATGAATAGAACGGTTTACTAAGATGTTCAATTTTATGCATACTGTTTAAAGAAAGGTTGTTCTTGACAACATGTAAGTTTGCCCAGGGTTTGCCCGACATAGCCACATGTTTTTTATGCAGACAGGATTCCAAGTATTGTGGTTAATTCATTAATAATGGGTTAATGGAAAACCTCGTCACTAGGTCCCCAGGAAAGAAAGATCCATAAATTTGAAATGTTAGTAAACCAGGCTATTGGTATGAAGTTTCATAGGTGCATGTACATTATTTCAGAGGCAAACGTTAAGATTAAAATCAATACGTTTATGTAATCTAGTCCTTTGTAAATAAGCATTTTATATTGGGCAAAGAAGATTTTCATTATAATTATGCCTTTATCATATAGAGCTATAAAGTTAACAAATGTTAGATCATCTTGATAACATGTTCCACGTTTTTATTTTCATTATTTGTCGCATGTACTAATAGCTTGCCATCCATCTAAAGCTATATATTAGAAATCTGATTTGGATCAAACTAGGATTTATAGTTTTTATACATGTATAATGAACCTATAATTAGTTTAATTAATTCCAACTTCAACTCCTTTTGACATGTTTTGATTTTCTGTTGAATTTTCTTTTAAAAAATTCCCCAAATTCTTTAATTTTGTAGCAATTTACCTATGTTCATTGTTAGTATGCAATTGATAGTGATTTATATCCCCTTACCCACACTATGTATAGAATTTATGGTAATGCTCATATATGATAGATTGTATATATATTTCCTTAATTCAGCTAAATCATTTTTTATATAATTAAATCTAGATTATTCTTTTTTTTTGTAAGTCAAATTTATTTTCTAAACTCAGTGCATCACGTAATGGTCAATGCATTGATAAAATGCAGTTCTTTATTCGTAAAAATAAAAGAAATCTACACACCAAGTAATCACATTTCACAAAAGCAAACGTCAGTTTCTGCCTGCCTTTGTTGTTTGACTTGTCTGTTGTAAACATGGAGTGAATTCTAACATCGAATGAAATATGTTGTGTGACTTATCCCTTTATCTAACACGTCAGTGAATGTTCATTGATTTGAACACATTTTCTGTTCGGAGCTAGAAGGGTGTTAACTCATAAACTTTAACACAGAGTTAATTAATGCCCTTTTGGCTCCGAACAGATATTATTCTTGTTACTCGATAGAAAAAAACAGTTCGAGTCGGAAGAAGATTGAAAAATAGGAAGGAGGAGGCCCTTTTTTTTCCCTTCTAAATGGCCGCTCGGTACATTTTCCCTGACAGTTGGGCTATTTTTCAAGATCGCCGCCGGCAATTTTTTTTTTTTTTTTTTTTTTCAAAGAAGAAAAAGATCGATTTTAGCAGTGTTTTTCATGATTTTTTTCTTCCAAAAAAAAGAAGGCAGCACCCCAAAAAGAAGCGGGCGGGGACGCTAAACATGTGAACAAAAATGTAATGGCCTTATACTCGTGTACCCCTTCTGCATTTTGATTTGTGAAAGTGTGACAAAGTTGTTAAGCACGGATGTAGTCGAAGCCGGAAGTTCCAGAAACAAAATATTACCTTCTATCAGCTTTGTTCATGTGACTCTGTCCAAGACTGAGGCCACTAAAATATGGCCTCGAGACCAGACTCGGCTACTACACTGGTTCCGATATACATATACAAATATGTTTGAGTAAAACTTTCTAAAAATCCACTCAAGGAGATTTCAATGGCCATGTCCATTGCCTATTTAACTGTGAAACCATTACAATGACGATTTGACATTTTCATTGTGATGTAATCATCGTTAATTGATTACGGTTTAAAACAGACGATATCAGCTTTGAGCTACATGTCGTGTTCTTATTAATAAATCAATTCAATTCAATTCAATTTAATTCAATTCAATTCAACATGATATCTTTGGAATATTACAATAGGAAATTGGAATTGCTCGCTTGAGTTGATTTCTAGAAAGTCTGTGCGATTGGTGTTATAACATATTTATTGAATTATGTATGAGTGAAACTAACACATTGGAATGGCATGTTATACCCAAGATTGAGTGATTCATCTAACGAGTGCCTTTACAAAGAGAATGTGAACTTCCTTCCCTTAATACAGTACACAGTATACTGCTCAACAGTACTTCACTTTTCACAAAAGCATATTCCAAGTTATTAATTTCACTTATATATTCATTTATTCATTTTTATTTGTTTTATTCAAACTGGGTAACTTTCTCAGTATTAAAACTGTTTTCCTTAGAGGCCCTGTACAAAGTTTAAATACATACATATGTCTTCTTCTTCTTCTTTTTCTTCTTCTTCTTTTTCTTCTTCTTCTTCTTCTTCTTCTTTTTCTCCTTCTTCATCTTCTTCTTCTTCTTCTTCTTCTTCTTCTTCTTCTCTCCCTCCTCCCCCTCCTCTTCCTCCTTCTTCTTCTTCTTCTTCTCTCCCTCCTCCCCCTCCTCCTCCTTCTCCTTCTCCTTCTTCTTCCTCTTCCATCTCTTCATCCTCAGGTTTACCACAACCACCATCACCACCACCATCATCATCATCGAAATAATAATAATCATCATCATCATCATCTCTTTTCTATATACTTTTACTTTTAATCTTCTCTTTATCGCGTTTTCCTTGATCATCTCTTCTTAATCACCCCCTCCACCTTTAACCTCTGCTATGTTAGTTTAACCTCTCACCATCTTCCTCCTAGGTGTGTTCGCACAGTGGCTGAGCAGGAGGAGATCATCGCCATACAGAAGAAGATGATGGCATCAGCTAGCAATCAAGACTGATAAGCATCATCTCATCACGATTAGCTCGAGCTAATCTTCATCAAGTCATTCTTTAGTTGACGAGATTTTGATTTAAACAAAAATTGAGCCATTCTCTCTTTTATATTTTCAATTAAACTTCCAATAAAAAAATACAACAACACTATCTGATCATGATTTTTTCTCAAGCTAATTTTTATTGAGTCATTCTTTTGTTGATAAATGTATTTTCATATAAACTTTAAATTGGGATTATAGTCATTATTTATTTGGTAAGACATTTGATAATATATTTTACAAGACTTTGACTGATTTAATCATCATCTTTTATGATTACCTCAACATTACTTTTTGTTAATTGTTAAGGTTTTAAATAAGACAATCACTAAACATTATTTCTTCATGTAACAACACTTCGATAAAAGCTTTATCTGATGTAATGTATAACCATCCTCTTAAAATGATTAGATCAACCTAAAGTATATCGAGTGAAATTTATTTTCACAAACATTGTATTTGATTTGCTTTTCACCCACGTTATCATGACATTTTAATATGATTAATTCAAGCTGAATGGTCTTGTATTTCTCCTTTTCTCAAAAGGTTTTCATATACTTTGCCAAATAAAACAAATAATGTCATTTCGTTATCTCAAGCTTTGAGCTGGCAATATTACCTTTCTTGCTAAGATGTAAATTAACACTTCGTCTTCCTCTATATTTTCACCCTTATGTAAATACTCATATTTTGATTATCAATAACACTTGTGCTATAATTTTAAACAAGTATTTGTATACTGGTGTACTGATTTTTAGCTCGTTTATAATCAACTGAAGTGAAATAGACTTCACCATAACTATCCAAAAGAAGGAAAATACCTAACAAGATGAAAGCCGCAAAATAGCAGCAACCAAATAAGGTAAAATGAGTTTGAGTCAAATAAGAATCGGACATAATTATAACCATCGACTCTTTTTTCTTAAATAGAAAGATATACTATATAATAGAAAGATATTTCGGTTTAGAAACATATCTTGGATGTTTATCCTCTTTCTGTTTCATGTCTCATCATTTTCATTAAAGTTTTGTTACTTTCTTTAAAAGCATCTTCGGTGCTCATTTGAAAAGTAACCCTCAATCCACTGTTCATCAGTAAAAAGTATGTGAGCTTATTTCTTGGGTTTTATTAAAACTGCAGACCGCCTGCATGATACTTTGTTTTCGTATATAGCACTGCTAGTTTTTAACGGAAGCATCAAAGTTTGAAAACATATCCTTTTTTATTGTGGCTTTTCCGTTTATAGATCTTAAATTGCAATATCAGTTTCGTTTCGATTTCCTGTCATTATACCTTTTTAATCGCTACTTGTTTGCTTAACCTTTCATAAATTGATATACGTAAACGTAGTCATTATCACGTACAACGCATACCGGTTCTTGTTTTCACTTTACACAAGTAGAATCAAATAATTACGAATGAAGTCCCATGGAAAAGTAATGTTGAATCTTGTAAATACATGTACCACCAAAAACTGCTAGTCACCGATCAGTTGTATGACTGTTCTGAACCTTCTAATATCGATATGGAAGTATACAGAAACCAATTAAGAAACACGATCGCAACTAGCTATCTTCTGAAAAATAACTTGTCGGCAACTTCAACACCTTATTGTACATTACATAGAAATCATGTTCAGATTATGTAACACGTCATTGTGTGTCATGTTCGCACATTTCAATTGGTGACGTACAAGGCCACTACATTATATTGATTTCCCGAAAGGAGTTGCGATCGCGTTAAGAACAAAAACTAAATCAATGAGGGATCGACTCGAAAATTGATAATTAATTGTAAACACTTTCTAGTAATGATGGACGCTGTTTGTTGAATGTTATGTATTAAACTTCCTACTTTTAACAAAATCTTAAACAAATTAATTTAGCTCTTGTCTTTGTGGACCAATTGGCATGCTTTGTTTTTATCGAGTGTGATTTAGTTCAATGTATCTAGTACAGTATAAAAGCGTAGAAATAGGCAATTCTTGAATGTTTGATTTGAAACAGTTTGTTAGCGTGACTGAAGTTATCCTTGTTGGATCAGTCTTTCTTTGTAAAGTTTAGAAATGTATTTATTATGCTTTTGCGTTCGAGGTCCGCGAGCAGTAAACCTTATCAGTAAAATTGGACATGTATGTAAGCCTAGCCTGTGGACAGAAATGAACTTATCACAGTTATTCTTAATAAAAAAAATTTCGGTAGGAAATATACATGAGTGAAGCCAAGTAAATTTCAATTGTTGAATGAGAAAAAATAACTTTTCAGGTTGCCTTCAAGAAATATTTTATTCATATGCACTGACAAATTCGTTGATGGTAACCTCAACTATCAATGCTCATATTTTATATAGAAATAAATATGTATTGTACTTTTTGTATGTATTTATTTTCTGGGGCAATAATCTCATTTAGGACAATCTATGTTTCTTTTCAAAAAAAAATTCTTCATTTTTTATGTCTCTGTTTAAATTTCTAAATCGTCCATATTTTGCAACATTGGTCTTCCTCAAAGCACCGAGTTAGAAAATCATATTATTTTACGTCTATGCATATATCCTAATATGATTTGATATTGGTCTTATTTTGCTATTGCAATGACGCAATATTTTGTGCTTTTGATAAAACGCCTTTTCTGATTATTGGTATGATTAAACCTCAAATGTAATTTATTTCAGTTCTTTTTGTTCATTTTGTGTTTTTTGTTCTAAATTTTATTCTGTCCAATTTGCTATACCACACTTTTAACCCTAATAAGGCCGGGCTATTTGAAGTCTTACTACGGCCGGGGGGGGGGGGGGCATTATGCCCCCCCCCTAAGATCTCGGCCGTGAAACGGCCGATCTCCGCGAAAATGTGCACGCATGTCAAGTGAAGTGTATAGAACAATATGATAATTTCAATTTTTTGAAAAAAATCCCTAATTTGCATATTTATGGTAATTTATGCAAATAACGTCATAAACTCACATTTTTACCCATAAATCCTATATTATTCATATTTAAGCATTCTTTTTAACTACATATATTCATTAGACCATTTGGAACAATAATACGACAACAAAAATTGGAAGAGCCAGCTTATTCCTTATGTTATCTCTTGTTTTGATAATTTCTTATGTATTTCATTGTTTTTTTAACTTATTTATGTTATTTTTTTTATTTTTTTTTCATTTCTTCCTACAATTCAACTATTTTGACTTCCAAAACAACCACCTAAACTTTAAACAAGACCCAATAACCAATGTTTGATCTATTTTTAGGAAAAATGACATTTCCATATGTTTTGTACACAAATCACAAAAATGAGCGATTTTCGGGCTGACATGCAAAGACAAAAGGTCACGTGACCTTGCAACTATAGGTCCGATTTTTTTTTTTTTTTTTTTTAAAGATGCGCAAGACTCTAAAGAAAAAAGTCAGCGAGCGGCGAGGCGCCATCCATATGCATTCTCGAACAATCAGAAAAATCGTGGAGGGGGGGGGGGGGGGGGGGCCCCCCCTCCACGATTTTTCAATCATATCTTTAAACCTTTCTAAGCCTTTATCACCTGTTCACTTTGTATAGCCTCTCAACAATTCGCATTGTCTGTGTCTCTTCTTTTCTATGTACTTCAGCAGTTTTTAGGCAATTCTCTCTTCCAAATAACTTCTCATCTCTCTCTCCCCCTCTTTCGCTCTGTAGAAGTGTTCCACTATTGCTCATCAATTCTTTGATGTAGATTTCAATATAAGGGTCATTTGTCTCTGTCTGGCTATATATCTGTGTGTGTGTGTGCGTGTGTGTGTGTGTGTGTGTGTGTGCATGTCTCTCCCCCCCCCCCAGCCCCCCTCTCTCTATATACCATCATTTACCCTATCTCTCTCTCTGTACATCATTGGCTCCTATATATCTTTCACAAATTTGACACCGAAATCCCCCTAAAACTCGCAAGTAAAATGCAACAGACAGTTGATGATAATTCAGTGACAAAGTCATTTTTTATTTCTTCTTACTCTGTAAACTCTCCCTGGTTCTCTGAAACTAAATTTGGTTCTCATAAAATGGTATCATTTCATCATAATATACAAAACAAGTTGGCAGTCAGAGTAGTAATATTTTTCTCTCTTTTTTTTCTTTTTCTTACTCTGAAAACACCCAATGTATTAAAAAAAAAAACCAAACGAGTAAACTAATTTCACACATGTTCGTCCACCATATACAAAACATTATCAATGTGTAGAATAGCAAGCTTCGCGACTGTCGGAGTATCCGTTTCTTGGCGACTGTTAAGATTGTCAAATTCTAACATGATAGTAAACAAAGATAATACACACATAAGAACATACCTCATGCTGTCAAAAAGATTTGTTACAGCAATGTACACATGGCATGCTGAAAGGGGAGGGGATTTTTTTAAATCCTACTTTTAAAATATCATACATATACTTTCCAATATCCCTCGAGTGGAATTAGGCTGTGCTCAAGACTTTATGGCACTGTGTTCGAGTGCCAAAGTTAGAGTCTCTGACTGCAGGCTACCAGTCAGAGAACGTACCGAATATCAAATTTTGCTCTTTCATAATAAATCCAAAATACTTTCAAACTAGCTACATGACACACTCCGTTTGGAGCCAGAACGGCGTTAACTCAAGTACTTTAACACAGGGTCGACGCCCTTCTGGCTCTATAGAGAACTTTATATAACAATTTCACACAGTAAGCTTTAGATTTCTAACCTGCTAAAACCTCTAAGACTAAGTACATGAACAGTCTCATTTCAGACAAAATGGATTATTGGTCAGGTGCAATGCGTTTGTGCAGAGATTCTGTATACTGATGTAAAAATATACCTGGTATGTCATGCATCATAAGAAAACTATATTTTTCTGTAAGTACAGTGTAATGGTACATTGCATTGAAAAATGTTTGTGATTACTGATGAAGTACAAAAAAATGTCCATCTTTCAAAGTAACTTACATTCTGATATGTATGTTTTCTAAGATGTTTCTACCGTGCGAATATTTGAAAGGTGCTAGCAGCTCGATAACTTATGGATGGAATAGGGGATATATGTGGTATGTAACAGGGGCTCTAAGATGTGTGATCAATTTGTACATCTACCGGTATTCATTGTATCATTGGCAGAAGGTCGTTATCGCACACACCTGCCACGAAGCAAATTCTTGATAACTCGCTTCTAAGCTCTACATGGTACACCATATTCTATACATGAACTAGATTGATCTCTTTATCGACAATTCACATAGTGAGAATGGATGATAACTACTCAATTTGAGTAATCTGGTATGAAATAACCTCACACTTTTGAAGTTACATCATTTTTAATAACATTTTGTGTATAGCACTAGTGCACGTCTGTATTGGCAGAACGGCACAATGCGCTTACGGCCTTCTTCAAGCAACGATATATTGTCTGTAAAAAGGACTATAAGCTCTGTGATCCTATGGTACATCAATTCCTTTTTTTTAGGGGTAAAAGCTGGATTTTGATTGGTTAATAACAGGGTTTATACCTTCAGTTGATATCAGTTTCTCCTGTAAGTAATTCTGTACTCAGGGGGAGTGAATAAAATGACCATTTCCTTAAAATATGGTTATTGCCATAATTCTGACAAAGAGTATATAAAGTTCAAAGATAACAACATGTGGTCATAAATTTCATGAATAACTTAAACAGCTGCAAAACGAATTTCTAGAGTTCAAATACCCATATTTCATTAGGTTATCACAGTAATAAAGATATATTTCAAAATTGGACATCATGGAACTTGCATTTCAATGTTTTATCAGTAATGGATAAAATGTATACTTTGCAACTGAGCTGTGCCAGGTTAAAACAAGAATGAATTTATGTACCCACCAAAACAATGCTTTTGCATTCATACGCTAATACTTAAAAAAAAAAAAAAATTAAGTTAGACAGTTATTTGAGAATGATTGATTTTAAACGTTAGTAATGTGGATTGGGCAAATCAAGATAAACAAAGGTAACAACAGAAGAGCAATAATCGAGTTAAAAAGCAGAGAAGAAAATAATATTTGTTTCCTTTAAAACGTGGGCAAACTTTCATCAGCACAAATGCTTTTCCCCTGATTAAAAAATCCCCCACGTCAGCTCACACAATGAGAGAGAGTACCGCAGCTGTGACATCATAAAAATCTATTTTTAGAATTTCTCAATTTTTTCTTCATTTTCCAAAAGAGCATCAAAAATGATGTCCGAATGTCGAAAATCAATTAAGTATGTTTAGTATTGGCTGAGATATGACCATCTGAATAAATATATGTTCTATGGGAACTCAGTGTTATAGTGCTCTGGTTCCTAATGTTATGAACCAGAGCACTATATTATTAACACTTAGTTCCCATAGGACATCCTTTTATTCAGATGGTCATATCTCAGCCAATACTTAATATATTCAATTGGTTTTCAACATTCTGACATTATTTTTGATGCTTTTTCAGAAAATGAAAAAAAAATTGAGAAATTCTAAAAATAGATTTTTGATGACATCCACTTCACTACTTGTACTGTTACCAACGCAAGATGCATTAATAAAATCAAAGGGCAGATTGAACCGCATCACATTTTTAAAGATTTTTGATCAGTTTATGTCGTGTTTCAAATAATCATAACCACCTCAAAATATAAATATCCAATCTTGTATTTTGAGTACCGTAGATATTTGGACAATCTTCAAAAAGGGAATATGAAATAAAATATGAAATAAAAAAATTCAACGATGTAAAAATATATCAAATGGAATTACAGAGGTCCTAAAATAACATTTTACATGTTTTTCCTTTCATGCTTCTTTGCGATAAGAAGGTTATTTTCTCAGATATTTTTTTACCTAAAGATGAGGATTTATCTTGGCAAATGTATGATGAAAAAAAGAAAAAAGATGCAGAAACCAATAAATCAAATCAAATCAAATCAAATAAAAATTATGATTATGATTTTATCAAGTCTCATTATGAAAATGTCCCCCACCCCCCCCCCCCAAAAAAAGCAAAATTTTCCTTTTCAATGCAAAGCATAATTAAATTTTAGGTGATTTAAATAATGCACAAAAATCCAACACAGAAGAAGTGTACTAATAAAATGGAAACTACATTTAATATTCCATAGACTACCATACAAATAAAACTTCTTCATGCACTTTTTGCAATCCAACATGGTGAAAAAATAGGGAAAGAACTATGAAACTCAAAGTAAACGCGAAATCAGTTTTCATAATCTCTGTTACTGTCTTGCCTTGCACTACACCTAAATCATGTATGAATTTAAGCAACAACAACAAAAAATGTCACAAATCATGTTTTTTAGAGCATCTCATGATTTTTTTGAAGATAGTAAAGCAATAGAGAGATTTGTAAACCCTTACATATGTCTGGTGCACAAGAGGCATTATTCCTATTCGAAACCACCATTATGAATTTACCATAATAATGCATGGCCTTATCCAGAGTCTTACTGTTTGCCTGAACAGATTAGCTCAATTCATTTTCATCAAGCACCGATTTGACCAACAGCTAAACGAAAGCTTTGGTCAAGCGAATGGACCGCTGTACATGTATATTGTTGGGAAGCAATGCCCTCAAAGTAATACTTGAATAAACACCGGATGGATTCTCAATCAGTTAATAACACATTATGCTCAAACATGGATCGATATGATAGCATCTTCTTCTGAGACAATGGACAATATTCATGAAAACTAACAAAAGCCTACACATTGCTGGTAAACAAAATCAACTATGAAACCATGTATATCCCTCCAGAAATGGACGCAAATGCTAAAAATGTGAATATGTTTATATTATTATGAAAAAATAAAGAAGACCTGAAATGGTTATTTTACCCCCCCCCCCCCTCAAAAAAAAAAGCAACTATGAAAATTAGTTCTTCTTCCTTCACAATCTGTGGATAATTAATGTTTTAAAGTGAGCTTCTTCAAACCTATACGTTGAAGAAAGACCACATCGTCATACTGCATCCGCAACAGCGAAAGCTACGGCATATAGATCTGAAGAAGCTTGCAGCTAATACAAGGCAAGAGAAAGCTCATCAAAACAGGTACATTTGTCCACTGATTGTAAAGAACAAACTAATTCTCAAGTTAAATCGCCAATCAGATGAAACCTCTTCCATGATTTAATACTGAAGCAATTAAGTGATTCTTGCAAGCAAATGCTTCTACATGACAGCAATGCATTGCTCGAATAAGAATTTGCTTTCATCATCAAATAATTGCTTGATGACTTAGGAGAGGGAGAGAGGGAGAGAGGGAGAGAGAGAGAGAGAGGAGAGAGAGACAAATAGAGATAGAGAGAGGGAGAGATGGAGCGAGACAGGCAGAGAGAGAGAGAGAGAGAGCGAGAGAAGGGGGGGGGGGGGAGAGAGAGGAGGGGGGGGGGGGGGGGTAGGGTGGAGAGAGGGGAGGTGATTTGGCCAGATAGAGACAATCATCACTCCTAGAAACAATATCAAATTAATGCAAGAGATAACATTAACTTCCCAATTCCATACAGTCTTAAATCATCCTATTTCTGAATCTACAGTTTTTAACGTGATGTTTTTTTTTTTCATGGCTACAATCTAAACTTCTATTCGTAAAATACGCTAAATATTTCACCGAATTCAAATCATTAGGTCTTCCCTTCGTAATTACAAAATGTTAGGTCACTCATGATCGCGAACTTAAGAATATACAGATATCCGTCAAAATTCCCTATTGCATGAAGCACAAGCAGCAAATCGTCAGTTAGTTAGAACCCAATAGTTTTAGTGGAGAAAAAAAAAACACAACAACTTCCTACCCACATGCACTTCAGCATTAATACTGGTTTCTTGCAATAAACAGAACCTGATTCAAGACAACAAATTCTAGCTAGGGGCTGGACTTCGCTTCTCTCTCCATCAAAACAATGCCATTCTTCAACAGTACAAAAAAGGGACTAATGCTAGATAACACCGACTGCCTACATTCATCCTCTATACAACTTAGAATTTAGGGATGGGGAGGGGGGCAAACAGAACTCATCTTGATCTAAATATATATACAACTGTACAACTTCTTTGACCACACAGATGAAGAAAAAAAATATGACAATGCACTCGACCATGAAACATAAAAAACAGGATCAAATCTAGATTAAAAAGCGAGCTCTAGAGGGGGGTGCTACGACGTGGTCATGTGAGGGGGCGCCGTGAGACTCGTGTTCCGCCGGAGAACGGAGCGGATGTCGCCCGTGAAACGCAGGGCGTCCAGGAAAGGAAGAAGGTTGAGAAGACCGGTGTCGCTCGGCTCCGACATCCAGGAGACGATGGGGATGCCGTTGTCTGTGGATGGAGAGGTGAGAGGTGAAAGGTTATTGGGAGGTGAAAGGTCGTTGGGAGGTTAGAGGTAAGGAGAGTTATCATATTGACTTTTGAAGAAGAGAATATATGATAATCTTTGATGTTATTCTCTACCATTCCAGGACACGATGGGGATGCCGTTGTCTGTGGAGAGTGTGGAGAGGTGAAAGGTTATTGGGAGGTTAAAGGTCATGAGAAATATCATATTGCATTTAAAAAGAAGAGAATAGACGATAATCTTTGATGTTATTCTCTCCAAGGGTTGAAGTTGGGAGTCTGGTTAGCATAGGAAATGACAGTGGGGTAACTGTTGATGGAGCATGTGTCGTAAACTCTATTTATGATGGTGATCCACTATCATTTCACAAGATTTTAAAAGAAAAAGACATTTTTCTATCCAAGATATTGACTACCGCAACAATGTTTTTTTATCTATTAGCTTTCATCAGGCTATGACCGATTAGTCTCAGTACATATAGGGCTTTACGTGAAGTCCTTAAGCACATAAGTGAATGCTATTCATCTAGATTCTCTACTTTACTCTGTGTTGAGTGTTCCTACCATATGGCCCCAATGAGAGCTTATGGCAGTTCTAGAACCTAGCGAATCATGTGTAAAACCCATTACTTTTTTATAGTCGTTTAAAGGAGCTCCATTTGCCTATTGTAAAGGTGCAATTTTTGTCTTGCTATTTTCAATTTTTTTCTTCGCTGTTTTACGGCTGCCCCTCTTTAGCTTAAATTACTCTCTGGTTCAGTAAAATTCTCCACTGACAAAGACAAATCTAACATCTTTACACAGTCAAATTTGAAATTATTCTCAGCTGAACCTTCCTATCTTTCTGGAGACTTAATTAAAATCTTAAAGGGAGTGTAGCATGACGAGACTACGTGTCTGGCCGTGGCCTGACTCTGGGCCAATTGGGTATAATACGACTACGGCCAATGCGACCACAGCAATCATGTGCGTCTGACATATGCAAAACCGAAGCATGAGGAGAACTTCGGTCTGAACGAGCGTGACTTCCAAGGATTCACCTATCTCTCCTCTTCTAGCAAGAGAACAGCGCCCAACGTACCTGGAAAGAGCCTGTATGCACCGGGTGAGTTATCCACGATGAATATACTAGAGAGATCTGGATGTACTGCGGATAAATCCTTTGTGTAGCTCCCTGAGTCTAGTGTGCAATGCTGCATGAAAAAAGAGGAATTTTAGATGAAAGAAAATATTGATAATACCGGTACATTGTGTACATCATTTTTATCACATATTTAAAATACATTTATTGTCAATAAATAGGAAACCCTTTTTCATTGACTACCAAAAAGTTATAAAAGAGGCTTGCGGTAGCACCATGTGAGAGAGAGGGAGGATTGGGAAGTCCGGAAAAGGACTCTCAATAATTTTTCTTTCTTGAGTGTGTGTAGTCCTGAAAAGAACTGTTGGTGTAGTCTTGAAAAAGACCGTTATCTTTCTTAGCTTACTATAGCGCCGGTTGGAGAGGATAGGTGAAAAGAAAGTTGTTTTATACAATCATTACATTATTCAATTCTTTCAAAAAGTCAGTGACTTTACATATCATGGTTTTCATCACAATAATTTGTAAAGCAAACTTGATCAAAAAACAAAAAAAGAAGAAAAGAATGATTGGTAATTGATAATAAAGCAGAACCAAGAAATTGAAAATTGTAACATTTTGGAAACATGTTTGCATTCGTTCATGGCATAGTTCTATTAAAGAGAAAAGTTTTTGACGATCTCATCTCATTTCAGACAGTGAGCTCTGTTCATCCATATCCTTCAAGGAAGCATATAAGACAAAATACCATTCAGTTTTAATTTACACTTAGCCTTAAGAAACCTATACATGTACATACAGAGCTCCATACACTCTGCAAAACAGGTAGCCTGACAACAAAACTTGAAACAGAAGGGTGGCAGAGCCCATATCATTCTTGTTATCCACTGCTCAAGTAGTGAGTAGAAAAAAATGTTCATTTTCTTATATATTGCAAATGCTATCATTGTATATATCTTTGTATTGTTCTTATTGAAAATGGAAATGAATAAAACAAATTGAATTGAATTGAATTGAACTGTTTCAAATGCACCAAAAAGGTTCAATTACTGTCATCGTGTTAAACATTGATAAGTTTGTACCTGTCTATAGTATCTTCTCTGCAGTAAGCCTCTACCGTTATCTAATTTTTCAACGACCGGCGATCCGTAGATCTCCATACTCGCTGTGAAGACTACCAACTCAAACCATTGGCTAACCTGAAAGGCAAGAAGAAAAATAGGAGTTTGAAAAGAAATTGTAGATATATTAAAATTGAACTGGAGTTTCATAAAACAGTACTGGGTATATAATTTACATGTATAATGGCAATGAGAAAGGGAATGGTGTATACATTTAAGCAACATGTTGGAAGGATGAAAAGGTTACTAAAGAGATATGTAAGAAAATGAGAGGTGAGATTACGATAAACAAAGGAGAATGAAATTTGATGGAGAGAACTGAGAGCAGGAAAGAGAGAGAGAGGGAGAGCGAGAGACAGGTAAGACAGAGACAAACAGAGAGAGACAAAGAGAGAGAGAGAGAGATAGAGAGAGAAATGACATAAAAAGTGAATACCGGTAATAAATGAATTGAAATAAATATTGAACATCTATAGAATAATCTCCTATTCATAGCATAAAGCCAAATAAAAAGATTTAACACATTTCGGTAACCATATATGCAATGAAATCATGTGGAGAACTGACCTACATTTTCACGCCATTTTAATAGTACAAAGGTTGAAACTGTAAATAGCCCTAACTCCTCTGTTTGGTACTGCTGCATTTCCCGTCCCTATACAAAGAGCGCGCCAATAAATCCCACAATAATATGCTTATCATTGAAAGTCATGGATGAATAGGATAGTAAGAAACACATAAGAAAGCTCAAAGTCTACTTAAACCGGTCTTGCTCAAATTTATTTTGTACGCAGGATAATACAGGTCAAGTTGAAGCCTGTTCACATTAGTTACGTTCACACGACAGTTGGGAAACTTAAAGTTAACTTATTGTTTTAAACTTTGACGTTGTCTTGTAGTTACATGTACGGATGGTGCAGACACTCTTGTTTAGGTTTACTCAAAGTTACATGTATAAACCACAAAAGATCTTGTGGTAAGCACGATAACTACATGTATGATCTGTGGAAATCCTAACTTGAAGTTTTGTGCTATGTAGTCGCAATTTACTTTGAGGCTACGCCAGCTTGTGGCTAAAATGAATGCTTTTAATGGTTGTTTAAAACTCTGAGGCTTTGCAAACTTAAGATTTAAAACTTTGAGGCTTTGCAAACTTAACGTTTCAAACTACATGTAGGACATTCCCATGTGAACACAATTACAATGTGTTTAGTTGCGGACTTTGAACCGCGTCCTGCCTGGGTTTCTCAACAGCTGGGCCTCTTAGCTCTTCAAAATCAAGATGCTCGAGAGCCGCTTCACTGCTTGGTATTTACTCTGCAAACACAGAGAGCCTACATGTACATGTATCTCCATCCAATTACACGCAATAACAAGTGTCATCAATTTGACAGTATGATAATGCACGAAACCATCTTTCCAAGGTGTCCTACATTATTTTCATTGTGCTCATAATATGATTGTAAACTCAGTTGCCTTACCAGAAAAGAAAATTAAGTTTGCTAAGAGTTAAGTATTAAAGTTCATGATGTTTCCATGATGAGGGAATCATGAATAAATTATCAAGGAAAACTCTGGTGTGTAAAATCAATGCATTTTTTCACTTCATTTTAACATTTTGATGGTACTTTTATTGCCCACTCCTTGCCAACATTTTAGCACATTGATTTTGCCTCTTAAACAGACTTACAAATTAATGCAATCACAACAAAGGAAAGCTCTGTTATATGTTAAAGTTGCTCAAGCGTGGGTATATAGAGGGCAGCACACGGACGTTTGTTTAAAAAACTTGCATTAAGTTAAAATTGCCTGACATTGTGAATTCTTGACATACACAAACGGGCCTACATGTACATGACATACATGTAAATATGTGATTTACTCATGGCAGAGTCAGAGAATATTGTGACACAATTGGGTGATAAGGTCATGTTTTAATACCAGCAAAACTTGTCTTTCTGAAGCTACCGCACCGAGTATATGTAAACATGCTGGTACATGTACATTGTCTTCCAAACAATATTTTGCCATAGAAATCATCTGAAGTAAATCACGGTAGTTAAGAAGAACTATTATATTTCATCCTGGTAATTGAAAAACAAAATGGCTATGAACAAGCTAGTATCGGAAAAGCTTCTTCGCTCTCTGCTCAATGGTAGATAATGGATATAATAAGTTTGTGGATGTTGATGTGTTTCTCATTCAAGTTGCTTGGTGACATGACTAACTTGATACACTTGACAACTTAATTAATCATACCCTTACCAAGTTTTGAATTTTAAAGTATGTAAAAATTGATTAGTCTTGAGTTATGTTTCTTGAGATTGTGAAATATTAAAGCTTACATCTATTAAAAGTATTTAACAAAGGCCCTACTTCAACCAGTCCACCTTTCATTCTTGAGTTTCGAAAACCACAAAAATGTGAGAAAAAAACCCATCAAATTTACAAGGGGTATGAATAAATCAACTGTCTGTAGAACATATTATTGAATATCTTAATGTTTAAGACATTCAAGTGCACTTATATAATAATTATGAACACAAAATATGATGGTCAAAGCTTTGTTGAACAATACACGCACAGGACATTGAACAAGTTGGAAACCTGGGATATAGAAACTTGAGGATTTGAAAGAGGATTATTTTAGTTACATGTAGGATGAAGGAATATGATTTATATGATGACAAATATGTTTAACTGTGAAAATCAGTAACTTTAGCAAATTCTACAAACAAATTCTCATTGTTTGTTACTTGCTTGGTACAGACACCCCCGCACTAAAGTTAACAAATATTTAGTCATAATTAGCACTCCTTCACGATGTATTCAAACAGGAAACCACAACAACGGAAAGTCACATGCTTCAAAGCAAACCCTTGCATGAATTAGGACAACAACTCGCGTCTCTATTAACGACCTTTTAGTAGATTTAACATATCAATCAAACCTTCAGTAATTCATGGTTTATTAATAAATGTGTTATCATTCTAATTTACAGAGAGCTGGTTCTTCATAACAAATACTACCGGAACTTGAAAATATTTTGGTTGTGTAGCATGAAGTATGAAGCATATAATGCACCTTAGTAAAATGTGTTTGTTGCTTCTTAGACATTAATCTTAAAAACAGTTTCATTGTGCAGCAGTTTTTCTCTGGTTATAAAATCATAAGATAATTTGTACAGTATTTTCTATGATAAAAGCACTTTTAAATACAGTCAAACCTGTCTATAGTGACCGTCCAAGGGAAACGCAAAAAGTGGTCTTTATAGACAGGTTCCTTTAGTACATGTACATGTTTCAATGAGAAACCATTTTCATGGGAAACAAAAAATGTGGTCTTTGTAGACAGGTGGTCACTATAAAACAGGTTTGACTGTACAATTAACATTATCTCATCAATTAAAGCTCAAGACTGGAGCTAAACTGTAGTTTGCAAGTATACCTGTACTGCCTATAAACCTCATTGTCAGTAGTGGCGCAATTATGCAGTCAACTTGATACTGCGCACACAAATTATTCTAATTAATTACTACCTTTCAGCAAGAAGCACTAATTTCATTTTCCAATTAATCGTCTTCAAATTTGTCCATAATCATCAAACTGCATCTACATGAGGATGAGGATGCCAGAAAACAGTATAGGGCATTGTGAATCCATCGTTTGTTAGTTCTCATCTATGAGATGTAATTTGTATTACATGTAGGTTTTGGAAATTAATAATTCTTGTCACCAGTTATCCACTTTCAGAACTCAACTAAAGACATACCTATTTCAGATTGCTTACTGTTTTTTGTCTTTCCCAGTTAGGATCATGATCAGACAGTTTTGGTAGTTTTTCAGTTTCACTAGCGCCTTTGATTAGGCAACTAGATATTGGCGCTTTATAAATACCTGGATTGGATTGGATTGGATGGTGAAATTTCATTAATTTTCTTGCAAAGGGAGCACACTGGAATATAAGGTAGAGGGAAATGACTTTCCTTCACCTTTTTCACAACCTCTTTTCTCATACTTACTACGCTAAGAAAGAAGTCCACATGTGGTCTTTTGTAGACGTAAAATCTTTCAGGAACAGAGTCTATCGTCACCTATGGGTGCAGAGAAAACGTAGAGAGAGAAAAGGAGAAAAACATATTAATAATAATATTCCACATTTATATAGCACGTAATGCATCAAAAACGTCTCTAAGCGCTTTACGGTTATGATATTATTAACTTGGTCATCAGATTCAGGCTTGCCCACACACACATTCTCCTCTCCCTGGGGAGCATCCCAGCCAGGCGCCATCTATGCCCACAAGGCTGAGCAAACTACATTAACGTTCCTATTTAACACCTGGGTGGAGAGTGGCAAATGTAGATTTAAATCTTGGCAAAGGGCATTACAATGTATGTAGTTCCGGGCTGGGAATTTGAACCCAGTACCTTGTGATCTACAGTCCAGTGACTTATCCACTAGACCACAACACCTCTACATGTATTCCACTCATTCATCAACATTTAATCATGCGTAACTCTGAAGTTCACCAGTCTTTTCTACCATCTACAACATCTTGTTATGACCATAAAACAGTTGATCTATTGTGTACATGAATACAGGACTGAGAACCAGCATATGTATTGAGAAAGACAACCAAGAAAGAACAACTTATCAGTCAACTGCAAACTTGTCTTTTACAGAAATACAAAGAAGTTAAAATGAGTATGTACCAGGATGATTGTGTTTACGATATCTCCTAAAAATTGATTTTACTGCGATATTAGTCATATTTTCAAAAACTGTAATAATTAGTATGTTATGGTACATATTACAATAATAAGTTTGGAATAGCATGTTAGGGAGACTAGGGTTCAGAAGTACAGTAGTTTTATATGATTGCAGTTATGGGGAAATTTGTTAAGAACAAACTCAAGTTTCAAGAATAAATAATGATGTTTAAACTTTGAACTCATTACAACAAATTTATTGGAAAATTTGGCAAGAACAAACCCATATATTTTAAAATAAATAATGATATTTAAACTTTGAACTCATTACAACAAACCTTATGGGAAAATTTCAATTTGTCAAGAACTTCAAGAAGAAACCCATATTTCAAAAGAAATAATGATATTTAAACTTTGAACTCATTACCGGTACAACAAATGTTATGGGAAAGTTTGTCAAGAACAAACTGAACTTTCAAAATAAATAAAGATATTTAAACTTTGAACTGCATTACAACAAATGTTATGGGAAAATTTGGCAAGAACAAACCTTTATATTTTTAAAATAAATAAAGATATTTAAACTTTGAACTCATTACAACAAATCTTATGGGAAAATTTGTCAAGAACAAAACCAAGTTTCAAAATAAATATGGTAATGATATTCAAATTTTGAACTGCATTACAACAATGTTAAGGGAAAATTTGTCAAGAACAAACTGAAGTTTCAAAATAAATAAAGATATTTAAACTTTGAACTGCATTAGAACAAATGTTATGGGAAAATTGGCAAGAACGAACTGAAGTTTCAAGAATAAATAATAATATTTAAACTTTGAACTACATTACAACAAAAAGCCAGTTGAAGCGTGCTTTTGAGTTCCTCTTTGAGGACTGGGGTGAACAAATGTTTCTAAGGCAGTTTGAATTGTAGCTATGGCTGGGTGATTATCATTAATATGGTTTTGATAGAGTGATTTTACATTCAAATATAACAGAAAGAGAAGTAGAACAAGCTCTATCTACGTGTACAGGTGTACTGCAATACTTGTGCAGTATGCACAATAAGTCTGAACTCTGAAAACGATAAATTACAATTTCAGTCATCTACGTGTAAAACCCACAGAGGGGAAGACATTGTGTTGGTTGACTCTGGAGTGCGATCAACATGTAAATTTCCCCAACTTGATACAAAATTCACAAAGAAAAGACATGATCTGTGCAATTTTATATCACAACTCACAAGGCTCTTCATAAATATTGAATTATTAACACCAAAACGTCGTAACTTTCTTAATTTTTTACTGCCCGTTCCTCAAGTCACTGATTTTTTATCAAATATGGTTAACAAAACTGAATAAGAGGTACATTATACTGGATGGAGATAATATGTATGTGTATCAGAACCAGTAAACTCTAGTAAATATATGAAAAGAAGTGGTATTTAAGATGTACATTTATGTAAACGTTGTGGTACTGTAATGATAAGAGAAGATGGATTATGTACATGTACACTTGGGTTCAGACAAACTACGTAAAAGCTACATATAAATTACTGAAGAGTAAGATTGAGTCTATTACAGTATCAGCGAGTCCACACACAAAACAATTTATCCCGAAACTGTATAACGAAACGTCGTATAAAAAAAATCATCATATAAATTTCAGAGTGTCCACACACAAGAAACGTCGTATAAATAATCATCGTATAAATTCCAGGATGTCCACACACAGAAGAAAGTAATCCTGAAACTCTACAGCGAAATGTCGTATAGGTGCGCAGTTTGCTACTGCGGTCATGAAATGGAAGCGGAAATGAGAGGTCTGGGGGGTGTTTCACAAAGATCCTAAGTCAAACTTAACTCTAAGTTGGACTTACAAATTTTGGAGAGCCATTTGTAGCCTTTAAAAAAAAAATTAAATAGTGGAAATTCAAATATTTTAGACTTTTTATAAATCCCACATCAAGACCATGAAATCTCCTTGATAATAGAAATCATGAATGTTTTGAACCAACATTTTATGCCTTTTAAAATAACTTTTACAAAATATTTTCATAGATGCTAACGGCTTTCCATACATGTTAAGTCCAACTTAGGATCTTTGTGAAACACCCCCCAGGTCTCCTTTCGCGCGAGGTCACGTTAAGCCCCGCCCAGTTAGTTACACTAGTTACACTAGTTACGTCCACACACAACACCTTCCGTGATTAGGCGTGATTAGGCGCGATTCTTTATTGAGTTCTAGTTCGAAACGATGCCCAAACCTGCGTTTGGTTATACGACGTTTGGTTATACGACGTATCGTTAGTGAGCATCCACACACACAATTTCATTGTATAACTATCGCGAAACTGTATAACTATCGCGAAACGGTATAGCTAATCACGCCTAATCACGGAAAATGTTGTGTGTGGACAGGGGGATCGAGGAAGACATGCTCTAATATAGCTACATGTATGACTGATATGATATGGCAGGAAAATCACTCTCTACAGCCAGCCCCTTGTGGGATCGGATATCAATTTCATAATTTATTTTACAGATTGAAAGATGATCTTGTACTGACTTAAAGGGATTGGGTATCTTTGTCTCAGATTCTAAAATAAATCCTGGATTGAGCTCATGCTGCAATCATAGTTATAAACCTTTCAGCCAGGAATCCCATGACGTTTACAAGCCGATCGCCTGTCTGATTATCAAGATATTTATGATTGGAGTTAGAAATTTCAAAACCGTTGTCCCAACGTCTTATTAGGGACGGTGTTTTACCGATTCACTTTAAGAGGAAGATGTACATGTACATGTACTTCATATGAATATAGAGTAAACAACTAAATTATTCATAACCTTACCAAGTTTTGGATTTTGTAAAGTGTGTGATAAACTGAATTGTTGAAAATGTGACATATTATAAACTATAAAGCTTGTGTATCTAAAAATATTCTACAAAGGCCCTAGTTCAACCAGTCCACCTAGTTTCATTCTTGAGTTACGGAAAACACACACATAAACCCATCAAATTTACAAGGGGCATTAATAATTTAGTTGTGATTACTGTACATGCATGTACATATATAAACTTAAGAGGAAGATGTGCTCTCATACGGATATACAATGTACACAATGTTCATGTACATGTACAGTACATGTAATCTTACGAGGAAGGATGTACTCTATTACAAATACATGTCCATGTAAGACTGATATGGAACGGTAATCACTTTCTACAGCCAGCCAGCCCCTTGTGGGATCGGATATCAATTTCATATTTTGTACAGATTGATAAGATGATCTTACACTACACAAGGAGAAGGAGAAGGTCACGGACTGATCAGAGGTCACAGACGCCCTGTTCACACAAGCGATAATATCTCCCAAAAAATGTTCCTGAAAACAATGTTCCAGAAGAAATAAATGAGGAGCGAGGAGGGATCTCAGCAGGAATATGTTAAACCCTCGGTCCAAGAAGATAATTTTTTTTTACATGAATACGTTTTCAAGTAAACATGGTTCAGAAGAACTTAAAAGTAGGAGAAGGTCACGGACTGATCAAAGGTTACAGATGCCCTGTTCACACAAGCGATAATATCCCGAAAACGATGTTCCGGAAGAAATAAATGAGGACTGAGGAGGGTTCTCTGCACGAATTTGTTAAAACCTACATGTAGGTCCGAGAAGATTTTCAAGTACACTTGGTTCGTACAATCTTAAAAGTGGGTAATTCCATAAATTAGGGACCCACTTTGTGAAATATTTGGTGTCCCTCTTATGTGCATGTACATAAGGAACCCACACGTATTTGTGGCTCTGAGTAAAAAGACTTAGGTAGTGGAGTGATATCGTTAAGTGATTTTAGGTATGAGTAGTTTTGAGTACCGGTATGGAACATTATGCTTGAAGATAATGCAAGAAGATTATTATGAGTGGAATACAGGTACATGTACATGTTCAAGTAGACATGGTTCAGACAGAGTGGATAAGACGTACCTGCAAAATGTACATACATGTAAGATGTTTGACCTGGATATGGTGAAAAACTGCTTGTATTCATCAGCTCGAGTTTGCCAAATAACCCGCTATTTTAACTAACCCGATCGCAAATTAACCAGATAATTTGCGTCCTTATCAGCCCGTAGTTGCAATTAGCAGGACATTTGGCAAGAAAATATCCAGAGAAATGTTAATCTTGTTTACAAAATATACTGTTATTTGGGAAATAGCGGGCTAATTTGCACCTGTCCGAGCTACATGTAGTTTGTGATGAGCATATCAGTCTGGTGAAGACACAATTTTGAGCTTTAGGACATGAAGACGGGCCTAATGAGCAAATGTTCACACTATTGCAAATAGCTCGAAAACAATGTACATGTACTACAAGATACGTATTGGTTGATGACTGGTGGCACCCAACTACATGTAGTACTAAGAAATCAACTAACTTGATTTCCTTCTGGTGAGCAGGCATATGTGTTCTACAGGGACACCAGTTTCACTTTCCACCGACATGTCTTTATTACCAGGCAACCGCCCCCATTCATATGCCCACAATCATGTGTGTAAGTATTATCCTGGACATGTAGTATTTGGTGAATTATGCTGAAAAATCGCAAGACTTACTGCGATTAGGATCGGATGCGAATCGCGAAAATTAGTAAAATTATTCTGTCCACACACACACATACAAATTTTGGATCGCGATGCAAAAATCAATTTTTAAATCTTACTTTTTTCTGTAGGTGTGATTTTAACTTCAACCTCATTGTTCATTCAACCGTTTCTTTCCATTGGTAAATGTGTTTTATTTGTGAAGAGATGAACCGACACAGATAATTAGGAACAGATAAAATTGATTGTATACAAAACAATTAGGATGAATTTCACAAAATCTGATTATTTAGGTCTTTGAAGTTGTACCTTTAATTCATCAAAAGGTCTTTCTGACCACTAAATATATTTTATTGCTATTATAAATTTGAGGTTCCAAGAATGCATTTTCTGCCCTTCAATCTATCCATTCATGAGTATCTTTTCGTTACATGCACTAAGAAGGGCTCCTTTTTCTTGCCAACATGAACATGTTAAAGATATAGACCGGTAGTGGTAAAATTGCGGTTCAAGGGTTTTGGGTGCAAAATATCCCTTCAATATTGTTTAAATATTGCCTTCAGAGGTTTATATGGCAATACTTCAACCTAAATTTGCAAAAAGGCAGAAATATACGCCCAAATATTCAATGTTGAAGTGAATTCGCGATATCTATCTAGGCCTGACCAATATGATAATTTACCAAATATATCAATTAGTAGGCAGTTTCCCGGCAAAATTTGTATCATCATGTATTAGTTAAAACATATTCTTTCACGTGATTGGTAATAAGAGCTTCCATTTCACTTTTTGAGAGGGGGGCGTTTCCAAAACTGGTCTATACCTTTAAAGAGAAGTGGTCACGCCTGAGCCAAGCCTTCGATTAAGCGGGCGCAGGGCGCAAATTTGCGCTCATAAAACCACCAATTGCGCCCATAATCATCTAAAACTAGACGGCAAGGCGCAAGTGTTTTCGGTGAAAATGTGCCAATAAATTATTAGAACAGTAAAAATACACGAATCACAAACAGTTCGCCGCGCACGAGCTCTGTACTAGCTTCGTATTTAGTGCTTTAATAAGGCGCAAGTGCCGTGAAAATGCGCCCTAGCGCACGTACGTACGCACGTTCATATTGCGATCGCTAGATATGGTGCATGCTGTTGCGCACGCACGTACGTACGTACAAATCGAAGGCCAGGATCAAGAAAACAAATCGTCAAATGGAGAAATAAACAAGCATTCAAAAAGTCATTAGAGATCTGTCGAGGTTTGTTTGTAGGTCTAGTTTTTATTTCATCTCAAAGAGAATTTAGAATTCTCTTATTAATAAGTTAAGAACACCTACGATGTTCTCGATCGTAGTTACTCTCATTTTGCCACCAGCCGACCTACATGTACATGTAGCTTCGTTTTGCCAAAAAGCTAGACCGCCAGCTTCCCACGACGAACATTTCGAGTCCCGGTAAAAGTGCGCGCTGCGAACCTCCGAAGCTGCATTGGTCTCGGTGGCAAACTCGCAGTCGGCTAGCTTCCCACCAAGAGTGGCGAGAGTGTGTGTGCGAAGAACGATTTTGGTTTCGAGAACGCACGTTACGCAATTGAGCTGAGCGTGTCACTTTCAGCTGTCGAATGTTTAAGGACATTTTTACATCTTATTTCATTGGTTGTAGAACTACAACAATTAAAAAGATAGTTTCTTCAAATTTGCTCCTACTACCGAGAGTGTGGCGGGATACCCGGTAAACTTGCCAAGTCCTTCTGACTTTCGATGTTTGTGAAATTGACAATTTATTAGTCATTTGCTCATCAATATTTTTAGTTAGACCTCTAGTCTACTTTAAAATACTGTTTTATGTGCAAGTTGATGTTCTTAATCAATCTTTCCTGTTGACATTGTTAAGATTAAAAAGTTATTAAATTGATCGTTCTATTCACATTATGAAATTAACATTGTATCTTTGAACTTATAATTAGATTATCTGTTTTTGGAAAATTGCCCCTGCTCTGGTAAATCGCCGTGGGCAAGGGGCAACTTTTAAAAATAAATTGCCCCTTGCTCCTGGCTGCTTAATCTAAGGCTTGGCCTGAGCAACACATCTCCAATGGTTTCAGTTACAGTGCTTGGAGACATTACAGTAAATTAAATATGTGTTTATGCCAGGATTGAAAAGGTGAAGGGGAGCAGATGCGATAGGGGAGGAGGGAGGGTAGAAGGTGGAGAGCATTTAAAGATTCATGAAGTGGGTCTTTTTTACAGTAGAGAGAATGGGGGAGGGGTTGATGAAGCACTGGGTCCAGTGAAGAGGTGGGGGGGGGTGGGGGTATTAAGCATTGAGTTTATATGTACTGGGGTATGGTGGTGGTGGGGGGGGGGGGGAGGGGGGTTAAAACAGTGGATTTGCTGTAACCAGTTAAAAGGCTGGTGGTTGGGGGGGGGGGGTGCAGGATTGAAGCTGTGAGTATAAGTAGAGTAAAGAATGGGAGAAGGGGAGAAGGGGAAGGGGGAGGGAAAAGTACAAGTACAATGTAGTAACAAGTAGTGAGGGATAGAATGGGGGAGGTGAAGGGGAAGTAACGGAAGAAGTGGCATTATTATAACCAAAGAAGCAATAGATTAAATTGAATAAGAGGGGGGGGGGGGGGGGGGGGGGGGGTTGCCAGAAGAGGGGAGGTATTGAAGCAGTTCTATTGTAACCAGAGCTAAATGTCAGGTTCGTGTAGTGTTGGGTAGACGACGTGCATTCATCATCATCATCAGCTGGCTCTGAAAGACACCTTGGGCTACATATCGATACAAAAGGCCGAAACACTGCATACAATATATCCATACTACCCAGCTCTGCTCCCAATTCTAATGTACACAACTGTATGAGAGTTTCTATCAATAAGCTTCCAAGTGATACTGTTGGAAGGACTTCATGCACATCAAAAACATGTACATATATAAACTTGCTGATAGTAACTATGCATGCATTTTCTTAAATTAGCAGGGCCCTACCGGTATATGAAAAACGAAAGCGTTCTTCATCATTGAATAGATAAAGGGTGCGTTTATCGGGTCTTGCCACTAGATACATGTGTACATATCGAACCCCACTATACGAATGTGATTTTCGGGATGTCGTGTTTATTGTCTCTTCACGATTCAAAATAAAGGCCTTGTCTCTGCGCAGCTGCTTTGCGCCGTTTGACCCGGGAAGCAGAGAGTTGCTCGGGGTCAACTAGGGCATAGCACATGGTGCGCACTATTTCGCTGAACCGGAAATTAGCCTAGGAAGGTCTGATTCGTATGTGGGATTCAAAACAGCTTTGCGTTTATCATAATAATAATAATAATAATAATATTTAATTTTTATGTGTCTCAGAAACGTGATTCTGGCTGTACAGGTATGTCACATTAAAAACTCACCTTTTTCGGTGTTACAATATGCCCATACAGGTGTATCTAAAGATGTTTGAATTGGTCAATAAACGCACCCAAAGAGACGTAAATAATGACAATTATTGTGATATCTCCTGGGTATGGCACATCGGATGGTGTCATGACCTTGACAACAGGAGATCATGGGTTCAAGACCCACTCAGTAATGAAATAAAATTGCCAACAATAATTATATATGTACATGTACAGGTGTATATAACACTGTACATCCCCTTTCCATTGCTAACATGTGGGTTGTATAATGTGTGAAGTATACTTGTGAGAAATAGCACCCTTACACAGTTACAATGTACATGTACATCTCATAAACTGTAATTACTGTTTGCAAGAGCGGGATTTATCCCCAGGGTAGCCCGAATCATTCTCCCATGTAATCCTAACCCAACTAAAGCTCCTGTCTTCTAAACTGATCTCATTAGGTATGTCTCCATCAGCTCGAGACTGCCAAATAGTCCGCCATTTCTGATTTGAGAAATAAGCCCGAAGTTACAAATCGTGTCTTCATTCATCAGCTGAGCAAGACTTAGCTCAAGATATTTTGCTCAGCGTTCATGTATAGTGCCAGTCTTCGGGCTGGTGAAGCCCAACGGACAAATAGCGGGGTATTTTGCAAACTAGCCCAAGATATCTTGGGATGATTATCTCGACCAAATATCCTGCTAATTGCAACTGCGGATTGATGCAGACGCAATTTATAGTTAATAGCGGGTTATTTGGCAATCTCGAGCTGATGAGGAAAGGCCTAATGTCATCCCTTTGCATATCAATACATTGTGTTGACGATACAGGTACAGTGTACATACAGATCTACACAGTAGTGATTTTTGCTTGGCGAAAGTAGCATCAGCAATTAGAACAATTTCAAGATACCTGTACATGTTCTCTGGCCGAATAATCTTTCCAAAGAAGCATTTTTTTTAAAAGCCTGACTTTTACATGTAATAGACTATATATGAAAATATAGAACATTAGACTAATAATCATGATAACTATTGGTGCAGGTCAATGGTACAGAAATTTTGTTAATGAAGAAAAAAAATGGGACTGTCATATCCCTCCCCCCCCCCAAAAAAAAAATACAAATGTCAATATATAAGTGCTAACAGTAATGGTTTTATTAATTGTACATGCACAGTACTCCTGTTTAATGCACCTGTCAATTGTATGACCCACCCCTAATGTGCGTCGGATTTTACTATACCATGACGCACATATGCGGCAAAACTATGACGAACTTCAGGCTACCGATGACGGTACCTCGGTCAAAATTATGACGCACCAGTTGTTGATTTTGACTGTCATTTTGACGCACATTCGACATGGTCGAAATGATACAGAACGTGTTTTTCCCGATTTGCGATCGGGGTCTAATCTCATTTCCAGGCACGAGCACTCTTTTTTCGTTGCAATACCGTTCCCCCACCTGCACCGTGCACGGCACAATGTTTTCTGTTTTCTAGTAGACATCTACGATAGATCTACTGGGATGGTGGTGCAGGGCTTTGCCATAAAATGCCCTTGTTTTTATATAATATTCCCTTTTCTGAAATCTATCATTAATACGCTCTAGATCTATTATCAAAATCAAAGTAAAATACAGAATACGTACGGTCAGATTTGTTTCATATTTCTTCAAGTCTTTTTAATGCGCGCGATGTGATGCACAGCGGTACGTCACTTGGATCTCACACTCATCACATGGATGAGTTTGTTTCGCTGCACTGCGCAATGTCTGGCTTTTACATACACATTTCAAGGCACGTAAGATGCTGCGAACGTAAAAGCGCATTTAAAACGCCGCTTACTTCAGTCCGATCACTACGTATTGAACCCACAGAAAACCAACCGCATGACGATCTGCGATACATGTGCTTTCCTATGCGAAAAAATTGTCTGTAGCTTGTCGAGTGCTGAGCTGAAAGTTAGTAGTACAAATTTAAGTGCCAATTACAAATCGATTTGAAGATCGTATTATAAGTATGATCGTAAGTAATAGTACTTGCATTGTTCGTGTTACGGTGATCAGCGCATTAATTTCGCTCTTTAATTTGGCAATTGCTTTTGAAAGTAAAATGCCAAAATAATGAATCGCTTACGAGATTCTAACAAATATAAATACCAAAATATTTGGGGCAAAGTTTGCCGACTCGGTTGGACTAGACTTCACGGAGTACACCCGCGCTAGTGAGCTTGCGGGCTTCGCTAGCGGCCGTGAATACACTGTACTTTGTAAAGTGACTGACATCGACACACCCCACCGTCAATATTGTGACTGACCATAGGAGTAAAATGACGGTACCCTGAGTCACACCTTGATGGTAAATGACCCAACCATGACGCACCTTCCCCGGGGTCCATAGGGTGGGTCATACAATTGACACCTGCATAATATTCCACATGTACATGTACTGTACAGTACATGTATGTGACAGAAATAACGACAAACATATTAAAAAAGTAATTATTACTTTTGAAATGCTTTGACATCCTAATATCAAAGAAAATACTTCAGCGTGTTGTTTGGGATGTCTCCCTTAATTCTACAATTATCCCGAACAAACTGTTTTATAGAAATTATTAGAATGTCCAAAATGCTTACCTTAAGCACAAAATCTGGAGGTATACTTGGTCTATTTGGTAAAAATGTTGAGCTGACATGCTTGGAGTGCACCAATGTTTCGTCCAGGTCTAGCACTAAGATTTTTCTCTTCACTAACGCTGTGGGAAGAAAAAGAGAGACACAGAATTAAAAAGAATTGAAATGTTAACATCTGAATACATAAGACAATAATAACAAGTCAACCAGAAGCGCAGCATCCCCTCGCCGGGTACAAATGGCCTATAAACGTCAGAAATTCTATTAAAATCCACCTAACATTACTTACATGTGTCAGTTATCAAACAGAAACCACATTTTTGCACGCATAATTATTGTAGCTATTTCTCATGTACATAATAAGCAATTTTTCCCCATATTTAATGAGGTGTGACCGTTGACGTACATGTACATACAGTACTCAACAACATTACTTTAAGTAAATTATTGAATGGAACACATTTTGGCATAATTGTTATTTTCACAAATTTAATGAGCTACACTGTACATGTATGACCTTTGACCTTTAATGGATATCATTCAGAATTCTTTATCAGACAGGACCCAGGTCTAACACTAAGATTTCCCCCTTCACTAAACGCTGTTGCGAGAAGAGAGAATAATTTTTTGCTCTCAATTTTTAGATTTGGGAATGTTAAAAACTCATCATTACAACTACATGTATCGGTATGTGAGACAATCAGGGGGAAAAAAAATCATTTCGGGGGCTACATTTTTCTGGGGCTACTTTTTCATTAATACCCAGTGTATTATTTTGGCTGGAGACAATGTTGAAACAAAAATGAGAGAAGAGGTGAGAGATTAATCTTGGGGGAAAACTCTAAAAAAGCTCTGGAAAGTCAAAGAGAGCTCCAGAGGAAAAAGAACAATAAAACACATACGGTAAAAATTCCCCAGCAGGGAAATCCTACTTTTACACAACCTTATCAATTCCAAAATGAACTGAACACAATACACTAACATCCTAGCTGTCTCTACATTCATATGATATGACATTTGTAGTTGTCGTATTCTATTGGTAATGTTTTCCTTTAACTCTTTTATGATGTTTTTTATGATGAATGAAGTAAATATCAATTACTTACTTAATACTGTCTTTGAGGCAGTATTTATGGTATGAAAAAGAAGGAACCAGCAAATAAACCAATGTACATGTACATGTATAATTTTGTGTACATGTATACAATATGCCCATGTACTACTAGTACAGGGGTATATTATAAAACCTTTTCTAAATAATATAAATTATCATGTAGCTCACTGCACACAACATGATTAAAATTTCTCTTCACCGCGAGTCTACTAAATTGTCTCTTGACGTCCAAAGACAATTTCATTAAGGACAATTTTGTGATGGAATCTAGTTAATTATCTCACAAAAAAATTGTGTGAGTCAGGGCAAAATCAACAAATTCAGTGTGAAAATGCCCCCTGGATATATTTTATTAGAAAATATATGCACACTGTATACAGTCAAACCTGTCTATATACAGGGCACCTCTCTGTAAAGGCCATCTGTGTATAGAACAGGGGTGATAGTGAGCAACCATGAGTAAAAAAAAAAAAAGAAAGAAGAGGATTCAGGGGGGAAAATGGCATCTACAGTAACAACATTTCCCCCTCCCTTTTGATTAAGAAAATTGGGGGGGAAATCTGGAAAAATAGGGAATAGGGAATAGGGAACGAATAGGGAAGAATAGAGAAAATAAGGGAAAATTCAGGAAAATAGGGATAAAAATTGGGGGGGGGGGGGGGGGGAAAAACGAAAAGAATCAGGGAAAAAAAATTGGGGAGAAATTAAATAATCGCGAAACCGATTTAAATCAGGTTATTATCAGGCCTGGTGTAGAAGCCATGCATTTCGTCTCCCGTGACAGAGAAATGTGTGTCGTAGAACCTGTCTAGAGAGGTGACGG